>JAWLRI010001014.1:474105-519809 GCA_034781795.1 Crypturellus tataupa
CTCGGCGCCCCGCGGCGCCGGGCCGGCCCGCGGCCGCGGTGTTTAGCCTGGCTCGACCCGAGGTGCCGATCGCGCCGCGGCGCCTGCCAAGCGCTTTGGGAGCAGCCACATTCCCCCTCGGAACGGCAGGAAAACAACCCCTCTGCGCTCCCCCCGCCGCCGCCGCTTCTCCTTTACGCCGCCAGAGATGACATGCAATTTGATGAATTTCATCCCCTTTTTTTTTTCTTTTTTTCCCCTACCCACTTGAACTACTATATAAATATTAATAGCTAAACACATTGCAAACAGGTGGGACCCGTTCTGCCTCTGGAGAGCTGCCACCGCGAAGTGATATCTCAGATGGGGTGACAGAACTTTCCCATGTGGGCGCTGTCGCTCCTGCCAGCCCCTCGGACACGCCTGGAGCCGAGAGCTCTTTGTTTTTGGGCTTTTTTTTTCCGTCTTTTTATGGTATCGCTGTAACAGCTTTTCTTGGTCTTTTAACAGCTCATTCAGAAGGGGAAGGACAGGGAATTAAAAAGCGTTTTTTTTCGTTACCTTTTCCCGTTAGTCTGGTTTTCCCGGTGGGATCTGTTCCCGCGGAGGGCAGCGAACCCCCTGGTTTGTGTCCGAGCGTCTCCAGAACAGCGAGAAGGAAGGGTCCATCCGTGTCTTTGGGTTAACATCAGTTTAATACCACCTAGTCCGTCCTCTAACCCGCTGTCCTGGGGAGATCTGCCCTGTGTGACCACAGGAATGTGTAAATCCGGACTTATCCCAATGCCCAGGGAAGCAGGGCCATTCCAGGCACATCCTGGACAGCGGGAAGGGCAGGTCTGGAGGGAAGGGCGGGAGGTGACAGGGACACGATACGTGGTGCAGGGCAAATAACGGGACCCCCCGTTACCCCAGCTTATCCTGGGAGTATTTGCTCCAGCTTTTCCGGACGGCGGCACCCTGACCAGAACCCTTCATCGGTGTCAAATCTCAGGAGGGGAAGGTGCATGGAAATGCTCATGACCCTTCTCCCCCCATCGCTCCCGCTCGGATCCTGGCCACGGGATGCAGCCGGGACACAGCGGGACGGGAGGCTCCGGTCCCCGGAGCGCGGGCACCAACCCGGGCGCGAGGACGGACACCGTGAGGTCAGCGGTGCCTCTCGGCAGAGCCGCTCTCGAGCGCCCGCGAGTCGGGACGCAGCCGGGGGGCTCCAGCTGGGCCCCAGGCCCCCCCGGGCCGACATAAGGCCACGGGTTTGGGTGTTTGGGGCTTTGGAACCATCCCGACAGGCGGCATCGAATCACACCTCATATTTTCATTAATATGTTTTTGAGGCTGGCTCTAGCTGAGGAGGCTCGAGCATTGCTATTTAATGTTCTGATTAATGAGCGTAAACAATGCTTTTAAGATATATATATATATTTTTACCTGCGTATAATCAAGCCATCTAGTCACCAGTAACTGCAAATGTCACAGATTTCAATGGTCTCTTTGGGACTTTTAATCTGTTTGCTTTTATAAAGGAGGTGATTTTATTTTTACATTAAGGAAGCATTAACATCATTAAATGGGCTCCCACTTTATGATAACTGCAAATGTCACATTGATCCAGAAAGATAAGAAAATGTGCTCGTCTTTGGAACAATATCCAAGGCAAGAGCAGGCAACCCACACTATTTGCATTAAAAAACAAATTGTATAAATGCAGAAGATTGATGTGCCATCTGTTCATGTCCTTCACTTTTCTGGCTCTTCTGTGTTGAGATATTTTTATGGAATAGTTACGTTTATTATTTTGAAAATGACTCACAGGTTAAAAAAGTTTACGACGGGTAATATAAGTTGAAGAGACTGGTTTACAGTATTTCAGGTATAAAAACGCATTAAAATTGGCTTCCGTGCCCACGAAGAAACTGCAGGATTCTGCAGGCTGCGTCACCTAGATCCCAGGATGTATCCCAGGATGCACAAGACGTGTTAAGTACGAGACTTTCCCAGCAGCACTAACAGTTTGTGAGGTGGATCCCAAATATCCGACTCGTGTAGCCTCCTTCTCCAGCAGCAGAGGGGGATTCGGGAAGGCAAAGCTGCTGGCCTGGCTTGGCCACAACAAGGGAAATATTGTGGCGAAACCCGTTTAAGAGGAGGTTGAGATGAGACTTTTCCATTGCAGGGGCCGTGCCAGCTCAGGTGAGCAGCGTATGCATTAGTCATTCCCGTGACCCGTTAGTCATCCCTGGGAACGGGTTTAGCTCCAGGGAACGCGGTGTGAGTTGGCCTCACATGTCTGTACGCCCAAGCGGGACCATTCCCACGGCTGAAGGGAAGGGAAAGGAGAGAGCTCCAGGCGTCCCAACCGATCGCATGGAAGAGGGGAACAGCTCGGCATGGGACACCCCATCCACACTCATTCCTCTCCGTGCTCCCTCTCTCCCTGCTTTGGCCTTTCGCTCCGGATTTGGACCGCAAACACCATGGAACCAGGACGGTGCCGCGCGGTTTCCTGGTGCGGAGACCGGCAAACCCACCGGGTCTCGACCCAGCCGAAGCTGCTGCCGCCGCTCCAGCAGGGACTATTAATCCCAGGTGCTCCAAAATAGTCCTGGAACGCCACGATAAACAGGGAGTGCCCAATTAACACGAGGTTTATTGCTGCTATCCCTAATCTAAATTGCCGCCGCGTTTCCCACCCTGAATTACCCGAACCTGTGCTGTTTTCACAGAACCGATTACTCAGTTTTCACCCGAGCCTTCCGCAAACGTGGGCGCCACCCGTGCCCGCGGGGCCAGAACACACGTGTTTGTGACGGAACGAAGCCAGGGACCCGGTTTGGGGCTATTTAATCCGAGCCTCTCGCACCGGGGCAGGGGCTGGGCTACGCTGAGCACCATAGACAAACCACAGGGTATTTTGACTGCATTTTTCACAAAAAATAAGTTCCAGAGAGAGAGGACGCTAAGATCTAGCTCCCCTAGTGCAGTGCAGGAGGGAAGGAAGGAAACTCAGCCCTGGTTTATATATTTGTCCGTGGGAAACCTCCAGAGCCGGGCTTATTGGGATGGCCAGGGCGCCGTGGGGCAGCTTTTTTGGGGATGGAAACCACTATTTACGCTGCCCTTGGCCCGTTTTGCTGCTCCTCAGCCTGTCGATGCAACGGGAGATGTTTGCATATTGCATTTGTCACAGACAAGTACGGGGTATCGGGTGTAGCGGCATTATTTTAAAATAGACTTGGAAAATGCAACTGAATACGGCGCGCTCCAGGATGCTTTGGATTCTCCAGGCTGAAATTCCCCTAATCTCATCAGGATGCGGTGCAACGCGAACGCTAATGGCTCAGGGGGCTGGCGAAGGGAAACGGAGCTCCTTAACCCCTCGATAAATAGCACAAATCAAAGCCAGCTTCGTCGGGTCTGAAAGCCAGCGCTATTCCCAGCTTAGCCCGTTGGTTGGGTTGGGTTGTGGTTGGGCTGCACGAGGTTATGATGTGATTCTCTGGATGAAATGCGGCTCGCTGTGCTTTAAAGAGGGAATCAGGGCTGTTACTGCAGGTCGATCCCTTTTTATCCCCTAAGGCAATGCAGGGCCTTCATCGGGAGGAGGAGGAGGGTTGTTACCCCACTGGGAATTGCCAAGTGGGAATGTGGAGGGATGGATGCATGGGGCAACCGACCTGGGTTACTCCAGGTCCTCGTAGCAAGGACAGAGCCGGGTCAGCTGCGGGAGCTGCCTTTGGAGGTATCGTATCCCTTAGGTTTCAATGGGGAGGATAATGGATGCTAAAAAGGGAATGTCGCAATCCAGGAGCCTGGAAGAGGAGCAGGTAGTGCTGGGAGGCAGTGCAGCCGAGGTAAAATATACAGCAACTTGGTTCTGCTATGTAAAATAAGCTTTGATTTATGGAGTGTCAAAAATGTAGATTTCTACGCCTTTCGCGATGAATTTTTTGGGCAACTTTTTGGATGAGAACGACTATGGGAAAACTGTTCGGAATATAATTACGGCTCTGCTGAGGGGCCCAGGGCTCGTTGAGACGCTCTCTGCTCGCGGGACTGCTGGGCGGCCCCAGCCGCCGGGTGTGTTTCACCCCCGCGGGCCCCGCGGGGACGGGAAGCACCGCTTGGCCCCAAACTCGCTGGAAATGGAGCGGTTCCCCCGCAGCCCCCGTGCGGGGCGTGCTGAGATGGTTGAAGGGCTGCAAACCCTTGTAGGAAACGCCACGGGTTGGAGCGGGGATAAGCGTCTCCGTCTTGCGGCAGGACGGCACCCTGGGGTCCCACGGCGCCCATAAAAGCGACAATAAGGGACACGCTGCGCGAGCCCCGGCGCGCTCGCGGGGCTGGTTACTCGAGTGAAAGTGGTTTTATTTGCAGCTTCTGCAATTATAGAACAGCGAAATCCGAGCGGGAACGGCTTCCTACCAAGGAAGCCTGCGGTTTAGCTGGGGGTGGTTTGGATGGAGGAGCAGGGCGAGGAGCCTGCGGAGCCCCCGCTGCTCGGGAAGGGGCACGGAGGGGCATCTCTCCTGCCCTAAATACCCCGTGCGCCCTGCAAGGACCTGCTTCTGGTCCCCCCTCGCCGCCGCGGCGCGCGGGCCCCGCTCGTCCCGCAGATGTTGCCGTTCGCGTCTCCTTAAAACTTGGCAAAAGGTTATCAGCGCGCATCCAAAATTCTCACAAAAATTGTTCTAATATGTAAAGTAAGTTTTGATTTATGTAGTGACAAAAATGTAAATTTCCGAGCTTTTTTTTTTTTTTCTTTTTTGCCAAACTTTAGACTAAAATGACTTTTTTTAAAGTGAAATGGCTCTGCATGGAGTTATTTTCATGATTGGGGAGTAAAAGCAGTTGGAGATTTTAATCTAACTGCATTTACGAATGATTCTTACATGAGTTTTGCTTCCCAGGGTATGAGTAAGACATCTCTGCTGATCTTATTAAGAAGAAAGGATGCACTATTATTTTTGCAGGGAACCTGACTGTAAAATATTCTATAAATACATTTAATATTACTAAAAATACATATTTCCCTTGATCTCCGCATGAAAGCTGTTTACTCGCCTCAGAGCTGTATATTGTAAAGCAAGCTAAATCGTGATTGTGCAACACGTTCTATAAAAGAGACAGTAAAAACACGCAGCGTTTCGGAGAAGACGGGTTTTGCAACAGGAATCCTCCTGACCGCTGCGGAAAAGGTTCATTTGGGGCTCTGTTTACTCATGGAATAGCCCTGGGATTAACACGCTCATCCCGTGCAGGGACATAATTAGGGATTATAGAAGAAGCCTACAACAACAGGCTGCGTTTCCTCGGGATTTGGAGACGGGAAAAGAGTGGAAACACCTCGCAAAAAAATCCGTTCTCAGCTTTGCCTGTAAGATCTACAGCAACATGATATTTCTCTCATAAATCACTACTTTGTTGTTGTTTTGTGCACAAAACAGGCAATGGGGTCTCTTGTGTTTAATCATTTTAATTAAAAGTGTGAATTTTGCCAGTTGCATCAGCTGGTCCCTCATCTCCTACGGAGGGATTTCTGCTAGGAAATCGGTTTTAAATCTGGTTACCTTTTGGTAGGCAAAGTCCCAGAGAAGTGCTTGGATTTAAAGAGGGAAATACAACCCACTAATTTGGTTTTTGATGGAGGAAGGATATTGTTGTTATTATTATTATATTATTTTAGAAGTGCTGGCGCTGGGGAGCAGGCTGCAGGGTCGTGCTCGGGGACACAAACTGCGCAGGAAAGCGGGAAATATCCCATGCGGGAAAGGGCTGCAGCTTCAAATGCTCTTTTCCCAATGGAGCAAATGAAAAGGGAGCAGAAAAGGGAGGTTTTTCACCTGATTTTCAATGGGGAGGGCCCCCGCTTCAAAAGGAGGTTCTCGTTTTGAACATTTAATCACAACTTAGAACCCGGACCCAATGATTATTTATGTGCTTTTCACCTTGATATCACTAGGATGCCCGGAGTGATTTTAATAGAATAATAGAATTTTAATAGATAGAATAATAGAATAGAAGTGCACATTTGCAGGGTGCACTGTGAAGGTGACTTGCAAGTTTTGACGACCAAAACCACAATTAGGATTTATTTTATATGTAAGACAGAAAAAAAACCCTCTCCCAAAGGGGGTTCAAATTGCCCCCCATGTAAATGGACGATTTTGAATATTTTTAACTATTTCTAATTGCATTTCCAGCCCTGCAAACAAATGTGTTGCCATATGTGCTTTGTCAATGACCTGTTTAAGGAAGAAGCATGCATATATTTTATACAAATGTAGCAAATATATGTATTTTAAGCCAAGATCTCCTGTTTTTCACTCTTAGTTACAAAGAGGGGAAAGCCAAACTTTGCCTTTTATTTAGGTCTCGTACGAGCTCAGATAAACCTGTTCCTCCCTTGGTGCCCTTGTCTGGAATTTAACACCAGCATAAACAAAAGAAACCCAATTCAAGAGCCATCAGTGTGTTTTCCCTATATTTGTGTTAATTATAAGCATGCCCAACTACTGATATAACTTTATTGTATAGAAGCCTTCAAGTAAAACAGTATTTATTGTGAAAGATGATTGCAGTTTCAATAACGGCTCCCTCTTATTACTTAAAAAACCTGTATTTAACCAGATACCAGGGACACTAAGTTTAGTTCACTTGGCAGCGCTTGAACCAGCGCTTTCATAATCTTTGTGTTTAAAATCCCAAATAAGCCATCATTCCCTGGCCATACAGTGACCGTGTGTATCTATATCCTGTGTTTTAGGATAAAAGTATAACATTACAGAGATAGGATTGATTGTTTTAAAAAATGGCAATGTAGTGAAGGGGTGTAGAAGGGAACTACACTGGTCTGCGTGCCTTGGAAAACAGAAATTGCTGGGAATGGGGGGAAAAATGATGGGAAAGAAACGGGTCCTGGGGAAAAAGGAGTTTTCTACACAAGGCCGCGAATGGGTGCAAATGAAAACAGCTAATAATGAGGCCGGGGTGTTCATAGCCTTTAATCTTGAGAATTGCAAGCTCGTGTTCACCTCGGGATGGGGTGTACAGGGAGAGCCCAGTGCGCCGGAGCCTTCCTTGGCCTCCTGCACGCTTGGCCATAGGGGAGGAATCGGGGGAAATGCGTGGTCCTCCCTTGATGATTTGGATCCGGGTGTCCCGGCAGCGCGGCGGGATGGTCCAGCCTACCCCTCGGCGACTTTGCCGTGAGTTTTTAGCGCTCGTTTCTGCAGCGGGCCCATGTTTTCTGCCAAGGGGCAATACTGAACAGCGGGAAGAGATGCCCGTGCCAGTCACCAGGCCCCAGGACAGCGTCGTGTCTTGAGCTCTCAGTCCAGCCGGTGAGAATTAGGAGCAGCCTGGACAATGAGAGACAACCTGTTAAGTCTTGGTCATAGGAGTGAGCCAATAGTTAAATATTTTGGCCTTGTGGTTTTTTTGTTATTTGTTTTTTTTTTTTTTTTTTTCAAAATTTTAGGGTATTTTCAAAAAAGGGTAAAACTAAAGCAAGAAAAAGAAGTGGCGCTACCTAGTGGGTGAAGAAACAAACTGGAGGGATGGGACGGCGGGATGGAACCACTGACCTGAGCGGGAGCCAGAGCCAGAGCCTCTCCGGGGAAGGGACCGCACTGGAGCGACCCAAAACTGCCTGGATTTTCGGGTTAGTCTTGATGCAGAGCTCGGTGCTGGCCCGGAGCAGAGTCAGGACCAGGGCAGGGTGGGACTGTCCCCTCGGGTGTCCCCAGTGAGGACAACCGGGGCTCCCGGGTTGTGGTGGGATCTCCCCTTTTCCGCTCGAGCTTCAGGTAGAGGGTTGCGTTCCCTGGGCAAGCTGCCCTGCAGCCTTTTGGGTGAGCAGCAGCAGCTTTTGCGTGTGTGATTTTCCTCCTTTTCCTCCTCACCATATTCTAATTTGGAGTTTTCCATCTCCCTGCTTAGCAGGAGCGCTGCCTGCTCTAAAAATACAGCCCGCGGCTCCAGATCGCTGTTCCGAGAACAGCCGGTCACGTTCAGAGCGGGTGCTGCGGAGAGCGGCGCGCTCGGGGAGCCGCGCGGATCCCCGGGCCTCGGCGCGGCGGGGGCGGCCGGAGGGAGCAGCCGGCTCACACAGCGGGCGCCCTCGGTGCCGCTGCCTGCGCGCGCGGGCCCTTCCCCGCGCGGATCCTGCTGCAAATAACAGCCCGGCGCCGGCGACGACACAGGTGACATTTCCAAAAATCAGAAACTGGGACAGTTCTGCGGTGACATTCTTAGGGTCTCAAAATATCCCCGCAAAAGGCGAACGTGTGCTTAAAAAAAAACCACGCTGATGTCACGGGGCCGCGTGTACGGACGCGCTTCCCGCAGCGCCAGGCTCTCTCCGTCGCTTTAATCCCAAGGAACGGTGTCCCGGGACGCCGCGAGGGCCATTAGCACCCGCTCTGCTCTTGGGTGAATCGTGAGGCTGAACCGATTCCCCTGGTGTTTGGGAAACCAGGGCCACGAGCGCGTGGAGTCTCCTGAGTGGTTTCATCTCCTTAGCCCGTGCGCTTGATGGGCATGCAGTAACGCGACACGACTCGGGTTAACGCGTCTCATTGGTGTTTATATATGTTTATATATATTTATATGTATTTATATGTATTTATCAGGTGTCAACGGTGAAGCCCTGCAGCTCGCAGGGCCTCCAGCGAGCTGAGAGAACCGAGTCGTCCCCAGCAAAACCAGGGGGTTTCACCCTACTTTATGGGTCACCTCTGAGGTTACAGGGAGCCGCGGGGCCGTCGGGAATGAGCAAACGTAGTCCTAGCTCATCCAGACCCCCGGGCTCGAGGATGACGCTCCGAGCGCTTTACGACGCCCCGTGTACACAGCCCGGGTGACGGGTACACACGGGTAAATTGTGGGCGTCTCGAGCCACCCGGCTCTCCCCCTCGTTACAGGACGGCTTTTCTGCTGATGGATATTTCCTGCCGTGTTTGTCAAACAGTAGGTTCATGGCTTAGTCAGGGACAAAGTTATTAAGGACATAAAACGCCATCTGGATGATGCTAATAAACATAAAACGTAACCTTCAGCTCCGCCGCCGCAATGACCAGGCTGCGCCAGACCGGATTGCCCTTTGTTTGTGCGAAAGCGGGAGCCCGCGGCCAGCCCGTGCCACTGCCCGACCTCCTATATTCTGTCCTGAAATCCTAAAAACGGGGTTATTCCAACAAGACAACCAGGCCGCCTGGCCCTGGCTCCTTACCGGAACACGGGGTTGAAAGGGCTGCTTTCCTCGTCGAGTTTCTTTTTCGGTTTCTAAACACTCGGTGGTTGGTTTCAAACTTTTATTTAGGATTTTAGCTGGCAGCTCATGTGGCAAGGAAGGAAGATTAAAACCCTCCTGCAGACTGCAAACAAAACACCGAAACCAGGCTATAAACGCATCTTTGGACTTGTTTTTACAACAAAATGAGGGGATTTTCCACTCCCAACCCATTCTGTGCTGCAGGACTGACCTAGCTAGCACTTTGCTCAAGGCTTCTTGCAGAGGACACGAGCAGGAGGGAGAAGGCAGCTCGGCAGGCCTAATCCTGCGCTAACTAACACTAACGGGTGGTTTTCCTCTGGGAAAGGGTTTGGTTTCTCTCAATGACAGGACAGTTTCTTTTCTCACCAGAAAACGCAGCATCATTGCAGTCAGGACGGGTTGTGGGAAATGGCACACACACGCCGCTTTTTGGTAGAAAAGTCTTGAAACAAAGAAATTGCAGTTGCTGATTTTCCTTGATGCGATGCAGATGCATTCGGATGAGTTCGTTTGAACTTCTATATATAGGGAGGAAAAAAAATAAAAGATTTAATTCGTGTTATTTTACCATGTGGTTCTTCCAGACTACTGAAAGAAAAAATGGGAATTTTTGTTTCTCCACAAATTTCTAAATATTGTATTGCTTTTGTCGAAACTTAACGAGGGCCCAAGGCAACGGACTTGTAATTCCTCTTTTTCCGGGACTCAGCCCCGGTTTGACCAGCAGCTCTGCTCCGTGTGCCCAGAAAAGCAAAAGCGACATCTCTGCTTTTCAGTCGCTGTATTTTGTCGCTAATGTTGCCTTCCTTTTCAAGATATTCCCCCTCGTTGTCTTTGTGTGGGGTGGATTCAGCTTCAGGTGGAGGAAAGTTGCATTTTTTTTTTTTTTTGCGAACAACAACAAAAAAATCGTCCTTATGAAAATTGGTCGCAATTTAATTATTCATAGAGTAATATTCAGAACAAGAAGCAGCCGAATAAAACTTAACTAAATATTCACAGTTTGGGAATATCTGTGTTTACTTGCTAACGCTTTTTGCAAAATGTAAGTCCAAATATAGGAAATCTGTGCTATTATTCATTACAATTAAATGGGCTTTGGCTCTCGGAGACTCCCACTAAAATCTGCACTCTGGTGAACAAGTCTGCACTAGATTATTTAGTGTCTGCTATTAATAAATATTTCATCGTGGTGATGGAAAATATTTCGTTTGTTGTGTGATACAAGCCCGTTTTTGCATCCCGAAGAATATTTAAGCCCATTTTTTTTTCCCCGGGATGGGACTTCCACGCACGGGCAGCCGCTGAGCTGATTTAGCGCCTTGTTTTCGGGTTAGCTGCCCGCGGAGTGATTGAGACCACGTGCGAAACGGGGAAAGCAAGTGGAAGGAGCGACAAGGAGTCAAAATAATCCTTTGGGAAGTGCCCCCTCCTCCAGCGAGATGCTGCTCAGTCTCCTGGCCTCAAACAGGGATTTTAGATGGAGGGATCTTTCCACTCAATGAACTTTTTAATGGAAACAGGCAAGTTGGCCGAAAGTCATTTTTGAAAGGAAGATTCCATTGTTCTAACCCCAAAAATTGGGTTTTTACATTGAATGAACCATATTCCAACCTACTCTCATTGCTTACGCTCATTAATGAACATCACGAGAGCCTCCGTGGAGAGGCCGTTGTGTCCCTGCACCAAAACTCCTCGCCCTTAACCGGTTTTAATATTCCGCGTGGTCTGTCTGGCTCTTCCGTCTGTCTGGCACGAGTTGCCGAGGCTATTAAAAAAGAGGGAAAATCGCGTTGGCTCCTGTCAATGAGACTCGGGAAGATTTTCAAGGTCAAACCCCGCAGCAAACTGCTTCCTTTCATAAATGTGAGAGACTCGCAAGGACCCCATTCATGTGATAAATATTTATGATCGCAGGAGAAGGAACAAGTGGAAGTTGACATTGACTGTCGTGGGAATTTCTGGAGCAAGGAAAGGACAGGGAAGAATTAAAGGGAAAACCTTCAGCGATTCGAGTGGTTCCAGTTGCATGTTCTCAGCAATTCACTTTTCACCGGGGAAAAATCCCGTTCCAGTTGAAATAGTGAATGGGAGGGGGTTTGTTTTTTTTCCCTTCAGTCTAAATTTCCTACATTCAGCCTGTAAATCCTGAAGCGGGATTCTCCCAGTGCAAAGTACATTTGCCGTAATGGATTTGTTGGCATCCCTCGAAGCCGAGGGACTGTATAACTTTGCCAATGGCTGGGTCTGTTTTCCTTCATTCCAGCTTTCTCAGCTGACTTGTAATTACATTGCGTGGAAGCAACTGTGTTTTCTTGGGCTGAACGGAGACTTCGAGCCAGGGGAGGAGTAAATTCTCTTTCTTCCTCTTTTTCCCTTCCTTCATGTAGAGCTTGAGGAGCTGGAGAGCTCCTTCCCTTCAAACCGGGACATGTTCCTTTGCCAGGAATTTGCTTGGTACAGGGGACAGTGCATTGAGTAAATGCCCTTTGCCCATTATTGGAGCATTTAAACCCCGAGCATCCTAGGAGAAGCCATCCAGGACCACGCAGGAACACTGCACATTGCTGGGAAGGCCGGGAAGCAGGAGGCAGCTGGATCCCTGTGCGACCTCATTTGTCTGGGACATTCCAGGTTTCATTTTCCTTCCACCAAAACTGCTTCCACGGTTTTGGCTGTACCCTTGTGTAGCTTGCGCTTTTCCTTAAAAAAAATCCAGTAGAAAAGCTTCAAGGTTCCAGCAGAAAACATTCCCTCCGCAGCAGCAACTTCCCCTGGGAGATGCCAAGCATTCATTCAGCTATTTCTGATAGGGAGGTTTCATATTCCCAAACAGAGAGGTTTTCATTCTAGCTCCGTTTGGCTTCATGCTGCATTTGTGCAGAGCCAAAACCTTACTCCTGCGTGGACTTGGGTCACTGCATGGGCTTAGGTTGCTGCTTTGGCTGCGTCCTCCACGATGCACCTTCTCCAACGTTGTCTTTACATTACGAGGGCCCCGTTGCGCCCTCCGGAGCGGATGAGAGGGTGCAAATAACGTCTGACAATCCCCAGTTAAACGCAGTTCAGTTCTGAGTGGAAAGATGTTCCAAACAACAAGGTCAATGACGTTATTTTGCATTAGCGCTTCCTTAATGCTTGATTAGTACTTGCTCTGCGTTCAGTGGGAACGGGGAAATATTAAGTACCACTGACAATAGGAAAATGTTAAGTGAGACCAAGAAAAAGGGCCGTGTCAATATTGACGTGCTGCCCCATCCCTGCACCCTGCTCGGAGGAGCTTCTTACTCTCAAAACTGCCGTACAATAGGCTTCCCACTTGCAAATAGCTTGTTATTTTTCCAATTAATTTGTGCAGGATCCTGAGCGAAAAATGACTATTTCTGCTTTCTGTTGCCTTCGAAGGAGAGCCGGTGCTAATAGGCTGCATGCGGGAGCGTTTAGGGAAGAACTGAATTCTAAACAAAAGTGGAGCGGAAAGCAAAGCCGTGTTTTCTGTCTCATTTTGTCAGATGTTAGGGCCTATTTATGATCTCCCTCATGCCTCAGAAACCTCACTGAAGTCAACACATATGTGCTGTCATGCAACCTGGTTAAATTTAGCATGGGATGAATTTTCATTTAGGACAACTGTTTGCTCCGAGCCGATATTGTTTCAGTTTGGGGAGGAGCGCTGGGTTTCGTCGTTACTAATCTGCAGCCTGCGGAGCTGCACGATGCTCCCCAAAAACGTATCCTTGCAGGATGCTCCCCAAAATGTATCCTTGGAGGGGGTCATCCCTGTTGCTGGACCCACAGCTGGGATCCCTGTAGGCATTCCCAAGGGAAACAGCCATTCCCATGGGCATCGGGGTGTCTGTTTTGTGGGTTTTTTTGCTGTTGTTTGTTTGTTTTTAACCTGAAATATCAGCAGGGCAGACCCCTAACGCAGAGCGTTGGTTTATGTAAGTTTGAGGTTAAGCAGAGCTGGCAGTTTGGACATGCTAAGGAATTTTTTTAAAATAAGGGCATTTTCGCTGTTGCCTCTCGCGGGTTCCCCTAGGAGAGGATGGTGTTACCATATGCGAAAACGACTTGGTCTGGAAATCTCGCATCTGTTTTATCTACCCGCTCGTGCTGTGAACCAGTGCGTTTGATTAGAGCTTCCTAAGCCGTGTGCTTGCCGCTCTTTTGAAGCATCCGAAGGCTGGAAACCTCCTCGGCTACTTGCAGTCTCGTGGAGTTACGCTCAGCAAGGACGTTATTGCTGTTGGCCGCTGCTCAAGCGGCAGCAAGCTGCTCCGTGGGGCGCGAGGTGCTGAGAGCAGGACGGTTTCTCCATAATCTACCCTGGAGAAGGAGCAGTTTCGGTGAGACCCCAGAGCATGAAGCCATCGGGAGCTGTTTTCCCTCTTGTGTTTTGGGTCCTATCAAGGTGTTCTGGAAGGAGAGGTCACTTGACTCGACTTTTGGGGCTGAGCATGAGAGCAGAAGTGCTCGTCGGGTTGCACATCCTGTCCATCCACCCCATAGCTCGGCTCACGCTCTCCCAAGTGCTGGTGGCTTGCAGAAAGACTACGGATCATGCATGATCGTCACCAATCTAAGGACTTCCTATGCTGGGTCTTGTTCAGGGACGCAGTGGTCCTTAATGAGCAGCCGCTGGTGTGGGTGATATCTCTGCTTTAGGACACACGTACGGATGAGAGAGAAAAGAGAAGGGCTATCGAGGCGGATCTCATTGCATCAGGCTTGAGTACATTTTAATGTCTCTGACAAGAAGGAGAGCACAGAAAGAGCAGGAGAGGATCTGGCTTGGTGGCTTCAGCGGGTTGAGGGGTTGTTAGCCCCAAGCTGCCCCTGTGCTGAGCGCTGCGCCTGCGAGGAGGCGGCGCTGGCATCTGCCATTACCCGAGGACAGGTGACAGGTCATGTTCAAGCGTCCCACAAGTCCCCGGACTTGTCATTTCTCTAAACTTGAAGGCTCTAAAAATATCACTTGTTCCCACCCCCCAAAAAAATATTAATCTGGTTAAGGTCCTGTATGGGAGCTCACCCAGACAGTGCCGAAAATCAAGAGTGTCCACTTAGGAGAGTACATTCTCTTCCTGTTTTAACCCACACAAATCACACATAACTTCCCCTGACAGACACTGTCTCTATAAATAAGTCCCCATCACCTCCTCCGGGTACAATAACACAGTATCCTCGAGGTGTCAAACATACGGCCCATAGGCCAGATCAGCCCACGGATGTACTCAGAGCTGACAGGATCCCATCTTTCAGCTGAAGAAAACGAAGTCTCTAGACCTTGGCGTTAAAAAAAACACACACACACAAGAGCTTCCAAAAGGAATGAAATACCAGGAATTCAGAAACATCTGCTCGAATCTGCAGGCAGCCACTCACAGGGGCAGAAGTTTGGTTACTCGGTGTTGGCTTCATCGGGATGTTGATGCTTTGGGAGGAGGATCAAGCCTTACGGCTGAGAGACCATGGTTCAGTTTAGCCCCCTAAAGGAACCATTAATGTTCTTTTATGGCTAGTTAAGCACTTGCTGTTCAATATCTTTTGGCACTACAGTTAGTTAAATAATTTCCCTGCGTGATGCTAGTTTTCCCTTTCTGTTTTGCTTTCCCTGGAATCCACAACCAGGATGACATCTCCCGTCTGCCTTCAGAGCTCCTTCCTGATGAGGTCTCCTGGCCCTGAGCAAGGCTCTTACTACTGCCTTCCTCCTGGTGCAATTACCCGACTTGATACCTACTAGACTTGGGCCTTTCTCCAGGCCACCTCACACTGGTGACTCCCTCTTGTCTCATGATCAACGAGTACCTCCTGGCCCTTCTCGTTCACTGCTGGTCTCAGCTGGCTGGTTCCCAGGGTACCACAAAGCTGGAAGACCTCCCAACTGGGGCCTGAGGCTCCCTTGAGAACCACCCGCTCAACAGCACGTTCATATGAAGTGCTCACAGCACCAAGAAGTCAAAGTATTAAGTTCTGCCCGGTTTCCACTTTGCTCCTTGCCTCAAGCAAGTCATTGTTTCCCCTCAGGTCCAAAGAATGCTCTTATCTACAGGAGTCTGTTGGCCTTTGGTGACCAAGCCTCACCTCTAACATTGCCTCTTCCTATAGGAGATATTGGTGACACTGTGGAATCTAGTTCTTTAGGTTCCAAAGGTGGTTAAAGGGGCTCTTTCTATCTTCCTCCTTTCGTGCACAAGGTTATTTTGGCTGCTCAATGCTCTCCATCCCTCCTTCGCAGCCCCGCTGTGCTCCGTAGGGAGCGGGATACCTTTACGGCGCTGGAATCCTTGCTTCCCTTTATGCGAGCACATAAAGGGCACACGTAGCCTTGACTGTAACCAAAGGGATCCTACTAGGGCGAAACTGTGACACTCGCACCGAAAACGGCATCATAAAGCGGCGGCAGGAAAGCAGAGCTTTGGTCTATTGCTGCCCGCTCTCATTGAGAGTGCAGAGACCTTCAGCACCGGCTCTCCCAAAGCTTTACTAGGGGGAAATCCATCGAGATGTATCTGTTTTCAACCACAGTGCTCAAGTTGTTTCTCATTTTTAAAGCCAGGTTGTTTCTACAATGAGACTTTCGCACACGGCGCAGAGCTCGGGCCAATGTACCGTATCCACCGGGGCTGGGAAAACCAAAACGACTTTCTTCTTGACCCTTGAAAGTTTCTGATATCTCCATTTGGTTTGGATTTCCCCAATCTCCAGCACAGTGCTGTAGCTGAGCAGAGCATCTGGTCCTAATAGATATTCAGTCCAGATGTGGATCGTCTAATACGTATCCTGAGCGGCTGCGCCGAGCCGCGCGCAGGGAACGCCGGTGGAGCGGGCGCTTAAATAAGGAACATGCACATTCCACTGTTCTCACCAGTTTACTGAAGTTAAGAGTTCCAGATTGCAATACCTCCGGTTCTGTCACTTTGAATTTCTGGGAAATGTTAAGAGCATGAAAGCGGCCGTGCGTGTTCAGAGCAGGGCCCACCTGAAACCCGAGCGCGAGCACGGGGCTGCGAGCGGAGCCCGTCCCGGCGCTGCTGCCTTTTCCTTGCCTAGAGCCGAGCTGCTCTTTGGTTCCCTGGGTTAGATTTTACCCCAAGACTAGGGCTGCGTCCACGGGGCTCTAAAAAGCAGAAATCCCTCTTCATATCCCTCCTGTTTGCCAGCAAGATCCGCTCCCTGCAATAACCCTACGCTGAGCCCGGCTGTAGGGCTTGACCTTCCTCCCCGAGCCCTTTCCGCTCCCGCGTTGGTCCCATCTCCGCGCGAGCAGGATCCCGTGTAAGGAGATAAAGCAAATTGCTTTATAGTTTTAAACCGTAAGTGCCGCCTACTCCGGCAAGGAAATCAGCGGCTTCAAACGCAGGCCCAGGTACACACAAACCTTTGTGTTATGCAACGAAACCTGAAAGTAGTTTCAGAGCTACAAGTTTATTGACTGGGAAGTCAATAAAAGGGATTAGCATTTAAGATTAACAGTAAAACTTGATTGCTGCTTTCAGCAACTAACCTAATAATTTAAGGAACAGAGGCTCTGGGAGCTGCGGATCACACACAAGAACTTGGTGAACATCTTTGAAAAGGAACGGGTTTTATGCATGGGTGGAAATAATTTAAGCCACATAAAGCAGCTTAGATATGCTCGACTATGTGTGGTTTTTCTCTTTGTCAAGTAGAGAAAAGAAGGCTTTGACCTTTTTAGAACAAAAGGAAAGGTTTTTCTTTGCGAGAAGTACTCTTTAGTGATTAAGCACAAGTGTCTCATTGTGTTAATTCTCAAGGTCTATGTTTATTAACGTTCAATTGTTGATTAAAGGCATTGTCTGCAATTAATGCCTGTTAGTGACGTACACGCACGATATTTCATCAAAAAAAAGTTAATGCTGTTAATAAGTTGCAGCCCTGAGAAAGCGGCAGAGGGTAAGTGCCACATGAGGGGCGTCAATCCCTCGCACGCGGCTGGATTGGAAGTTGGATTCTCGGGTGTTCTCCCTGTGTTTGTGCATTAGGACGTTGCCTGCGCTGAAAATACCTGGTTGTGCTGCACGTGCCTGTCCTTTGGGCAGCAGCGTGGCCATGTCCTGTCCTGTCCTGTGCCATCAATGTCACCGTGGGGCCTGGAATGCCCACGGGAATGCCAAACCTGGAGGAAAACCTCTTAACAAACCTCATCCAGTGCTTGAAGGGAGCTGCTCCAACTCGCCATCCAGAGCGAGCAGGAGGAAGCCCCGCGTTCTCCTTCCCCGGCTCAGTAGCTGTCACTTCGCTGGGGAAGACGCACGAGAGTTGTCTCCTTTGTCAGCTGTCAACGCGGTTAGAGGCAGAGCTGGGAAATGCGGGTTCAGCAAAACAGAGAGTTTTCGTGAACATCTCCTTGGAGAAGATGTGTTTAAGAGGAAAAAAAAAAAGAAAACAAGAAATGAAGTTGTAGCTGGGGAAAAAGAATCCCCTTACCCATGGGACTGGGTATACCCATGCTAATGCTACCCCATTAGCACCTCTATAGCTATATGTGCTCACAGGGTATTAGTAATTCATCACTCAATGTTGCACCTCAAACAAATCCCGACTTTAATGGAGCTGAGTAATTCCTAGGAGCTGGCATTGGCTCGGGGCTTGGACTCAAGCCAGGACTAAGCCCAGGCGGTTCAAAGCCCTGCCCACTTCCCTCTCCTGGGATCAAGTTACTTCTTCTTAAGGCTAAATTCCAGTCCTGGTCCTATGTGGAATACCGGGCTGGACAGAAACCAGCAAAAATCGCGTGTTCTGCCCAAAGGAGGCTTGAACTCTACAGCGTGTTGAAAGGAAGAAGCTGTTCCCTGCTTTAACTCCGGCAGTCCAGTCCTGGGCTCGCTAATCCAAGGGCATGAACCTGTTGGGATGAGTCCAGCAAGTGGCCAAAGACAGGATTAGGGGACTGGGGCATTCCTCAAATGAGGAGAGGTTGAGAGCTGCACTGGCGAGTGTGGAGCAGGGAAGCCCCAGGAGGATCTTACCAATGGGTATCAATAGCTGATGGGGTGAATAAAGACTGCAGAACCAGGACCTTGCCAGTGGTGATCAGTGATGGGCAAAAAGTGACGGGCACAATCCAAAATACAGGACATTTTGTGTCGACATAAGAAAATACTTTACTGTGCAGATGAAGGGAGGACTAGACCAGGTTGTCCATGGAAGCTGTGGAGGTATTTCAAACCCAACGGGACAGGATCCTAGGCGGGTTGTGACCTCCAAAGATATTTTCCAACCTGAATCTGGTGATTCTATGACTTGGCTTTTAGTTCTGGTCTCAAGTGTTTTAAAGAAATGAGTCTGTGGGTGCCCACAGACCCCTACAACATCTCCAGTGCCCTCTCCGCAGCGTCTTCAGACGCGTTGCCCTGTTTATGCTGAGAGGGCCAAGCCACACTCCAGGGCCCCTCTTTGATATCTCCGTTGCCTTGGACCAATTCGACCAACCTCCTGATTGCTCTGGATCTCATGGGGTCTTCAGAGGCTCAACCCAAAGCTCGGAGCAGTCAACAGAAAGGCCCTCGCTGCCTTCAGTAGGTGCCGGATCGGATCCCAAGTGTTTTACGCTCCGTTATCCCTGGCGTCTGCTGCATAGGGAGCACAGCTTGCAGACATTCCCGAGCTTCTGAATTTGCCCAGCATCTGCATTCCAGATAACCGAGATGCTTGCTTAAAAAAAAAAAGGGAAAAAAAAAAGGAAAAAAAACGGTGCCTATAAACCATCCTGAAGTTTACATTGCATCAGACTTCAGAAGGCTGCGTAACCACTTCATTCTGCTCCACGCACAGTTCTAGGTTATTCTATTTTAGGAAAACCTTAAAGCACGGTTTGGGGCGATATAAAACAACCTCGCTGACAGAGTGACAAAGATAGTGTGCCCTTTCGGAAAAAATCATTGTGCCTATTTAAATATTAGGCTTCGGCTTGTTAGCGAAAAATGTGTCGCGCACAGCAATATTTTTTTTTGGTGTGGGAAAATACAGTGCAGATTTTGAAGTTTAAAAAGGTCTGGCAAATTACAAATTAGGATAATAATTCATGGGAGTAATAAAATATCAGACTTTTATTGCACAATTGAGGAGGGCATTAAAAAGCATCTGGGAACTTGAGGTTTGGAAAGATGGGCTTTGAAAGACTTGGTGGGTTAAATATTAATGTGGAAAATATGGCATGTGTAAATGCCTGGAGTTATACTAATAGGGTTTGATTCAGCCGAGCGCCAGGAGCCCCTTCGGGGTGCTGGGTGCCCCCGAGGGGTACCCGGGACAGTGAGGCTCATCCAGGGACCCCTCAGCACACCAAGGGGGACATCCTGGAGCGAAGGCCACCACGCAGCTGGAGTCACTCCAGAGGGTTGTCCTTCCAGCCCAGTGTCTTCTCCAAGTGGTTGTTTTGGACACTGGATGAATGGAGCAGACCAAGGCTGTGCACCTCCACTCTTGGGTATCCACCAAGGTCGGGCTGGAGAGGAGCTGATTGATGTTATCTATCTCCAACAAGCTAAATAACCTGGCCAGAAAAGCCGCTTTCTCCTCAGTATGGTGGGAGTGGAGACCTTTTGCTTCCATGACCAACAAGAGACCCTAAAGGTGCAGCTTCCTCTAGCCCTGGGGAGCAGGTATGGTTGTCCTCTCACAATGTTCTCCTTCTACCTTAATTCCTGTCTGCAATCTGTGTAGATGCAGCGGTCCCGGGGGAGCTACAGCCGGGTGTTGTCCGTGCTGAGGAAATTAGCCCTGCGAGCAGAGCAACCCTCCGGAGCTCTGCGCTTCTCCTGCGGCTCTTCCACACGGAAAACCAGGTTTTGCTGTCCTTCTGCAAGCCCCGGTGAGCTCCAAAAAGCTCCCGTTCTGCTTTGGTCACCCATTTGTGCCTGCAACGGGCCATGGTTGCTTCCTCTTGCCAATTGGGCTCGCACCATCAACCGCAGAGTGCCAAGGCCGCTGCTAAGGCTGCACTTGTCTCTTGAAACACCCGGGTTTGATTTGCGCTATTATTTTTAATGTTGTTCTGAACTCCCTCCGCACTCCCGAATCTCCTTGCCGCTGCCGCTCCAGATAACCCAAGGCCGCAGCACAAAGCCCTAAGGGACGAGGGGACGGCGCTCGGGCTCTGCTGGTGGCCAAGAGGCCATCAGTGGCCAGGGCCACCTCAGCCCCCCAACCGCGCTGGCGAAGCTCGCGAGGGGACGCGGGTGCCGTGGCCTCGTCCCCGCAGGGGGCTGCGGAGGCCACTGCCTTTCCCGGGACGGACTAGACCCGCCTCGGCTCTGGCATTGATTTCTGACAAAGGATTCAAGAAGCTGCAGCTGCGGCGGCGTCCCCGTGCCCTCCCCCGCGCTGTGACAATGTGTGTTGTTCTGAAATCCTCAATTCAGCTATAAACAATCTCCTCTATCAACAACATGCTTTTGCACTTTTTGAAATGGTGCTTTGAGGCAGATAAATGGAAGTAAGGATGGCAGCTTGCCAGTAAAAATCCTGCAAACTGTATCATCACAGGGGCACCGACGAAGACAGCACATTATTTTATTTACTGTGGAAACTGAAAATCCATTTCTGCCCATACAATAGCTGTTTATTTTGCCTTTGCTCGATGTTTGTTCTAATCTTACTTGACACTTGTGGATAGTAATGGCTCGCAAGCTGTTGGGGTCGGGGCTCGGCGGCTCCGGCAGCCGCGCGCCGCGCTGGGTCCGGTGGTCCGGACCCACACGACGGGCATTTGTGGGAGCCTGGGCACCCTCCGGGTGCTGGGGTGGCCCTGCAAGCCCATGGGACGGTCCTTTGGGTGGCACGAGCACGTCCGGCTCCATCTCTGGCAATGCTGGTAGGAGCCCGTCCCGTAGGTGCCCACAGAAGGGACCTCGTTGGGTTCTTGAGGGTTTCTCTCTTGATATCTCATGTCTCAGCTATCCAAATGGTCCCATAACTAAAAACACTGACTCTGAAATAGAGAGGGCCGTGGTGACGGGCTGGCCGGTGTGTTCTTGCTAGCGCCTGCTGGATTCAGCCTGATCCGGGGGATTTCTTCATCGGGGCGACGCATCCTGTGCTGCGCTCGGGCCATGCCTTGGCTCCGCCGCCAGCGCTCGGCACAATGGCTGGAGACGGGAGGAATCCAAGGGGAGGAATGTCGAAACCCTTTCCAAAGCCTCTGGAGGGAAAATTAGTAATATTTTGTTTTCCTGAATGGTTTCATTGAAATTTAGGGAAAATAATTGCAGTTGAAAGATCTCAGTTTTTGTTGTTCTGTTCTTCCCTTATTATTTGTTTTCACATGCTTTCTTCTCCCCCCTTTTAATCTGCTTACTTCTGTTCCTCTCCTGCCTCTTTTCTTTGTAACCCCTGTTCCGTTTGCCACCACAAAAAAAAAAAAAAAAGAGACGAGGGAAGGATGTGGAAGAGAAGGAAAAATAGAATAATGAAATAAAAATTTCCTTTTCCAGAGGCCGTGAAAGAAAGTAGCTTTTCTGTTAACTTTCAGATCTTAATGACAGCTTTTATGACCAAAAATCATCTGAAAATAATTCCAAGCAGCTGTGTTTACCTCCTATTTGGTTACCTAGCTCTTTGGAGGGGATCCTGCTCTCTCCTTTGACACAGCAAGATTCCTTTTGCTCCGAGAAGTCCTCCCCTCGGCTCATCCCTTATATCCCATCACGCTGAGCAAGCACCAGACTCCTGCACAGCTTCCTGGTGCTGCTGTGTTGGTCCTCCTAGGTCAGACCTGCCCCTTGCAACTTGTATTTTTGTCTTATCTATTCAGATTAAACCAGGGCTAACAATTTTACACACGTATTCTACGTCTGAGGGCCAGAGTCGTAGTTGAAATGCAGTCTATAGGATTGAAATTCATGTCTTTGAACAATTTTAGTATCCAAATCCCTTACGTAGTTTTGCAATCCTAAGGAAATCCCATTCGAGGTGAATCCTGGCCAGAAATGTCTTACTTGTAAGGAAGAGTTACTTGTAAGCAGGAGTTTCAGAAGTTCCTTCTTCAGGTCTCATATATCAGCTATACTAGTGCCACGTTCTCTCAAGTCCTGATTCCAGCTCTCAGGGAGCTTCAAAGGGAAAGCGATCCAAAGGGATGCAGGAAGAGATGGGACCACAGTAGCAGAAAGTCCTAAATTCCCATTTGAGAGCCCTGCATGTTCTGCACAGGCTCTGTTCCCCCTCTGACAAGAGCTTGGAGAAACCGTTGCTGCAGGTGGGTTACTCATGAGCGCAAAGAACGTGAAATGTTGAGTGTTCACGAAGGTCATCGCCCCCAACGGGTGACATAAGGGTGTCCCTGGGTCTGGAAGAGGATGACACCCCTGTGAGAGATGGCCAGGCAGCCTCAGGAACCCAGGTGGAAGTTTTCTTGAGGAAAGCAAGGTAAATGCAACTCCCTGGGTCCCCCTTTTCAGTCTGCAAGGAGGGAATCGCTACCAAGTGAAGAAGTCTTTTCCTTTTGCTCCATTCTGGCAATAACGAGGAGGAGACCCCCGTTTCCTTCCTTCCCCACAGGTCTGTTGGGGCAGAGAGGCAGTGGCCACTCTCGTGGGTGCCTCAAGAGCCCCCGTGTGTGGCCAGAACTGCTTCGTGAGCAGCTCCGCGTGGTCCAGGGGCCTCTATTACATAGATGTGACAGGAACGCTACTCTTCCAAAGCCCTCGCTTCCATTTCCTCCAAGCTTTAAGCTCGATCTTTAAGCTAAGAAGCCACATCTGCTGCAAGAGACGGGCTGGGGGGATGCAATACCCACAGGTTCACAAGACACAACGCGGGTTAGACCCCGCGATGCCCGTCGAGGGCTGGAGAGCAGCCTCAGCCCGGAGCGGGAGAGCGCGGAAGAGGCAATCCGGGGTCAGTGCCATTCCCCGGGGCAGCCTGGCACTCTGTCACGCTCCTTGTAATATCCAGGGTGGGTTTTTTTGCATGGAGAGCAGCCCTGGAGATGGGCTGAGGCTGCGCGAGGGAGGGGAAAGAAGATGAACTGGCAAAAAGTTAATTAAAACTCTTTTGATTATGAGGTGGGATTTAATACTTTAAAAAATGCAGCGTGACACAGTGCAGCGCTGCAGCTGAATTAATCATGAATGAGGATAGTAATTTTTAATTTTTGTGTGCATGAGAAAAACACTCAACAGATTTGACAATTAGAGCAGGGTAACAGCCCTGCATGGCACAATGCGAAGCGGTTTTTCCCAGTGGTTTTTGAGAGGGAGCTAAACAGCTGTGCTCAAATATTTACAAGTGCACAATATTCACATGCTTTTCAAATGCTGACCCTGCTGATTCGCACAAGTCTGCTTCAATCTGGAGAGCGGCTCCTGTGGTGACACGGGCGATTTATCATAGGTAACAGAGCGGGTGTTGTGGGCACGGGTATCTCCTGCCTCCTTGCAGCTCACCAGGGACACTGAGTTGTCCTGGTGGCATCCTGGTGGCTCAGCCCAGCTCCCTGCTTTGCTAGCCCAAAGAGAGCTGGAATAGGACGGGCTCGCTAAGAGCAATCCAAGGCTCTGCAAGGGTTTGTGTTGAGTCAAGAATCCCGGTTCCCTGTGGCTTGGCTGTGCAGGGATGAAGGTGGGAGAGCAGCATGATCCCATCGTGAGAGCAGATCCATTTTCTGAGGGGATACGCTTAATACACAGGCATTTTTTTAAGGTTAGACTTTCTAAGGACAGCTGCAAATGTGCTATAAAATCAAATTCCAGCTGAGAGATCTGATCATGCACATCCTTACGTGCAGCATTTATATTGCTGGGGACATCATAGTGCTGAACCCACTACTTCAGCCTGTATTTAGAGATCCACTTTCAATAGTTTATTATCTGTTAAGTACCGATGGACAAATATTATCTATTAAATAGAGGGGCCTTAGATGCACACCAGTCCCTGTGGTGGATTTCAGTCATCCAGCACAAGAGGAAGAAGTTCTACAAACACCATGAAAGGAGGTAGCTGGATGGGAGAGAGATGCCCAATGTCTTCCCCTTCGGATAAAGCCTGCAAGATGTTTGGGAACCTTTGGAGACCGTAGAATAATTGGTTCCCCTGCTCCCGAAACAGCCTGGGTGTTGTTATTGCTCCATACATCACGTGGACCTTAAAGCTCTCCTTGCACTTCCCCACGGTACTTCTTGCACCCTTTCCTGACATCTCCCGTGCGGTTAATGCGACATCCACTGCTTGTGCCAGCTTCCAGAGAGGTAAAAATGCCTCATTCCTGCTCCAGGCTGAGCCAAATGGGAATACGGGCTTGAGCTCCTCTGGGGACACTCTGAGGCCTGTCCCCTTGCGGAAGCTCCTCTCGGAGCTCCCACCTTCCCTCTATATCCTTGTCTGCTCGCACGGGGCTGCCCCCAGCACGAACAGGAGTCCCACAGCCAAACAGAGCAGCAGCGAGATAGACCTGGACCCGCAACAAGGTAAGCGGCACCAGCCTGGGGAGCAGGAGTGTTGGCAGTAAACAGAAAGAAGCAGAGGAGAGTTGAAGCTTGGCTGTATCCTCAATTTCCATAGTTACAAACACACACAGAAGTTTGGTGTTGAAATGTCTTTTTCTAGTTTTTCTGCTTGAAAATTGAGCGGGAATCTTTCCAATTGCTGCTCAACACCAGCGATGCAGGGACGGGGGTGTGAGGAGAAGGTCGCAGGAATTGCACCTTCAGTTCCAGAGGAGGAATGGGATCACGGACATGGGCTTGATGTCCGAAACAGCTCTGAAAGTCAGAGCAGCTCAGCCAAAGCGACATGAGTGCAAAGTGGCCTTGTAGGGCTCTAATATTACATGTTTACCCTGCGTGAATCAACAAGGTGAGCCATCAATCACCCCATCACAGTGACCACCCGGACAATGGTCCCGCCTGCCACCCTGCTGTCCCCTGCGGTGCTTCAGTTAGGAGCCAAGAACGCCAGCTAACGTTGCCCGAGTTGCCAGCGCCGCAAGGTGTTTCATTGCCGTGTTTACCTCCAAGGAAGCCTGCCGGAAAGTCAGGTTTGTTCAGCACAAGCTGTAGCTGGGGCGGATTCAGGTGAGCCAGATGGCAGTGGCAGTGATGGATGGTGCAGACACCGCGGGGCTATGCCGGAATATCCTAACTGGGAAAGCTGAGCTGCTCTACACCACATTGAAATATTGACTATTGCAGCAGTTGCTTTACACTGTTCAATTGGCTGTGTAATTGCTTTCACAAATTAAACAGAAACAATGGTGAGAATATGTAAAATGTCACCTGGGCTGAATTGTGGTTCAGATCCCCAGCGAAAACGGAGTTGGCAGCCTCCCCTTGCTGCTCCTTGGTGCGCGCTCAGCCCCAAAGCCTTCGTGCTTGGGTTGGCACCATGGGTCAGGCCTTGGCTGTGCTCTGGGTGCTGCCTTGGCTCAGGGCTGGGTGATTCACACTACCCTACTTGTCCCATGGCTTGTTGGTTCGGTAAACCTGACGTTCTCTTGTTCATTGAAGGCCATCAAGGAAACAAGAAAGGCTCAGACCATGCAACAAGTCAACAAGTCAACAACTCAAGTCAACTCGTTGACTTGACTCAAGTCAACTCAAGACTTGTTACCTGCTGATCTCTCCTCTGAGCGCAGGGAAAGCGAGACCCAATGGGCAGCATCCCAGCTCATTCCTCTCCTCTCAGTCCTCCTCAGGCAGTGGTTAGGAGGAAGCAGCACTGATGCAGCAAGAGTCCTCCTCATGCCAATGAATCCCTCGTCATCAGACCCACCTGCATTTCAGGTTCTTTCCACTGCCCCTTGGTGAGGGCTGGACCCGTCTCTTTCCTTTCTCTCCTTTTCCAGCCTAAGTGACACAGTGGCCTGAGTCGAGGACCAACGTGGAGCTGCTGCATCCAAGGATGGCCGTGGATTTTGTTTGACTCCGTGGAGAAAAGCAAAATGGGATCCATGCAGTCAGCTTGCAGAACCCAAGCAGCTCTGATAAGCTCTTTGCTCTCAGGTGGTTTCTGTGCCACAAGAAACTGGATTGTCACAGCTGGAATCACAATCCCTCAGTCACAGGGATGTGTGTTCCCACTGAACGTGGGCTGGAAAAGCCCATGTTTCTCATCAGATAGATGTAACAGTGATTTTTTTAATACTTTTTAATAGTTTACAGCATTATGATAAGCTCTGCAAGGCCATTTAAAATGGATAATCCTCAAGGGGTATTAAGGATTAAAATGGGTCTGCCTGGCATGCCTTAATGGGCCCCTCACAGGCTGTTCTGAGATATCAAAAGGTGATTTTAAGAGTTTGTAATAAATATGTTCCTTTGGGGAAGCTTAGGAAGCAGAGTGGGGTTTGCCATCCTTCTGCTGCCTCCAAATTGCTGTGCTCTGACTGAATTAATCACCGTGGGTCTGCACCGAACTCCGTGGTGCCGGCTCACCGCTGATCCACAGCTCAGGAAAGAGGTTTGTCCTTAGGGATAATGTTTGCTCCGGGAGTTGGGACTATTCAGCGTTTGATTATCAGCCTAGGAGACCTTAGCCAGCTCTGGCTGCAGCTTCGTCAACACTTGCACTCACTTTTAACCTCCCATTCCTGAAGAGCTCTTCAGATTTCCAAGTGCAATAAAACTATTTGTGCCTGCGCAGCTCCTGCGGGCACCGCGAGCGAGAGCTGTTTATCCACAAAGAGCAAGGGAATGACTCAATCCAGAAGGTTTCTCCTTGAGCAAGCCCTGCTTCTCCTCCCCTCGTGTCCATCCCCTTATCCTGCTGCAACTACCCGCCTCTGTGCATGCCACGTGCACCTCAGAAATCAGGGAATGAGTGGGTTAGCAAGAAAATTAGGACAAAAGTCAAAAAAAAAGCCCCAAAAATGTGAGTGTCAGTTTTGCCTACACAACATTATAGGGTAAATTTTTCCTTCTTGCTGTGTTCTTGGCTGGCAAGAGTTGAACCTGAAATTTCTGGGAGATTTTGAGAACTGGGACCTTCTAAATCAACGAATAAACTGGAAAACTCCACCGTGCCGGGTACTGCTTTGCTTTTCCACTCCTTCTCTGGAGTATTAATATATCTTCCTGCAGAAGGACTATGCCGGGCTACCGAAAGCATGTGTGGAATCTGGAATCTATCTGGTGCAAACATCATTGCAGCATTCTCCTACGCAAGAGATGATGAAACTTCCTCAGACGAGAGCCCGTGTAAATACACATCAGGCATCAGCTCGGCAAACACATGAGGGAGCGTTGTTTTTAGAAGGCCCAGATGATGGGGCGATCCTGTAATGCGATATTGTGAGCGGAGACACATGCCCATCTGCAGCTCGGGTAATTCAGCCTCTGCAGAGCTCTGTCAGCAAACCTGTTATTTTGAAAAAAAAAATAAGTATATGCATGACATTTTCTTTTAAATATATACATAAAAGAACGCCAGAAGACTGCCCTTGATAAACTGCAGTGGCTTCTTCAGTATTCTTGTTAATGCTTATTTTAAATCTTGATGTCTAACTCTTTCTGAGCCTTCCTGACCGGAGTAATTAATTTATACTTTGTTCTGAAAGCCAACGGGGCTCGGTATTGATAGCTGTTTATTCCTTCAGCAGCCAAGTTAAACAGCTCCTGCTTTTAACTACGCGGTGCAAAGGATATAAAAGTATTTGCCTGAGATATTGATCCAGGATGACCTGATATAACGTGACAGTAAAAGTGCTTTTACCAAAGCAGGGAAAATGCTCCGTGCGGCACCTCATGCTCCACATGGGAAGCACCGAGCTGGATTCCCGCAGCCAGGTGCGATCCAGCGAGCACGGGCAGTGCATCCTTGTGGGAATTCTCATGCAAACAGCCTGCCTCAAGCCCTACCGTTTGCTTAAGAATCTGCATAAAAAAAGGCATAAAAACACAAAATCCACCTTGTTTAATATGCTGGAGAATGAAGCCCCGGGACTTATCCTAATACACAAGCAGGGTCACACACAAGAGGGTGATTTCAGGATCCAGCTGCTGTAGGTGGATGACATAGAAGCAAAAAAGCAAATCGTACGTGAAGCTGGCGATAAATAATCCAATGATTTCAGACAGCCTGCAGAGCCCAGTCTTTGGCGAAACTCTAGTAATCCGCATGGGAAGAACGTAGATGTTGAACATCTAGTTTGGAAATTGAAGCTGCATCAGTCTCAATTCCTCATTTGTCCTGTTCTTCTGCCTTGTTTCTGTTCACAATGAACCTGAACCCCAGTTAAACTCATCTCGAGGGCTCAATCTGGGCTGCACAGGATTCAGCAGCTTCTTGCCAGCTCTTGGCCATCAAACACACACACGGGTTTGAGTCAGGCTTGGTGTGCTCATAGGAAAAAAACAAAGATAACAGCAAAAATAATCATATATACACAAAGATAAGAAAAGTTGAACAGGCTTTCGCATTGCTCAGCTCCCATAGAATAAAAGAAGAGCAAACAAGCTCATGGTTAATTGCTATAGCTGGATGCCGGTGGTAGCCACTGGCTGAGTGTCACTTCACACATTCCCGAGTCCCTAATTGGCCGTGATCCTGAGATATTAAGCTCTGAGGCAGCGGTGGGTTTGGCAAATGCGAGGCTAAAACCCCAGCTACCAGCTCTTCGCTCAGCTAAGGGCTTTGTTGACAGCAAAATTATTTCCTTAGCAAAACACGAAAGGAGAAGATGACAAATGCTGTTGCGAACGTTCACACAGCTCCAGGAGCAATCAGCCACGATTGCTTAGACAGGGATCCTGGAGGAGCGGATAGGGCTAAAAACTCGGAATTTGGCAAGAAGAGGGTTCTCGGGAAGGAGTAGCAATTACAGTCACTTCGGAGAAGTCGGATTCAGTTAGCGGGATCCCTGCTCATTTGGAGCTGACTTTGTGCAGCAGAAAATCTTGTCTGTGCGGATGCAATTGAGCTGCACGGTGAAGAGCTGCCCTGCGGCTAGGGCAGCGTACGCTGCAGTGCAAGACGTGACCGCTGGACCTGGTGGCAAAGCTAACGCCTTCAACAGAGCCTCGACGTTAGTTGTATTAAAAACTACTGCGTGTAGAACCAGCCAGGTCAGAACTGGCTCACTGGCATCTGCAGAACGCTTCAATCCCAGGGCCACTCCATCGCGGGAGGGAGCACTTACTTATGGGAGGTCTCCAAGCGTTCCCGATATCTCGCCCTGCTGCTCGTTTCTGGGCGCAGGGGAGGAAGTAACAAATTAACGCGAGGGAAAGTGTTCCTGCGGCGGCGGCGCGGCGGAAAACAAACCAGGAGCTGCTGGAAATCCACCCCGGAACATTCCCCTGCTCTTGCAGGGGTTTGCACCGTATTGCAGATATTGCAGAGCAGTAAATGTTGGATCAGGCTGCACAAGCGCGATTCCAAATTCGAGAAGGGGTTTTGGACGCGCGTCCCTGACGGGGTTCATTTCCACAGGGCTTGCACGTGATTTCTTGGGGCTTCAGAGGGGGTTTCTTTGCTAATCCGAGGGCATTGGTCTGAAAAACGCTTGGGGTATATGGGCTCCTAGCACCAAAACAGCCCGAAAACAGGATGGTTCTGCATTTCCCTGCTCATGGAGCCATAAATACGGAGAGAAACCCATCCAGATTGGACTACTTGTGATGCTGGGTCACAGTGCTGAGAACTGATGAGATTGAGCACCAAATTGAGCCCAGGCAACAAGTGCACTGCTCCTGCCCCAATAAGGGGCAAAAGGGACCATAAGGGGTCACATCCTCCTGTCCAAAATTTGACATTTTTGCTTATTTTAGGCCATTCATCATCTCATCTCACCACTGTTTTAGGCGCTTCATCGTCTCCTTGCTTTCATGGTCAGGCCAATCCCTCTCGATGCTGAGAGTTCAAAACAGAATCCCACAGCTTTTAATATGAAAATAATACACGTTTTAAGATCAAACCACAAGATATTATGAAAGCAGGAAGTCCAGCGTGTCATTAAAGCGCACTGCTTAGCTATAAATATCCTATTTTCTATTTTTGAACCCTTGCATCTGGGTTTTGGATGACAGAGCCTTATTTTCGAGAGCTGGAAATGAGAGGGTAAGCCCATGCCAGGGGTGTTTTGCTGGTCGCTTTGTCCAAATCAAGACCGTGCACATTGCACGGGGGAAGGAGAAGCCCTGTTTGCAGCGCAGCGGGGAGCAGAGCTGCACATCTGTAAATAAATGCATCATTAGATTCTCATCAGTTTGGGAGCCGCGCTTGATGTATGGCTGAAATAATCCCACAAGGATAGCTAAGGAAGGGTTTGCTTTCAAGCAGACCAATGAAAACATTATTTCAAGTGATTTTTTTCCGCTCTTTGACCATCTATTTTCTTTTTTTTTGCTTGCAAACGCCCTTGCCCCAGTGCAGAACTATTTTAGGTGTGTTGCTACCAATATATTCATTAGTGGAGGATCTCTGGACATATTAAAAGAACACAGTGAAACAACTAATGATGCACTTGAGCAGTAACAGGTTGTCATTAGAGCAGCATCTGCTCTCATCAGAGTTAATTATTCAGTTGCTTTGTTTTCCAAGTAGGTGTCTGGTAGAATTTAGCAGAATCTTAATTAAAACACATTTTCAAACTCCATGGATGCTCATCTCATCTAAGGAAATCAAGACAATTTCCACCATAAACATCAAGCTTCGGTTGAGCCATCAAGCAGCAGAAGGCTCCCAGCCAGCCCCGCGCGCCGGCGTTAACCCTTCTAGCCCTTCCCTCGGGGAAGCCGTCCTGGAGGAGGCTGCTCTGCTGAGAGCTGCTTTTCGGGGGGGCTTTCAGCAATTGCAGAGTGAGTTTAGGAGTGAAAACCAGCGCGGCTCATGAGAACTTGTGTCTTTGTGTTACCCTGTAGAGATACCTCCACGTTCCCCATCCTGGGCTTCTGCAAAACCTCTTGACCAGTGACCTCAACCACAGGGCAGCATCCAGGACCTCCATGTGGAGCTTCCCATGGACAACTTTAGCTTTGCTTTTGTTTTCTGACCCCTTTACAAAGCAAACGTTGCTCTAATGGGGAGTTTGCGTGATAACCCAGGCTTCCCCGACTTGGAAACCGGCACCACCGGGGTGGCTTTGATTGATTTGGGGGAATATTCTGATTATTTTTCCGAGAAGCCCCTGCTGTATCAGGAGGGGAGAGCTTGGAGGGCAGCGCAGGAGGTGCTCGCTGGAGCCGATGCCATTGGTGGGGATTTGGGTGAAACTGCTGCGATCTGCACGCGCTAATCAGGCGCCGCGTAGTAAAAGTACAAAGGCAGCATATTCCGCAGTGACATTTATCTCTGTCTCCATTCCTGCGCAAGGGGGGGAACAACACACCCGCCCAAGCCTCTCGTAACGAGAATCAGACCCTGTCTGCGCTCCGAAGCAAAGTTTTTCTGCTCCCGAACCGCGCTCGGAGTGGCTGCGCGCGCCGCGTGCCAGCGCTCCGGGAGCGGAGCAGGATGCGCAGCCCGCGATCGGCAGCCTGGAGTCAAACCTTCCCGGTGACATTTTGCTGCACGGGAAGGCTCGAGCGCTTGGAAGGCGCCGCGCTCACACAATATGGAAAGCGGGAGATCTTAGCGGTTCCTACGCCGCCTTGGAAAGCGTCCTGCTTGGAGCCGAGCCGCTGGCAAGCGGGGAAGTGAGGGAAGGTCTGAACAGTCAATTTGGAGGGTTTTTTTTCTCTTAAATGTATTCTGTATGCATATACTGTAGTTATTTTGAGCTCTTTGCCTTCTGGAATGATTACTGTCTGATACGAGGGAGGAAAGGCGTTGTGCACCAAGCAGAGGTACACAAAGAGCCCTGCGCTTAGGGGAGCTGCATCCCTTCTTGACCAAGAAAATAGGCATAAAAAACGTGGATAATTTAAAATCGGTGGTAGGTTTGGGGTATTTTATGTGTTTTTTGTTTTGTTTTTAATCTTTAATGTATAGTTTGGCTGGGGGTGACTGGACACATCGTGCCTGCTCATTGCACCTTCTCCAAGCGGCAGCTTGCAGGGCTGGTGGCCAGAAGACGAGCTCTGTGTCCCCGTGTCACTGTGTCCCTGTGCCCACCCCGGGCAAATTCACTGTTTAACCCACTGGTTTAATTCCTGCGCAAGTTTGCAGGACAAGGAGAGAGAAAAACGTGGGATTTGGTGTTCAAAGGAATCGCGTGGCGCAGGCAGTAACGCCGTGTCCTGCGTGCTGCCCTGCGAGGAGTCAAGAAGCACTGAGTCCCTTAACGCTGCCTTTACATAACTGGCTCCAGACAGAAGGCTGGATGTGTCCTAGTCAATAAAATAAAGAAGAAATTCCCAATATTAAAGGAACAAAGATGATATTAAGCAAACTTTATGTTGCTGTGGTTAACAGCCAATGAGGAAAACCAGAGTTTTTGTTCTGCCAGCTTAAAAACCATCTAGGTTGTAAATATCAGCTCTATTTTCATGGCGTTTTTCTTGTTTAACTCGTGAAAATGTTTCCTCCCTGTGTTTGCATCTGTTTGATTTCCTTCTTTTCCTCTCTTTTGCCCCAAAGTGATGCACGAGGGTCACGGCGCATCCCAGCTCCCGGCAAACTTTTCCTTGGGCCAAGGGGACACCCAAGGGCCACAACCTGGAGCTACAGGCAGCAGACCCAGCAAGTCGGGGATAATGTTAGGAGCAATAATAACTAAAAAGAAATAAAATTAAATAAGAAAAACTCGAGCAACTTCAAGCAGCTGATCAATAAGCTGAATCTGGTGCGTACGCAAAGGGTTGAGATCGTCTGCTGATCATTAAACTCGGGCATCGCCAGCGTCTCCTTCCGGTCCGCAGCAACACGGGCTCGTTCCTGCAAATAAAACTCAAAGGCAAAATATCTGCAAGACAAGACACAATAAGAGCTTTCTACCACCTCCCCTCGTTGTTGGTTTTTTTTTCCTTTTTCCATGTAAAAGCTGTTTTATGAAATTAAGCTGGAAATACCCTAAGTGGGAAATGACCACAGAATAAATAGGAGCCTTTTGGGAAGAGAGCAAGCATGTGTTATTTGTTTTCCTAGTAAATGCAAGTGGCAGAGTCAATCAGCAAGGAACATCAGATAGCTATGACCATTTTAATTATATATAAAAAAGAGAAAAGTTTGTAAGTTTTGTTTCTAGAACATTTAACAACATTTTGCAGTTTAGGGGAAGTGAATAACCTGTATTTACTGGTGATCTAAAGATAAGCTGGGGACGTTGCTTTTAGCACAGGAAGAGCCACGGTACGAGGGACAATGCTAAAGTGTCTGTGCCGTTACCTTCTGCACTCCGTGGGCATCTGGAAAGCGTTAAAGCCGCCGCACCAGGAATATTTAGGATATTTAGAATATTCGGGACTGTGTGGCGGACATGCACCGTGCCCACGAGGAGGGACAGCCCTGGCCGAGGGCTGCAGACGCGCCAAGGAGATGATTTTACACGCGTCCATCTCTGCGCTTGCCCTCAAGCCTCCAAGTCACGTTCCAAACCGTTAATACTAGATGTTAATTTTAGCGATGGACCAAAGCGATGGTTATGGAGCAGCCCTCTGGGCTTCAGGGCCTCCCTAATGACAAGTTCTGCCGGCAAAGCGGCTGCGGGAGGAGCGGGGGACGCGTGGCCTGGGCACGTGTGCAAGGGACACCCTAACCAAAGCAAATGTGTCTCTATATAATATCTATAACCTATATATAATGCAGTGCAATATATAATGCAAATATAATTTGTATTATTGAGGATTATTATTATTATTGCAACAATATATTGTTGCATTCCAAGTCCCTCCAGCTGGCAGCGTGCGGTCTGGGAACGGGGAATCCTTAATTTCTTGGACAGGAGGGTTAATTTGGCACTCAGCGAGCAGGGAAGGCTCATATTTGAGGGACGCACAAGGCAAGTATACAAGGGGAATAAATCAGCGGGGACGCTACAGAGTGGGCTGAGTTATGGTGAGAGGAGCGCGCGCTCGCAGGCGTGCGACGCGGCGGCCACGTGCGGTGCTGGCGTCATCGCGTTGGGGCTGTCGCGCTGCCACCCCCGTGCTGTGACGCGTGGGGACCGTGAGAGGCGTCCCTGGGCTCCGTGTAGACCAGGGCCGCTGTTTCCCCCTGGCAGACTGATGAAACACACGTAAACATCTAAATAGGAGAACTCGATCAATGAGCTAATGCCAAGGATTGTCTGGTTGGAGGACGAAATTTAGTTAATTCTGCACCCCGTGGCCTCACATCCTCTAGTCTGACTTGGAGCGCCTGCCAAATGGCCTTATCTAGATAGGGACGCGGAGGAAGAATAATTCCTAAGAGGAATTAGTGGGGGGGAAAAGTTCCAAGTGGAATGTTGTGCTGTTGGGGTTAGCTCCAGCCTGGGAAGATCACATTCCTGGGGAGGGAGCTCAAGCTGGGGTCTTTTATGCCCATCCTGGGAAGAATTTCTGTAATCAAGTTAAGTGCAATTTCTTGCTTTCACTCTCTAATTGAGCGAGGGAAAGGGCTGTATAAAATCCTTCAGTGCTCCAGTTCTGCAAGGACCTTTGGTAAAGGAATTTTTCTTGTGGTTAGCGTCCCCAGATGCATGGTGCTCAGCTCTGCTTGTCTGAGGACAAAATAGAGCCATAAATCTTGAGGAGAAATGCATGGTGTACATGCTATTGGTGTTCAAAAAATCTGAGCAATTCAGAATTGCTCAGTTCGCCCCTGCTTTAAAGCAGCGCCTGTGAACAGAGTTGCAGAAGGTGTTAACGATTGAGTAAAATTGCAAAAAACTCCTTGTTTTGGCCGCGTGTCCCTAAATGTGCACTTCTCTCAAGAAGAAAAGTGTCTGTGAGAAATACTTTATCTATCGCATTCGAGGCCGTCCCTTAAATTCTGAATATTGCCTCATGAAGCCTGGGGTCTTGAGACCTTTGGGTCTACAGACCTGCTGCAGGTCGTGTCCTCCTTCTGTGTCTCCTGCAGTCCGACATCTGTTCTGCATCCAGCCTTGCGTCTTTTGTTGCCCCAAACACGCACAACCGGGCGTTTAAAGTCACTTAAATGCTTAAATGCAGAAAGGTGGTCTGCCTTTTGTCAAGCAAAATGAGCAGAAGTTGGCTGCTCTGCAGCGCGAGGACAATAGCTGGAAGGAATCTGGCTCCTTTCTCCTGCTGAAATGCATCTCCCTCACTAACGTGTAGGTTTTCTGGTGCATTCTCCTTCTGGGGTCAAACATTAGGACATGGCTCTAATCTCCTGTGTCTTTCAGGTCACTCTGTGCTCGCTCTGTGTTAGTGGGGTCTTGCTTTGCACAAGAGAGGTGCATGGAGTCCCCAAGGAGCAAACTGAGTCCTTCCCTTGTGCTGCTCATGCTTGGGACATTACCTGGGCTGGCTGACGTGGCCGGCCTGCTGATAAAGTGCAGCAGGGTCTAACCAGGTCCAAAGCGGTGCAGTGCAGCTGGAGTCATTGCAAGGGGGTGACTTAGACCTGATGGCCACAAGCTTGATGGCCACGGGCTTGATGGCCACAAGCTTGACAGCTGCTAGCTTGACAGCCATGAGCTTGATGGCCATGAGCTTGATGACCATGAGCTTGATGGCCACGAGCTTGATGGTCACGAGCTGGATGGCCATGAGATTGACAGCCATGAATTTGATGGCCATGAGCTTGATGGCCATGAGCTTGATGGTCAAATGCCTGATGGTTTTCCCACTCTACACATAGGGAAGCAGATGCCGGCAGGTTGATGGGTTCACCCTAAGAAGCCCAGGCCTGTGGAGCACTTAAGGCCACACAGAAAAGCAAGGAATGGACCATGGGAAGACTTGATTTTGGCATTTTCCGCATTTTTCCAGGCTAGACTTTCTTCTATGCAACTGTGTGTTCACCTGGTTGTATGGCAGGCAACTCTTTCAAATATGGCTATTTCTATTAAATATATCCACTGAATCTTGAGCAGTGCAGACATCTGAAAACTTGGAAAAAGCTTGTGATGTAGAAGATATATGAAGCCTTCAATGAAGAAGCTAAACTCACAGTGTAAAGGGTCCCTACTTAGCCCTGGTCCTCAGAGATTTGTTATCACACAGCCCTGTGGTGGCCAAGAGGAAAATTTCACCCATTTGTGACAACTAATTTAATTCCTGTTAATTCCTGTTAATTAAGGGGGAGCATTAGGAGGGATTCTTGGTGGTTTTAAAAGGGGAACGGAGGCAGATGTGCAGGTATGCAAGACAGGCCAGGCCAGACCTGTAGCTGCTGCTTGGAGAGTGAAGTTTGCCTTGAATAGACAACAATTTTAAAACAATTTAAACAATTGCAATCTGTAATAGCCAGAAAAAAAAAGTTTTTTTTCTTTATTTTGTCTAAAAATTTCTGGCTTGCTTGATTTCCAGGGAAACTCGAAGTGCTGATTTCTGGAAGGACGTCGCTAAAGCACATGGAAATCCTGTTATGAGAAATTCAGCCCATCCTTTAGGAAAATAAACCAATGCTTCTCAGGAGGGATCTTGATTCCTTGCAGGTTGGGAGACTCTCGGTCCCCCGTCGGGGCCGGTGGCAAATCTGTGCCTCCTCTCGGCAGCAAAGCGCAAGTCGAGCGGCAAAATTACACCAATAAATGACCTGGGGAAGGGAAAAACTCCTCATAGGAAGGTTTCTCTCCTGCATATCTGGTCTATGTCTCGCTGCAGAAATAAACAGCCCTTAACTGCGAAGTCTCCGTGGAGAACATAGCAGCTGAAGGAGAGGGGGTTGTATCCTTTTGCTTAGCTGGTCATTACGTGGAATTATAACTACATTATCAATAAGCCTCCGAGTCACTGCCTCGCTGTACCTGGCACATGCACATACACCCTCCAATGGACCTTTTTCCATCAGGAATATCACAGCCCGTTACCTGGGAGTGCAACCCAAAGTCCCTCTTCAGAGGAAAAAACAGCAGAGATTTCCATGCTCATTTACCTGTAGTGGCATCCGTGGCCCGGGCAGTAAATTTTGTTGCCAGTTTCAGGGTATTTATTTCTAAAGAGGGAATTAATAATAATTGCATTTTCCCTAATGACGACAAGTGTCACGAGGGACTTGAGCGCTGGGTGTTTCACGTCCAGCTCCCCTGCCTCCATTCGCAGTTAATGTTCACTCAATTAATTTCATTTTATGATAAAGTAAATGGTCCGCGGTGCGGGCGGGCATTAGCTGTGGAGCCGACGCGTTTTAACAGTTTTTTTTCCCCCAAAACGATTTTCTCTTCAGAAAAACCTGTCCCAAAGCCCCATCAGACTGAGCCCAGCTCCATCCCCATCCTGTCCCTGGGGAATATCGGTGTCAAGGGGCCAAACTGCTCTTCCGAGGCACTTGAATATGAGGAAAACACCCATTTACATCCCATGTCTTTGATGGCCACGTTCAAACATTCCCCAAGCCCAGGAGGAATTGCTCCATAGCATGGATAGAGAGTTTTGCTGTGCACAAGGTGCACAATTTGCTAATAAAAAACAAATAAATAAACGAAAATCCATCCAACTCACTGATAAAAAATAAATAAATAAAAACGGGAGAGCGTTTCCTCGCCAAGCACCCAATAAACCCGCGTTCCGACATCCTGCGAACAGCCCCGCAGCCCGAGCGCGGGGGTATCGGCAGCTCTCGGGCTAATAAACAAGCAGATAATTAACAAAGGCAAACACGGGCCGTGGCACCGAGGGCTTCGTATTAAGGGAACTTCTGGTTTTAATATTTGGCATGTTTGCATGAAATAATTTATTGCCGTTTCAAAGCCATTTCGACTGTTAAACATTCATTGGTTTGCTGAAGGAAATAGTAAAAGAAATTCTTTCATGTGAACATTAGTTCTTAATTTTAACATTTCCTTATTTTCTGTGGCAGGATTTGATGTGGCCGTAAGCTTTAGGAGCAGATCTAAGTGAAAATATATTGCTAGCAGGTGAAGATTTCCTTACCGGATCCTGTCACTATCTGCTGAACAGGAGAGTTAGGCTGAAAGCAGCCGCCCAGGCTCGAGATGGCTGGGGAAACCGAGCGTTTTTGCACGCAAAAAGGAAGATTTTGCATCCTCGAGGCCACGCTCCGCTTTGGGGCCTCCATTGAAGCATCCCGTCCCACCGGGATGCATGGAAGCGCAGCCGGGATTTGGAATGGATTCGATCCGTGCGCGCCGGCGGGGAAGCCCCCGTGCGCTCGCGGATGGGAAATCCAGCAATTCCCTCGCAGGGAGCCTAATTCCCTGCATGTTTTTTCCCCATCTTGGTTTTCCCTGTTATTAGGCACAATTAAAAAGTAGCAGGCCGAGGTAAGGGTTAACGTTTGCAATTAAATTTGGCCGCCCTCCTGCGGTCAGGGCAGGTTGGGTGTCGCTTTACGAGGAAAGCTCCTTTTTGCAGCACTTAGAGGAACAGGCAGTCATGGAAACCTTCCGCTAAGTTGAAATGAATATGATAAACCCCGAATATTCGTCTTGCTGGGGATATCCCGGTGGGTTTTCCTTTTGAGCCGGCTTTGTCCCACGCAAAGCGAGAGCATCCCAAACATCCCCGTGCGTCCTCCCTCCTCGTAACAACCTCAAACCCGTTAACTCGTTGCGCCGGGCAAGGCGACAAGTTCAAGCGAGGCCTCCGACCTGTCAGTTATCCACGTCGGAATCCTGCCCTGCAGCCGGGCTCCTTTTCCAGGACCGCTCCGCCGGGAAGCGAGCAGCAAATCCCGCGTGGGGACTCGGGAGCGGGGATCGGCTGCGAAATCCTTTGGGATTATGGTTTGCCATAAATCGTCTTGGCTCAGCCTTTTTTCTCTACTGCCATCTATTGTGCAGCAAAAAATGTGGAGTTATCGGGAAGAAAATTCGGAATTCTGACTTAAACGAGAAGGGCTGCTTAACCAGGGCTCCTCGATGCTTGGCGTTGTGTCATGGGCAAAGCTGCTGGGTTAATACAAGTAATAATAACATTGCTAAGCCCTGCACAGCCTTCTAAAAGTTGACGATTGGAGCAAAGCAAGGTTAAAGCTGGGAAAAGCGGGATCAAAAGCTGCCATCCGCAACGCGTCTTGCATGGACGGCCGCAAAAACCCTGTCGTGGGCAGAGTGCGTGGGAGATGGGTTGGATTGCTGTTAAATACGTGACTAGCGCGATGCGTCGTGGCCTTAGGGCAGAAAGGGATCCGGCTCCGTCGCAAATTACCGCTCCGCCGGTACCTGTTTCCCGAGGCCCGAGGAGCCATCCATCTCGATCTAACCCGAAATGACACGGCCTATTCCCTCGGATTTATTAGTAAACTACTAAGCAGTAACATTAGGCTTTTAGGGAAAAGATTAACAACCCTGCACCGAGGTAACCTGTCATTTTAATTTAAGGCAAAGCTGCTGAAAATGCTCACTCCTCATGCGGGAACATGCAAAATTCGCCGCCTAATGGATGTCGAAGTGGTATTAGATCCCTTTCGCATCAGGACATTAAAAGCATGTTACCCGTTCCACACTTGTCGTTTTTTAAGTTTTATTCTGATTTCTGCTGGTTTTTCTTTTATCGTGGAGTCAGTGCAGAGGTGCCTATCGATTCGGGTACGGATTAGACCAGCCCTTAATGCCGCGTTGCAAGAGAAGAGCCAATATAATATACGGGCCAGCGTGTATTTTACGAGGAAGCTGCTCCGAAGTCAACACTGCAATTTTCTCATTCCGTAGGAGAACAGCTGGAGAGATAAATGCGTTTAGCTGGAAGAGCACGGCTATTTATTGAGCTTCCTTCCCCAAATGGGCGCATATCAACAGTAGGATGGGTCTCTAAAAGGAGGTGCAGAGGATGGTGAATTCACATTGACGCACTCCTCCTTGCACCACAGTAATTCAATTAATGCTTTTATAGACCCTGCGTCTATAAAGGCATTAAAATCTCCCCTTTGGAGAGCAGGACGCAGCATTGCGGCTTTCTTGCTATTAAATTTCCATGGGGATTTCCCATTCCCATGGGAATATTCAGCGATTCCCATAGGGGAATGGGAAATCAGGTGCCGTTGAGGAGCTGCTCTCCGGGGCTCAGGAGACCCCCTGGTCTAAGGGCTTCATTGGGGCCATCCCTGCTTTGCCGGAGCAGCTTCCTGCAGGTACATCCCAGTTTATCCCAGAATAACGGGTTTTCCTGGGAATGCACCGTGTTGAGGACCACATCGAGGCCGTCCCGTCGCAACGGGGCCCGGTCCTCGCGCCGTCGCTTTCCCTCCGCACGCCCAAACCGCCCTGTTTTTCCAAGGAGACGCATGGAGGTCTCTATATTTTACTCACATAATCCAGACCTTCAGTGTCAGGGCCTGAAACGAATTACTGTTTATATTAGAAACTTAGTTTAATAAATTAAGTCTGGTCTATGGACTGTCAAAGTCCTTATAGTCTGCGATTCATATAGACCAGATGCCTTTTCCACGACTCCCAACTAGAAGTGGCCAACTTGATTGCTTCCTTTTTGCCATTACTGCAGCCTGTAGGTTTAGTTATCTACTGCCTACAGAGAATTCAAAACAATTTGAAAGGGCATCTGGTATAAAGCACTCTCTGGGAAAAAAAAAACGTCCTTCCATATACAATAACTTTCTGTTTAGATCAGAGAATTATTCAATAATTGGCGCTTGTTTAACTAGACCGTTCAGGATCGGATTGGGTTGAGTTTTCCAATGGTAGGTAGAGTTACAGGTCTCTTTTTTCTCTCCAAACAAGCAGGTTTGAGAGTCCTAATTTCCCACATATTTGTGGCACCACTGTGATTAAGACCTAACAACTAATTTTTGTACAAGTAACAAACACACATTTCAAAAGTGCCATAAATAATTCAGTGATTTTTTTCCCCAGATTGTTTATAAATTATAAATTTTCATTTACTCTGTCCTAGTTTTATATAATAGTGATAAAAAGCCGAGCGAAAAGCAATGGTTTAATTGAGGAATCGAAAACGGGGATCGGCTGGTGAGAACAGACCTTTCTATTTTGTGCTCCAGTTTCTCATCCCCACAGTTTAAAAGGCTGAACCCAATAATAGGAGCTGTTAGAAGTCCTCACTTCCAATATTTATGTTTCGCGAAGCATTTTTAATGCGCAAACAGTTGTCGCATGAAAAGTTAATCGCGAGGCGCATCCACGGCGACGAGAGGAAAGCGGGGGAAAAAAATTTGTTGCGTCGGTCGTTACGTCTTCAGGTGGGGTTTTTCTTTGCATCGCCCATTAAAACGCTTCGTCGCGGGACCCCGGAGGCCGCGGGAAGGCCGGGATGAGTCGGTGCCGGGGAAGGAGGGAACATCTGTCCCATGAAATTTTCATGGTGCTCCCTGGCAGCGCATTAAGATTTCAGCACAGGCCGCGCGGGGAGGTGAGGAGCGTTTCCACGGGGCTGCTCTCGAGGGAAGGGGTCGGGCTGGTTCTCCGGGAGGAGAAAACGAGGGTAAAGAAAGAGAGATTTCCTAAATGCCCATGAAGTAAAGGCATTTTGTTGGCCACGTGAATGCAAAAACAAGTTAATACCAGGGCTCCAAAACCAGCTCTCGAATGGCAAGTGCCAGAGCTGGAGTTAATTCCCTCATATAAAAGCGCAGTGTGAAACACGGATCCCGTCTGCCGAGGGGGACGGACGACCCGCGAGCTCGGAGCGCAGGACCCGCCAGCGCATCCGTTTGGGAAGGCGCATGCCCAGGGTGCTCTTCCCATGGAGGTTGCCAGCAGAATTCCTGCTGGCCGGAGCCTTGGGCAAGGTGGATTCCTGATGGGTTCTGGTGAGCGGGATGTGCACCCGGCAGGACGGGGCAGCCTGTAGCCGCGGGGCTGGACGGGTCCAGGCGACGCACGGGTTTTCAGCACAGGCCAAGCACTTTACTGGGATGAGCACCATTTGGTGCCACGTGTCACTCTCAGATGCTTCATTCCCTGGGGCTTTTAATTTTATTTATTAATCTAAATATGTTGCAACATTGCTCGTTTTGTGTTTTTTCTATTTTTCCTTTCAGCTTATCCCGCCTCTCCTATATAAATTACACGATGCCACTCTGCTGTGCCCACCTTCCTCCCTTAAATTATTTTCTTCTGTGACTTTCCCCATGTCTGCGGTCCCTTTTTTTTATTTGCTTGTCCTTTTTGGCCTCGCACACGTTATTTTGCTGTCTCTGCTCTCCCCAACATCCTAATTATCCCGACTTTCCGCAGGCTTTTTGCAAGCCGCTAGCCCAGGCTAATGCAATCACAATGCGTTTGCCGCTTGCCAAAGTGTTCTTGGATGGGCCCTGCGAGGGAATTACGCTGCCCCGAGCCTAAATCTCTGATTATAGCCCTGCCCGGAGCACAACAGGCCCATTTAAAGAGGCAGATTCCTGGGATTCGGCCTTCCCCTTCCTCGCCGGCGGCACCAGGCCCCTCCGGATCTGCGTCAAGGTCTCCGGCACTGGCTGCCGTGGGTCCTTGAGCCCTGTTCTCCATTCCTTAAAACCTTGGAAGTTTTCCAAGGGGAAGAGGCTGCTAATTCCCCACTCCACAGTAATCCTTGCCCTCCTCCTCTTCCGACAACAACTCTGGGTATTCCACCTTGTGCTTGGGGCTCACTTGTGTCCTGGCACTTCTGTGCTCACCTGGGAGCAGCTTAATCACTTTGTAGGGCCCTACCAAGCTGAATACTATAAGAGATGTCTGAAATAGTCGAATAGAATGATGGTATTTTTCCCCATTTTGGGAAAAAATAGCGGGCGCGCTGCTATATCGGAGTTTTATCCCGCAAGAGTGCGGAGCCGGGAGGGCTCAGCCCCTTCTGGCCATGGGCAGATCTTGCCGGATGCAAATAAACGGCAAAACCCCCCGCCGACTTCAAGTGAGAAAAAATATCCCGTCTTCTCATGTGCGAACGGAGCAATAATTAAAAGAAACACATGTTTTTTTAGCTGATGGGCAACCGCAGAGGAATTATCAGTGGTCTCGCACGCAGAATACGTCGCAGATTGAGCTGGTTACCCAGCAGCCTCAAATCTCAGCGAAAATAAACAGCAAATAAATAAAAAGCAAACCGAAGCCGGGCGCGCGTCTATTGTGCGCCCGCCGTTTGCAGCGCTACCTTCTCATTTCCCCATAAAGCAAAGGGAGCCCGCCCTACAATTAGCAGCGAAACCAGGAATACTTTCCTCGCTAACCACAAATGCTTCTTTTCGCAGAGAGCGGAGCTCGCATATGTTCTAAATATGTTCTGTTTCATTAGAGGGAGACGCGCTGCGGATCTGCTGCTTTCGGCGGGAGGGAGCCCGGGCGCCGCATATGTGCAGCGCAAGAGCCCGGCCAAAGCGGGAGGCGACTGCCGGCGGCGGGAGGGAAAGAAGGGCAACGTGAGAGCCTCGGACACGGCCCTCTCTGCTCCCAAATGGGAAAAACTCCGCGTTTTCCCCCCTCGGTGACGCTTAGGGGTTTGCTGCCTGCGTGCTCGTGCGCTCGGCTTGCTGGCGGGGTGAAATGCTCCGAGCGTCTGCCTGCAGATTCGCAAACTCTCCGGGCGACAGAGCCGTGAATAGTCGCTTTTTTGACTCATCTCAGCCCGTTTTGGGGGGTTGGAGCCTTCCCACGTGCCCCAGCAAAGACCTGGTGGCAGATTCACCCACCGGCATTCCCCGATGGCGCAAGGTCGGCGTGGGGAGCGCTCGCAAAGCACCAAACCGAACAAATGCACCCGGAGCGCATGAGAGCAGCCCTCGACCCAGCAGCATCGCAGTATCCGCAGCAGCTCGATCCATTTTCCTCGCCTCTGTATTAATAATAACGTCTTCGGACGTGCATGGCTTGCTCCGTAATCCCTGGGATTCGCTGCCGAGCACCCTCGGAGCCGCCCGGGGAGCCGGGAGTTAAACAAGTTTGCGTTTTTCCGAATCCGAACAATCGGAATCAGCACTTTGCATTATTTTAAAAATGAATGCTTGGAATCAGCAATTTTCTTTTTCTTTTTCTTTTTTTTTTTTTAAGATCTTGAGGGTTTTTTTTATTTAAAGTGGAAAACGACATTAAGTGCGAGGCACTCAACAAAGAAACAGTCATAAAGCCTAAGTATTCTTAGAGTTATAAAATATGTCCGTTGTGGCAATTCTACTGCCAACAATGAAGTTTTAAGCATTAATATGCCTTCATTGCAGTTTTAATGCCTTAATATTGACTCTATAGCTCTTTTGGGTAATTTTGCTTTCTCTGGTACTTGAAAGGTGATGATGTCAGCGTTCTTCATCCTGATTCATATGCAGGTTGATGAAGCTGAGTTATTTATTGAGTTCCATTATATTTTCTATAAACATTAGTTCTCAATAAACAGAGACATTTAGCCGAGGGTTTATTTATTAAATAGGTACTGTACAGATGGTTTTGCCACACATGATGTGCTGCAGAGGATATTACTCAGGAATAATCAGCTGTGTTATAGCTTGGCTAAATTAATAAGATGATAATGATGAAATTGATGCTTTTGAGCTAGGCTTGGTAAATGGTTTTTGCATAAACAAACTGATAAATTTGAGAAGCAATTACTTGCTTGTCAAAGATAAAAACACAACAGGGCCCATTTATAGTTAGGTCCTATTTATTTTTAAAGATTGTACCAGATTTTATGTTTAATACGCTGCAATTAAAAAATAATACTTAAATGAAGAATAATAAAAAACTAACTTTCTGAGCTCTCCTTCAAATCCGAAGCTGCAGCGTTGCTTGGGTAGACATCAAGTAAACTTTTTCAAGGCTTTCACTGCACCGAGAAAAAAATATAATTGTGGGATGAGCGATGCTGCCTGGAGCGGTGTCGTGCCGGCTCCAGCAGTGTTTGCGGCCCCGGTATTCGCTCCAAAACCGAGCTTGGGCTCCTAGGAAGAGAGCGGAGTCTACGATTCCCTGTGATATAGGGAATATTGCTGTCCCTATGATATATTTTAAGAAAAAAATGGTACACAAGTATCAGTATAATGTATTTCGTGGCTTTATATTAGTAGACTATATGGTTCTTGCAGCCGTTCAGACAGAATTTAGCAGATTACACTGAATTTTAAGCTTTCATTAGGGAAGAGCATGTGAATCCCTTGCTAGGACACCTGATGCCCAACTGACTGCACTGTCTGGGGTGACATCAGCAACACATAGACCAGATTCCATAACCAGGTCCCATCGCTAAGGTTAATTATGTTGGAGTAAAACAAAGCAAGGCCATTGGGTGGCCCTTCAAGATGCGAGATGAGGTTGATGACGATCAAGACATGAAATTCATCACTACTTTTGGCAGCTGAAGTCGGGACTGGGGTGGAATACAAGGAAAGAGGTTGTTTTCTGTCATCATCTCGTGTTTTCTACAGTTATTTTGTAGGCGGATGCGTGAACAGGGCTCCAGGATGGGCATCCACGGATGTGGCACGTCAGTTGGGCCGTGTTGTGTGCGTGCGTTTGCGCAAAGCAACTTGTTTTTGCCAGAAAGGACCAAGTTGGACTATAAGTAAAAGGCAGTTGGGGTTGTCCCCTCTCTGG
>JAWLRI010001014.1:520454-545016 GCA_034781795.1 Crypturellus tataupa
TAACCAGGTCCCATCGCTAAGGTTAATTATGTTGGAGTAAAACAAAGCAAGGCCATTGGGTGGCCCTTCAAGATACGAGATGAGGTTGATGACGATCAAGACATGAAATTCATCACTACTTTTGGCAGCTGAAGCCAGGGCTGGGGTGGAATACAAGGAAAGAGGTTGTTTTCTGTCATCATCTCGTGTTTTCTACAGTTATTTTGTAGATGGATGCGTGAACAGGACTCCAGGATGGGCATCCACGGATGTGGCACGTCAGTTGGGCCGTGTTGTGTGCGTGCGTTTGTGCAAAGCAACTTGTTTTTGCCAGAAAGGACCAAGTTGGACTATAAGTAAAAGGCAGTTGGGGTTGTCCCCTCTCTGGAGATGTTGCTTGTAGAAATCACTGGGAATAACATTTATTGGGTTGGGACCTTCACGCAGACTGCAGGACGTGGCTGCTTTTAGTAGGTTTTGACCTAAGAATTGGGATGAACCCTTGCTTGGCAATAAAACCTACTTGTTCCTTTTGGGACTGACGAATTTCTCGGACTGGGAAGGAGAAAATCTCAAAAAAACGGAGATTCCTGGACTTCTTGCTCCAACACCCAACCCGAGTTTCTCTTCCGTGGCTTGCACAGCCAAATCAATCTGAAATGGACGTGACCACAAGTCGGGTCCAACTTGTGCTCTCTTCGTCATGGCACTGTTATCTGCCTGGTTAGAAGATGCACAATTTGTCCCTGCCTTTGATAGATGCTGCTGCCCATAGAAATATGAGGTTGCGGCGTGCTTGAAAACACAGTTTGTGGCTCCTCTGCGCCACATCATCACACATCACACCACCTGCGCCCGCGGGATCCCGGCGAGCGCGGGGGCACCGGCACCGCGCGGGAACAGGGATGGGGATGGGAATGGGGACGGGAATGGGGACAGAGCAGCCCGCGCCGCCGCTGCGTGCTATTAAACCCCCAGAATTAACCCGCGAGGACCTCAGACACCGGCATTGATTAACATGCAAATGGACTGAGTCAGCAATTAGTCAGGACTCGGCATAATTGAATAGAATATGGCAATTAGTTGGCCGTTTAATTACGCCCGTTTGGGTTAAGGTAAATATTTACTGCAAGCGCCGCTTTCCCGTCGGCTCCCAGGTGGGAAAACGGGATCATCTCGGGATCGACGTGACCAAATTCCCCATGTCCCGCGCATGCACCGCAGGCAACCCTATAGCAAGGAGACCCCCCAAACCTGATCTTCCTTTTAAATAAAAACAAAAATGAGAAACAGTAACTATTAGACATCCCACCTGGTGCTTTCGCCGCGTTAATGATGCTTCCTAAATGGCGTGCGGGTAAATGGTAATTCTGTCTCACGCCATTAAAAACTAATGGAACCCTTGATGATAAGAAACGCCGTGGCTGGCTTGTTGGAAAACGTTTAATTAATAAAGTAATAAAATTATTGTAAACTGGTGCAGTTTCACGGAGGATGCAGCGGGATATAAAAGAGATAAAACATCTCTGAGAGTTGGTACAAGAAATAAATGCTACTCTATAAAAAGAAATACCATAAAGTTGCGCTGGTCTCTGTTGCGCGGAGTTAAGATAAGCTTTGCAATAATGAGGATATTTAGGTTTTTCTTTTGCAAGAAGTGGGGTGAAAGTTTCATTTTGAGCTTATTTACCCCTTCTGGGCTGGCTGTAAGGAAGGGGTGATCAGAGATTAGTACTAAAGATCTGGTCCACTCCCAATGCAAGGCCAACATCTCAACAGGCTTTGCAGTATCCATCCCCTTCGAGCCTGGATTTCTAATTCCTTCAGTCCCCCCTGCCCTATCCACCTTGTTGCTCATTTAGAGGTCATCTTGTCCAATCTACTGCTTGAAAATAAAACTTTTTTAAAAAAAATCAGCCTGAATAATGCTGAATAATGCTCACCAGCAAACCACTTTGCTCTTGGCTTCTCCCCATATTTTCATCCCGGATTTTCCAGCCTCAATATCTGCAAGTGTCTGGAGAAGGGATGCGGTAAGGAGACACCTGAGAAATTCCCTCAGGGAATTGCCAAGCCAGGACTGTCGCAGCGGCCTGGGCACGGGGACATGTTTTTCCCATACATCCCATGTGTGTCATGGGAAGATGACGAAAGAACAAGTTGGTGCCTGTTAGAAAGGGTTTTTACAAACAGCTGCATTTTTAAGACTGTTCCAATTAACCAATGACTAAGAACGAGTCAATTCTAATGAACCCCAGTGCCAACGCGGATGGTTGGGAATGATGCTCAGCGCCACCCGGATCCGCTCCGGGTTTGATGGGTCGTGGCAGCCGGTGGCAACTCGGCACAGTGTCGGCGGCTCCGCATTCCCAGTGTTCCCAACACCTCCCTCCCTGCGGAGCGGCGGGAGCGACCCACAACACACAACAAATCTGTTTTAGTCCCTGCCTTTTTGCAACCTCCCGAATCCTCCGGAATCTCCAGCGCGGAGGCATCTCCCCCATCGACCTTGTCTGAAGGAAGCTTTAAATTCCACATGTAAACAATGTGCATATGGATAAGTGCGTACATATCATCACACGTATGGATTTCTCCTCCTTTTTCTCTCCCCGTATATAAATATATATATATACACACACATGCATTCATACATGAGGCACATGTGGGTGTGTATATGCGTGTGCAGAGCGAGAGGGGAGAAAAAAAGCCTTTGCAAATGAAAGACAAATGTTAGAAAATAATATTCCCAAGCTCTCAAATCCCTAATCATGAGTTTGATGCAATATTTGCCCTAATGGGAAATGATAACTGGCGCCGCTCCAAAGCAAACCTCGCAGAAAGGAGCCATAAAAGAGGAAACTGCTAGCGTGGCAGTTCGGGAAAGAGGAGCCGGAGCGGGAACCATGCACCGAGATAATAAGGAATTAACCACAAACCCCTTTTCTGTTAAGCACAAAAAAAGGGGTATTAAAAGAAGCAGCCGCCTCCCCACATCGAGTCCGTCCTCATCCATGCACCAACCCCAAGGCAGGAAAAAACCTCAGAACTGCCCGGAGAGATGAGAAAAAATACAGAAAAGCAGAGTTCAACCACAAACCTCATCTGCTGCACCCGAGTTCCTAAATTTAAAAACATTTAACTGGAATTAAACCAACTATTATTACTTTTTTTTTAAGACACTCCTGTGCTAGAGGCAGTCCGGGTCAATTTCTAAATCAGTTTTAAAAAAATAACTCAATAAAGGAGTGGGTGGAGAGGTCTAAATAAGCACTGCAAACTGCAAACCCAGATCTGCAGAACAAGTTGTATCTGCCCAAAGTCCCAGTTTTGAGACCCGACACCTCAAACGGTGCCGTAAGGAGCAATCCGCCACCAGAGCCCTATTTAGCAGAGCACTAACAGCTCCTTTCCCATCCGCAGCCCGCGAAACTCCAGTCCGCTTAGATTTATTGCCAGATTATGAGTTCTTATTTGATTTATCAATCACAATTTCGCACTGTTAATTCGTGTGTTCGTTAGACAAATCCGTCCCTCCAAGGTAATCACGGACGGTGCCGCTGGCGTGTGAACACGCACAAATGGGTAGCTCTTAATGACCTTCCGCGCTGACATATTTTTGGCATGGGTTTTGCTGTCCTCATGTCAAGCTGCCTCTCTGGTGCTGCTCAGGGTTTGCTTCGCTTAGTGGGGAGAACTTGCGTTTGGAGGGCAGCACCAAGACCCTTCGTGTCAACGGCGAAGCGACACCGACCGTTTGGAGAATCCCGTTGGACCAAGCTTGGCATTTCGGGATGGGGACAGGGCAAACACTCAATGACATCAACTGCTTTTTGCACAGGGGAGAATGTCCAGGAAAAAACACCCAGGAAAAACATGGTGCAGATGTGACTCAACTGCCTTGACTCTATGCATGGAGCCATCACTGGCCATGGTTTGGATTGTAGCAAGACCAGGTCAACCAGCAGGACACGTACTGATTTTATTGCCATTTGCTGGCCAGGATGTATGGCTCGAATGACCATCACTCAAATGAAGTGCAGACACCGTGGCCAGGGCTCTACCCCATGAAGAAGGAGTCCAGATGTGTCTACATGGGCATCTCCTGGGGCATCTCTTGCCATATCCCGACATGGAGCAGGGAACCCGGGACAAAGCCACATCCCTGCGCACCGCATCCTCCGCCACCTCCCAAAGGGCTGGGAAAAAGTTGGAGGGAAGTTTGTGTCGTTCCCGCAAAAGCACAGCCCTCGCGGCGCATCCGAATGTATGGGCAGAATGTAAATGCATTGTGACAAGCTGTGCGAGGAATCAAAACAAGGAACAAGGAGCGTATGTTTCTCCCCGAGAAATGTCCTTTATCTCGCAGGCAGAGTGAAGCGCGTGGCATTCAAATATGGAGGGTTTTTTTTTACACACTTTCATGAAATACTAAAGAGAAACTGAAAAAAAGAAGGAAAAAAAAAGAAAATAACCCAAGTCCATGTCACTTCTCAGCTAGTTTGGTTATTGCTGCTCCTGAGTACGGTAACATATGCACTTTCCCTTCTGAAAATGTATCCAAGTTGTTATTTTGGGGGTGGGATAAACTCTTATCCATGCATATCTTATGTTTTAAAGGCAAGGACCGGCTCTGGATCCGCACATCAGATGCATAAGTGATTAGTGACAAGTGACACAGAAACAGCGAATGTTCTATGTTACAATGAATAATAAACACATGCAATTTATGCAGGCAGAGCAGGGAGATGGCATCAGGCACTTTTTCCATATAAATAATGTGAATCTCTGAGAAATGGGTCCAAGTTAGGAGGGGAGTTTCTGCAGCCCGTGAACCTGGCAGGGTGGCAGGGCTGGGGCACCGATGGAGACTCTTACCTTCCACAGCTTTATTGCAACTAATGGCAATTAGTTAGAATAAGCCCGGGAAACATTTAAAAACTGATTTTTTTTTTATTTGCTTTTTTTATTTTTTGCTGAAAGAAATGATCTCTTTGGTAAATTGAAAAAGAAATGCACGGTGCATCAGCAGGAGCCTCAGGCACCCAGGGCTGCAGCATCGTTACCCTGGCACCAATAAGGCATCCTAAAAGCAAACCCGGGTGGCAAAAATAAAGGAAAATAAGAATAAAGAAGCCCGATGAGCCCCTAAATGCACCTGCTACTTCACTCTGCACATTTTTTTCCCGGCTGTCCCAGCCTGCCAACTCTGAGCAAGCTCTTGCCGCGCGTTTTTACACTCTCTGAGCGCTTCCAGAAATGTGGGCACTCGGATAAAAGTAGAACCGAGAGGGAAAAGCGCATATTCTGCTAAAAAAAAAAAAAAGAAAAAGAAAGAAGTTGAAAAAAGTGTCTAAAAGATGCGCGGGGAGGAATTGCAGCCGCACGCGGCCCCGGGTTGGAGCGATGCAAACGGAGCGGCGGCAATTACGAGGCGCCGCGAGATTAATAAACAATTACCATAGTAACTGCGCGACGTGGCGGGGCCCGCGCTCATACATTTTTAAAGCATAAATGGAAATCCACGCCGGGCTGGGAAAGTCTCCTCGTTATTTTGTTCCTGGAAGACGAGGGAGACGGATGCATTAGAGGATCCCGTGGAGTTCTCCGCGCCGCCGCCGGACACGTCCCATGTATTATGTACCGGGGAGGAGATGCATTACGGGGAGGGAGCTCCCCGCGCTGCTTCCTTGTGAAAATAGCAAAAAAATGTCCAATACCGGCGTTATACGCACCAACCTGTTGATAGTTCGGACAGGGGAAGTGGAGAGCATCGCTAAGCCAAAAAATAGCACAAGGCATTGGCAGGAATGTGCAAAAGTGTGAGGTGAGAGCTCGGCGCCTTGAGTTTGGGCACTCACTTTTGCTAATTCTGATGCTCTGGGATAAAACCCCCTTCTGAAAACCCTTGGAGTTGGGCAAGTCATTAAGTCCTTGCGGATTGAAGGTGGAAAAATAAATCGTCCGTGTTTTAGACTTGGAATGATCTTCCCGCAGCAATTTTCGGGGGGAAAAAGCCCCACGAAGAATTCTGCAATTTTAATCTCCTCAGTAGCTTCCCATTACTAAACAAGCCGAACGCCACGGTGCGAATGTGGATGTTACATGTCATCTTGATCTGCTGCTTTTTTCTTTCATTAAAGCTTTAATGCAGCAATTATGGCTACGTCGCCCTATAAAAAAAGGAAAAGGCAGTTTACTTTAAAAAGTGAAATTGCATAGCCTACTATTTAATTATACACAAATGTAAATGGCCTATTTTTCCATAACTGGTTATTACGGCACTGTTTTACTTTCCGAGTTTTCACAATCTCTAAAACCTACAACGCTTCCCGCTATATAATTGTTTTGCTACATTATTGTTTTCATCTTATTTTTTCCTTTAATGCGAGTGCAGCGGGATAAATCTTGGTTTTAAGCCAGCCAGTACTTCATCTACTTAAGCTTTTATAGATGAAGATTGCTGTAATTATCAGAATACCCGCTTATTTCTGAAGTATTATCTTGGCAACCTGCTGGCATTTACAACCAATTAACAAGCTTTGCCCATTAGTTGCATAAGGGGTATCACGAGTAAACCCATTGTGTGCTAATTTTCTATTTTAGATAATCAGTTTGGCCGGCCCAAATGGAACGGGGAAGAAAAGGGAGGTTTGACACGCGGCGGCCGCCGCGGCGCCGCGACCGCGCGCCTGGCGCAGACAAAGGTACCCGGCGCCTGCGTGATTGCCGGAGTATTTATCCCCTTTGTCTCCTTCGGGAGAGAAAATAGGAAGTAGCGGCTTTGGCAGAGTAATCACGGCCTCTTTTTTATTTTTTAAACACGCTGGCTTCTCCCTGCGGCCGCCGGGGGCTTGTAATTTCCCCAAATTGGGAGAGTGTTAAGCACGATTTGCCTCGGAAAGGAGAGGGATGAGGAGAGGAAGCGCAGGAGATGCGCAAGCACTGAGTGAGCGAGGGGAAGGCTGTACCCATGGCTCCGTGTGCGTTCGTCCCTGTTATTTCCCATTAATTGCCAACAAAAGTTGGGAAATTTGGGATGAAGATGGAGCAACAAGCTGTCAAACAGCACACGGGTGCGTATAGGCGCACGCACACCCCTATATCCCTCTCCATTGGCATTCCAGGGGGATTCATTTTCTTTGGCTCGTCCCCCGTTTCCCGCAGTCCTTGTGCCGTGCCCGGGGAGGCAGGTTAAGGCGCCCGCATTAGGGCCCCACGCGGGTGCCGGGGACGTTAATTAATGTTCGTAAAGTGCGTTCGGGGCCCCGAAGAAAGGCGCTGCAGAAGCGCCGAGCCTCATTATTCCGTGGCGCACAAAAGTCGAGGTGAAAAGAGATATTCTCCTCCTTACACGTAGAACTACTGATCTCAACTCCCGCGTGAAAAAAAAACCCAAGATGTTAAGGAAGAAAAGGAGTCCGACCATGAACCTACTCGAGGCTTCCACTTTGCCTTTTTCATCTGATTCCTGGTTGAGGGAAATAATAAACTATTGTATTGCCGTAAACTCTTTGTAAGGCGATTTGACTAAGACAACAGAGTTCAGTGCCAGCAGCTACTCTGATCATTCTTTTAAATGGAAATTCACCGTCTGCTGCATCACATGGAGAAAAAAATGTAGAACTATTTTTCACAGCTTGTTCGCTGAACAGATTATTGGAGGCGAGAAAAAAATAAAAAGGCCTCGTTTTCCGCGGAGCCCGAACGGGAGCGCGGCGAGTCCTGGCACTGCCCTGGTGCGGGGAGGCAGATTTCACTTTTTTGCAGGGATTTCAGGATGATCCAAGCCCGCGGAGCCTCCGCGATGGGAGCGGAGCCACTCACATGCACGAGGCCCCGTCGGTCGGATCTGGTCCTAATAGAGCCCCAGTTCTTGATGTCATAAAATCTTTTTTAACGGCATCTTGTGTTACATTTAATTTATTTCACATGGCCTCGTAAAATAAGATAAAAGCCTGTAAGTCTAAAAGTCATATAAAGAGTGTAGGGAAAAAAAAAAAAAACTCCTACTATGTATTCGTGTTTATTAAGTATTATATTTGTGCAACTATAGTTTTAACTCCAGCAATTCCGGTGTTTTCTTCTGAGCCTAACGGCAGCGATCGGGAGTGAGAGCGGTGGGAGAAGCAGGGGAGAGCCTTGCCTGGCCCCGCATCCCGCTGGGCATCCCGTCTTGTCCCGCAGAGCCGGGAGAAGGCAGGAAAAGCCCTTGGAATCAGCGGTGTTCAGCTGGGATGCGGTGGTGCATTCCCACCTGCTTGGTGCCGGCAAGGGAGGGAAAGGATCCCAGGAAAACACACTGGGAGAAGCCACGTGCAGGGAGCGCCAAGCACCAGGCCGCCCTGGGTGCACAGAGTGGAGCGAAGCGCCCGTCCGGGCGGTGTTTAACCCACCGAGATGGTCCTCGCGTGGCCACGTGCCCGCTGGAACCGATTCCAAAGGTGTCACCGAGCGTGCCGGGACTCCGCTGGACAGCTCATGAGCACCTGCCTGCACGCTGCAACATGAGAAAGCAAAAATAAAGCACATTATACAGAGATATACGCTGGCTTAGCCCCTTCCCAGCGCAGGCGCGCGCTCCCAGGGCTGCGTTTATCCATCACCCCGCGTGCTTTGATGGCAGCCCTGGCTCCCTGCTTGTCAACACGGCGATGCCGGAGCCCTCGGCGCAGGGGAAGCCTTTCATGGTTTGGCACCCCCTTATATGTTTACGCTCCTCGAGATAGATTTTCTAGCCAAGTCTTTAAGTTCCTACATTAGTCCCCGAGCGCAGACATCAATCTGGTGCTGATCAGGTCTCTCCACATCGTGCTGCTTTTATCTGGAATGATGGTTTGAGGCTTCCAGAGAAGCTCTGGCTGATGGTTTTAAGAACGCGGTTAATATTTCTTCCCTCTTTTGTTTAAAATCACACTTGAGCACTGCAATTTCTTTTAACCTCTTGCTTTTACCGTAAGACTTTAGGAAGAAATCGGCCTTATAAACGCTATTATAACAGAGAGGTCCCGATTTGCATCCTTGTCCTTGGATAGCGCAGAGGCAGCACAGGGGGCCACAAACAGATTGATTTTTCCTTTTTTTTTCCCCCCCCTTTTATAGCCTACAATAAAAAGTTTCTTTGAAGGGGAAGAAAAGGGAGGCAACGCCTAATGCCAAAGAAAAGCCCGCCTGTGCTGGATGCAGCGGAGAGGCGGTTCAAGAACACTTCATCCCGACGCAACTAGGCGCCGCGCTCGTGCCAAGGTTAGGGGAACCTTGGTGCAGCCGCCTCGACGCTGCGGGCCGCGCTCGGCCCCAGCGAGTGCCGCTCGCTGCTTGCACCATCCCTCCCTTTTCCCCATCCCGGTGTCTCCCCGCTCGGAGAAGCAGCAAGCGCCTTGGGCTCGGCCGGGGGCTGCCGCTCGGTGCAAAATTCGAGAGAGAAATAAAGAAGTAAATCCAACCCGCCTGCCTTGAACACAACCACTTTCTCGCGCCGCTGGGGAAATAAAGGGCTAGAAGGAAGAAGTACCAGGCAAACAGGGCAAATTCAGCCTAAACTTTGCTTCTCTTTACGCGGTAAAATACCCCTGACCAGGACAGCTCCTGTTTTTGCATTCCTAAGGAGTGAAAAGAGCGTTTTGTCTCTAGTACCTGGGTGATCAATGAGGGCAAAAGCTGAATAAGTCTTCCAAGAAGTGCCAAGAGCTGCATTAAAAATCAATGGTAATTACAGGAGCTAACGAGAGCGCCTGGAGCTCCTTGTGTGGGAACGGTTGGGTTGGATCACGGTGTCTGCGCCCTCCCGACGCGAGCGCGGCCGCACGGAGCAGCCCCGCGCCGCCCGCTCCGACGTCAATCATTAACCGCAGCCGTGTTAAACGTTAACACAAAATACGCTCCGGTGTCACCTGTACGTGTGCTGCGATAAACATACGGTGACAAAATTCTTCTAAAACAGCAGTTTTTCCCTACGCCCGAGGTTCTCCTGCTTGGGAAGCAGGATTGCCCTCGCCTTTGGTCAGCCTCTCGAGGAACCATTAATATGGATTATTAAATATCACTATAAACAAAGTCCTCTCATTAAAAAGCCTTGTTTCCCTAAAAAGTGTCCATCTCATTCATTAGAGAGAAAAGAAGGGAGTGCAGGACAAGCGGAAAAACTAAAAGCCATCCTATCACAAGCTGCTGGTAACATTACCTATAACACCACAACAATCTATTTTTTTAAAAGAAGAAAAGCACTGCTAACTTTTCTACATTTTAGCAAACTTTTCAATGAGGATTTCTTCCTGGCTATTTAAATATACTTAAAGTAATGATTTTCTGTAATTTGTCTTTTTCCTTTGGAAACATACCGTGCTATTGTCAGCTTTAAAAAAGAAGCAATTTTCTGACTTTTGAGATTGAGCAGGTCATGGAAAAAATTACTACTGTGGGAGCCTATAATTAAATAGAAAATGCAGCTGCACTTATGTAAAACTAAAATTAAGTTTATTCTATTAATACTTGATTCTGGAGCTGTATTTGACTCTGCAGACACTGGTCCAAGCTGAACTCACACCTTACCTGCAGGCTGCCCCTGGCTGCACGGTCCCTTACGTATATATCTATATACATGTGTATATAAATATATATATATAATATGCACAAATATATTGGCAGATATTTGCCATGCAGCTAAATTAGATTTCCTAATATTTCCTAATAGTGGCACTCGGTCTTCTCAGCATTTGACTAGTCATGAAAGGGAGACACGATTCCATACCATATTATAGCATAAACCAGGCTTAGTTTATATTATATATATAAAAAAAGAATCATTCCCAACTGAATGATTACAAAGCACCAGATACAGGTTTTGAATCAAATCTTGAATGAAAATACTTGTGCGTGTCCCATGATTAAATTTAAAACACCTATAGTAAAAGCTTCATGGGGAAAATAAGAGAGAGACCTACTGACTAATAATTAAACTTGCTCTGATGGTTGATGTTAGAAAATCCCTGCAGAGAAATCTTCAAACAAGGTATACAAAATTAGGAAGAATTTAAGAAGGGAAAATCAGTTTAAATCATAATATTATTTTTATTTATTAATAATAAAATTTCATTTTCTTACTTTACAGCTGGATGATCATTCGGGATGATCACCTCATAATTTTCTATGGCAGTAACAGGTAGGATTCCACAAACTGCCCTTATGGCATGACATGGCAGAAATTATTAAATTCAATTTTTTTTTTTACATACTATACAATAATTTGTAAAGCTATCCACCATTTCACTAAGTTTTGTTGTTTTTTTAAAAAATAAATGAGAAGGAAATTTTTCCATTTCCAATTCAGCAACCGTTTTTATATAGACATTTCATTATAAAGAACAGAACTAAACACCCAGATTTTATACAATGCCTACACGTTATAAGAAACTGAAATGCTTTCTCTACTTGCAAACTCAGCTGCACTGTTTTTAATACAATTTTGTATTTATAGAGAAGGACATAGCTAGGGTGAGAATGCAAAGAGCAGAGCAGAGTGGGCACAGAAGGGGTCAGGAGGAAACTCCACGCACCACCTGGGAAGGGTTTTGCATCCCTATCAGAAACACCAAGTGAGACGCAGGGAACTGCATCTCTGCGTACGCTGCTTGCCTACAACTCCTCGAAATGATCCTAAGAACCAGCAGTAAAATTATTTTGATTTCACATGCACAGCTTGCTGCCTGTTTGGTCAGCGGCTGATTTTTCTTTCTTTTTTTGCCTTTTTTTTTCTTTTGACTTCACGCTGTGAGGCTGGATTTCTTCTTTTCCAGCTGCCTATATTCCACGGAGGGAAAGCAAACTGATCCATGAAGTTCCTATTTGCATAAAGCCCCGCAACATCTGTCGAGAGCTTCTTGCTGGTGGATGCAGCATCAGGAGATACTGCAGTTGATCATCTGCCCTTAACAATATTGAATTCTTTTGCTGTCAATAGGAGCGCGGAGTGAGAGTGTTTAAAGCAGCAGAGGGGTATTTGATCAGAGAGGTATTTCCTACTATTATTTGAAGGAAGTAATCGGTTAGGTGATGCTTTTGCACACATAAAAGCAGCCAAACGAGCTCTGCCCTGGGATCAGTAAATGCTCTATTCCATTTGATATCAGTTCTTCACAAACACGGTTCTTATAAGGGTGTATGATGATTTAATCAGCATCCTGCAGGTGCCTACAATGCACAGCAGGGTTTTTTTTTGTTAAACTTCACACAATGAACGATCTGTGACAGCAAGGCTACCATCAGAAAGCTCTGAATCCACAGTGCTGCTTGGAGTTTGGATTTTGGCTGAAGCAAGCAAATAAAAATCTTACGGCTTATCTGCACCTTGAATCAGGAAAAATCTCATTCTGTTTCTGTATGTATATGTAATGCACGTCTACAATCATAAATATCAGGTGGAGCAGCCAGTTCATTTATACAGAATATATAAATAGAAGTTCAGGGAAATATAATAACAACTACTTTAAAAAACAGAATGACTACATGAGGTCAAGTGCTATGCCCAAAATTGCTATAAGCACTTTGTGTGTATGTATGATTCATATTTCTGCATTATATTTTGCTCTTTTTATTAGGTTATTTTTAAATTAGCTGTGTGGATATATTTGTGCAAACATAGAATGGGCCTGGCCTCTTCTCTCACACCACCAAAAGTCAAAGAAAATCAGGCTAATCTGTCAGGATAGAATATGCTGTGCAAAAAAGCACTCAGCCCATGTGTTTTGTGGAGTTCAACAGCCAAGCCGAGAGGAGAATCAAGTTTCTCTGCCTTTGCTACCTGCGTAGGTCAGAAGCAGCACACAGTTGATCAGCACAGCCCTTATGAACCCTGTTTTCTGCTCACAGTCTTCACAAAACAGGGCATTAACAATTAATATCATGTTAGCACCATCTCATTTTCATCCCTGCTGTTATAAAACAAGAAGGCTTTAGACATTTCCCATTCAGATCTGATTTCTGTGATAATGCAGAGCTGCTATTTTCTTTTTCCTTTTGTTGCTCCTTCCCACAGTCCCGGGTGCCTCGACTGCACTGTAACTGCCTGGGTGCAGGCCACAAGCCCGGGCAGCATCGTGTTGCGAACCAAACAATTAAAAGAAAAATATAAAACAGCAGCAGCAGGAGCGATCTTTGCTCGCATGTGCACATTGGTATAGAAAGTTTCCCTGGCAGCGGTTCCCCGGCAGGCAGCAATCAGCGAAGATACTTCTTTGTAATTTTTCTGTTTCATAAATAATACAGGAGTTTACTAACAGGAAGTTTGTGGGAAGCAACAGTAAACAGTCTAGCAATCCATCTGTTATTGTGGAAGGCAAGGAAGCTGAAGCAGGTTCCTTGCGAGTGGACTATTTTCATTGCTTGGGCTAGCAAAGCCGCGTGGGAAATGGGCATTTAAACGGTTATTAGCGCGAGCTCTCGCGGACCTCCCTTCCGCCTCGCCTCGCAGCCCGGGATGGCGCGGATTTAACCTGGGAAAACCCAAGCAGGCGGCTGTATCCAACGTGCAATATTCCAGTGGCGGTTACCGACTTTTACCTCTTTGAAACGGCACTCGGGGAGCACGACTTCTGCATTAAAACACACGCACGCCAGTAGCCTCCTTGGAGCTGGCGTGCTCATCGGGAAGGAACTGCAGGGCGCCTGGAGCGGGAGACAAGGAAATAAGGGGCAACAAGGTAACGACGGAGGTGGTACTAACCTCTAACAGGCTTTCTGTGCCAACACAAGTAGAGAGGCGAGCAAGGGTGACAATAAAACGAGTATCTTCCCCGAAGACAGGCTGTTGGGGCTCACCGCTGAACGGAGCGGGGCCGTTAGCGCCTCCTGCCTCGCGGATTCACCCTCGCGTGGGGCTTTGCTGCCCCCTGCCGGTCGCTCCGCGCCGCCTCACGCGGCCGTTAACCGTCGCGCCGGGCGGCCCCGCGTGCTTCCCCCCAGCCTCGAGCGCCATCAGGGCCCTTGGGGATGTTTTTCAAGGCGCTGCTGGCCAAGCGGTCGTGCGAGATAGCGCGGCTGCTCCAGCGCACTTCGCAGGTGAAGGGAAAGCGTGATCCTGCGGCCTGCAAGCGGTAAGAGAGACCTGGGCGATGCGTGTGGAAGTTGTGTCGTCTGTACTGGATAACGAATACCCTTTTGACGGTTTTCTCGCAATCTGGAATGAAAAATGCTTCTGAGACACCAGTATGCGGCTTTCCCTTGAAGGTATCGCTCTGCTTACATGGACAGGAGGGGGACATGGTCAATATGGTTAGTAAAATGGGGAGTTTCTGCTGGGAGTGCGCCCGTTTTCAGCCCAACACCAGACAAAAACCAGTCTGAGCTCTGTTTGAACATGGAAAACTTGCTGTGAAGTCACACGTCTGTCTCGGCGAGCATTCATCTCCACGGGACAGATCACAGCTGGCCCAGGGGGACGTTATTGCCTTAAGGACCAAGGAGGATCTTGGCAACTAAATCTCACCCCTTTTACAGCTCAGGAGAGGTACCCTTTTCTCGCAAGCTCTACCTGCCCCACTCCTTCCTCCCAAATGCCCTCTAATAATTCCTCTAATAACGCCCACAACTGCAGGTTTTCAGCTCCTCGCATCCTTTGCAGGTACAGCCCCATGGCTGCCAATTTACCGGTTTAAAAATCCGCAGTGAATTCGAAACTGGTGCCAATAAACAAAGACCATGCACATTTCAAAGTTCATGCACAGCTGGGAGCAGAGGATACAGGCTAGGTTCAACCCTGCATCCTGTGCTTGCAGACTGAAAAGGAGGATCTGCCTGGCTATAATAATATAATAATAATAATAATCTGCCTACCTCTGCAGGAAAAAAATATTTTCTATTCTAGAGAGCTCAGAAATGCTTTGGAACCAGACGCAAAAAGCCAGAACTAAAGCTCCAGAATCATTTTGTGCCACTAGTTGTCTTTGGATAAACCCCGTGGGGCAGAAACCCACTTGGAAGGTCTCACTATTGACAGCAGTTCTGTGGTAGGTCCTCTTGCGCTCAGTGATTCTGCACTGGGTGCAGCCTGTCCTGTTACATACCCAGATTTCTTGGTCAGGGGGCAGAAGTGCTGTCCAGACCTGCATACAAGAAGATCTAGGTGCTCTCCTCTCCTCATGGCTCTAAGGGAGAGCACTAATATCCGTGCAGCAACGACCAGCCTCCACCAGCAAATGCTGTGATCTGGTGACCGAGAATCAGATGCTGAGCCCTGAAGTCACACCGGTTGCGCTAACGTTTAACAACACAAAGCTACAAAGAGTAATTACAAAGAGTAATAGTTGGTATAAAACTGGGTCTCTGACCAATTTTTTGGAGCCTGCCTTGATTTCCTTGTAAGATCTTTCCCAAAAACTTACCTCCAGAGAGCAGAAGTGCAGATGACTCTTTCATGTCCTCATCTCCCACACCGGTCCTCCCTTCCAGCCACGCTGACTCAAGCTACCATCCCCACTGAGCCTGTGCTCACCCATGGTTCATGTGCCTGCGGTGAGCATACCTCCTTCCCGCTTCTCCACATTTCCACAGCATTTCCACAGCAGTGCAGGCTCCTCCCAGCTACAATCCCTGCAAGATTCCCTACCTGAAATCAGGGACTCTCCACAGCACCCAGGAGCTGTAATCCAGCGAGAACTGGGTGCCTCTCCTTAGAAGTTCAGAAGACACAAACGGAGTTGCCTGGTTCCCTGATGGAAAAGCCTTAGCATAAATCCCAGGAGAAGGTGACACAGAGAAGTGCAAGCTGGAGACGGAGTCAGGCGGTTCCTGCAGGCTCCCGGGGAGCTCTGTTTGCAGGGAAGCTTTTCCTTGAGCAAGTGCAGCTGAGAAAGGTTTACGCCCAAGTAGCCTGGCAGGTAAGTGAAGCCCCATCCCCTTTGGAGCACAAGACGGGGCAGCGAGACAAACCCACCTTGGACACAGGCATGGAGCAAACGCACGCTGTCCCCCAAGGGCAACTGCTCCAGTCAGGAGATCCTAAAACACTCAGAACCACCCACTATTTATTTAAGAGGTGGTTTTCCAAGGCCACCATCATTGCTGTTTTGCCGATTAGATCAAACTTTCATGAGAAAATACGTATCATCAGCTATTATGTTACAGTGATAGAATATTATTTAGAAGGTCTAATTAATTTGGAATAAATTGTCTGTCATTGTAAAGCAGCCAGAATGCAGTGAATTTGGCTCCACTAATAAAAGTTTTGAGCATCTGCTTTATGTTCTACTTTCTAGGGAAAAAAAAGTCATTTTGAAAAGTTCAAAATTCAAGAGGGGAAGAGGTAGGCTTAAGTCCCTAAAGTGCGGCAGGTTTAACTCTGTCATTTTTAATTGTCTGGCCCAAAGCATCTAGGCTGACACCAAATTCTTGACAATTGAAACCAGGTGGTGCAGTTGCAGCAGTTTTCCATACTTATCTTCTAAAACAGCACTGACACACATGAAGAAAGGTGAAAAAATATGAGGAAAGCAACAATATATTTTAACTTGCAACTGAGAATAGTTTCAAAGCACTGAGATCTTCAGTAAGCAACCAGTGTGCGCAGTGAAAATATTTTGCTTTCTTCCCAGTTAAATTAATTTTCTACTTTTTCATTCTCTCCTCTTCCCCCTTCCACCACTAGGAGTCCTACAAACATTAAGAACTCTTAAAATACTTACAAATACATGTGGTGGTTTCTCTTTTTTCCCTAATCACTTTTCATGAATTTTTTTTTCTGTTTGAGAGATATTCTTCTATCAACAGCAAGCTAGCCCAAGTATTGGAAGTTTGGAAAGTAACTTAACCTGGCAACTTAAACCTGGACCCACATGAAAAAAGAACAATTTAGTAAACTATAAAACCAGTAGGAATGTTTACACAATTTTGAAAAATATCCAGTGAGGACTGTAGCCCTTGCAGGGCCAGATCCTGGCAAGGGGCAAAATCAAAAAGTAGTGCTATGGCCTTACCAACTGGTTATGATTATGGTTTATAAGCTCACAGTAGCCCTCTATGGCTCTACAGGTCTTCAAAACAGGGATGTAGTGAGGAATTGTGCCCCAAGTGACGTCATAGCTAAAGTTCTCCCGTAACTTAAGGAATCCCCTCTCCTCGCCTCGCCTCACCTCGCCTCCCCTCCCCTCCTCTCCTTTTTCTTTTCAGTTTCAAAGTCTCAGTATCCCAGAAGCACATACAGGCACTATAATGAATCCCTGTGGAGTACAGACAAAAATACTAAATTTGAGTAGACTACTCATCCAGAATCCACCTCAGTTTATCTTAGCATTGCTATTAGATTTACAAATTAGGTCCTCTAAAAATATGTTGATTTATGCTGTCATTTCAGTCGGCAACCAGAAATTTGACCCAGAACCAGAATGGCAATAGAACAAAAAATTGTCGCCTTTTTTGGGACTATCATCTATCACCACCACAGCTGCGGTACCCAAAATCAGCGCCATCCCTCCCAGCACAGGGCAGCTGAAGAGGAATGGGGACGTCCCGCTGTGTGTGTTGCTGCTGCAGCCATATCCACAGAGTTCCTGGATATAACAATCTGCTTCCCAGCTCTTCCCAGCTGGTTCTTCAGGGGACCGTGTTCCCGTGCAGCTGGACTCCATCAATAACGTGCCGTTTACATGACCCCGCTTGCTTAGCACTTTCAGTTGGGCTTTGGAAAACGCTTTGCATTTGCCTCCTGAGAGTCAGGAGAAGGAAAACAGGCAGACAATTAGGTTATTCCCGAAGGATAATTTTTACTGTGGTCTCTCCTCCTCTTTCTGCAAGCCCAGGAGCAATTACATTAGTGCTGAAGAGTGACCTAGCAGAGCCTTGTTCTTCTGTCCCGATACGACCTATTAAGCCCCAGTTCCACTCTACTGCGTGCAGGAAGAGCATCAACACATAAATGGAAGTGCCCGGTAATGCTATACAATTATAGGTACCAGTACATGTTAAAAAATAATTGCCATATATTGGTGTGCGTAATGGACTCTTACCATGTTCATTAATTTTTCTAAAAATTTGCACGGAGACATTTTCCCCAAAATACCTTTCATATACTTAAAAAAGGGAAAAAAAGGGAGGAAAAGATGTCATTTCCTTCATTCTAAAGAGAAAAAATATGGCAACAGCACAAATGGCTGTTGCAGTCTCAGTCCCACGTTCCAGGGTAAGCTGGGCACACGGTAGCAAGAAGCAGCAGCCTAACTGAAGGGGACCGAAAAAGGAATCCTTCCAAGTACTCATTGCAAAGGATTAAATCAGGAACTCGCACAGACAGCAAAGTTCCTCGGAGCACTCGTGATCTCTTCAGTTTGTGCCTCTGCTTTGGAAATGTGAGCCAACATCACAGCAAGGGGGTGGATGGCTCGGAACAGCTTCCCCGTGACGTAGCCCTGCAGCGCATCCATGGCTCAGCACTTTCCTTGGACATTATCCCATGGCAGCAAGGCACAAGCAGGAATACCGAACTGTGATCTCCTTGAAATGTGCAACATAAATACAGCGCCAGCTAATGCTACTGCACGGCAAAAATCTCAAGCACTTAAAGGCCATAAAATACATGTCTAGAAACATGAGTTCTCTCAAAAATAAATTATTCCTTTGAGCTACAAAAAGCACATATTTGATCAAAATAGTATTGGAATTCACGCACAATTTTACAAAAACTGAACACTACTTTATTTGTTGTGAAACACAAACCAAATCTTTCTCAAGGCGCAGCAGTTACCAGCCCGTTCCCAAAAACACCTGGCCAGTGAAATCCCTTTTCTAAAAGCCACTCATTAAACGCCCTGCTCAGAGGTGAATCCACGTCCAAAGCAATGGTTTCATTTTTGAGGGATACGCTAAACACGCACGAGGTTAGAGGTCCTGCGCTCGCTCTCCCATCTTTGGTTTCCCAGGTTAGGTACTCCAGGGCATTTTAACAACCATACTTATTTAATGCTGGGTGGCTTCTGGAATTAGCTTAGCGAGTTTACTAAACTATCCCAGGTTTGTTCCAATTCCAATTCCTTTTGGCGCTTGTTTCAGCTTTCCTTTCCGAACTGCCCCTCAAAAATAAGATATTTTCTTCCGCCACCTTCCTGCCGAGATCCCAGATCTGCAGTTTCCGTGTTTCCCGGGTAACAGCTGGGGATGCAGCGACCTCACCCAGCAGTGCAGGAGGATGCTGTGTGCACAGGGCTCGGCTCTCCCCGCTCACTCTGCCACGTGCCCAGCACCAGGGAGACCCTGGGCAGCTTGGAGCGATTCCCCCAAGGGTTAGTTCTCTCCTGGCAGCGAAAGGAGCAGCGGTGTCTGCTCTTATTTCCAGCATCTCAATCTTGAACCTTTTGCGAGTGCAGCCTTAAGCAAGGTTGGTGCCTGAAATGTCGCTCTCACCTTTCTGACTGGCACTAGGGGAGCTGTCGGGCTGCTCAGAACTGGCAGCAAGATCCACCTCTGTGCACAGTCCCAACACTAAGAGACCGCGGAGCTCCTCCAAGTGTCAATGCTCTTAGCACTACTCTGTCCATTGCTGTGTCACTGTAGGAGCTTTGGGACATGGGGAAGCAGAGAACAGTGTAATGCCCTGATTTCTTACCTGGAAATGCCCTCCAAGGAGCCGGGGCCATGCACATCCCCAGCAAGGTCCGAACATGCACAAGAGTGCTCTTGCATTGGAGATTTCGCTGTATTTCACAACAGAGGCACCCGTAAACAGTACAGGATATGCATGAGAGAAAAAAGAAGTTCCCAATCGTTAAAAATGAGGAAATACAAGGAACAGCCACAGAGTTAGGTGCATCCATCACTCAACCCCAGACAGAGCAGCCTAACTCAGGGCAGGGATCCCTGCAGTCACTGCAGTCAGTAACTGCAGCCCCCGGACACAGTCACACAATCCCATCTCACCGTCCAAGCTTGGCAAGAAAATCATTTAAAAAGAGAAAAAACAAAAATCAGGAATACCAGGAGAGGCAAGGACCAAAGTTTATATGACTTCCAGGAAACAAATCTAAATCTTGAGTTTTGAAACTGCAGTGACTCTTTCACTGCCTTAAGCTTTTCCATGCAGAACCAAACACATGCTTATTATCTTTATTTTAACCTCAGATTAAACTGCATCCTCTGCTTGCAGGTCTCCAAAAGCCAGCACCTGGAATCACCATCGCTAGCAAAGAAAGAGCGCTTCGGTTCGTGGGTTTTGTTTGTGCCAGCAGTTCTACAGCAAGAAACAAGTCAATAACTCAGCCCCTTCTGTCCCAAGCTCCGTGTGGTTCGTCCTTGCAAGGCTCTACACACACATCTGAATACTGAAAATACATTTTTTTACTGAAACCCTTTCTTTTTTCTCTCTCTTTTTTTTTGTGGTTTTAGCCTAGAGCTAAGGTCCTGCACGAACAAAAGATAAACAAAAAAAATCCACCAAAACCCGAAGTCCCTAGACAAATAAGAACAAAATCAGAATACAGCAACAAACTCTACAGCACTCCCTAGAAAAGATGCCCAGGAAGAATATTACTGCAAGAAAAGTAATCATCTCCACCACTGGTGCACAGTGCCTCACTAGGGAGGGAAAGAATGCCTTGGGCTGAAACTGTTATTACGCTTATTTTATTAATTTCTGTTATTAGGATCATAAAACCTTTGAAGTCATTAGCAGGGCAATAGGAGGAAGCTGAGGTCAGACATTATTCAGGGAAACTTACTGTGGAAGATGAAATCTCTCCCAAAAATTAGCAAGGAACATGGGGCTTGCTGTGGAAGCGAATGTAGTTTTGTTATTTTACGGTTTTCAAAGTTTTTCACCGACTTCTCTAAACAAGAAACGCTTAAGGTTTTGTGTTGACTGTTTTTTTAAAAACATCCTTTATATCTTCTATAATAAAAATCAGAACACCTGGCCTCTACACCAAAGAGTCAGATTAATACATAGAGTTTTCATTTCACACAAGAAAGAGCATATGGTCTCTGTAAAGAGAATATTAAGAGCAATACAGCATGAAGTGCATCACTGTATTAGGCTTGAAACTAGCTCATGGTATATTTTAACACCAAGTGTCCTCAGAGGAGGTTAATGAAGTCAGGATGTGCTTTTCAGAATACTCATCCAGTTAGTCTTTACCTGTTTGGCACTGGTGACATTGGAGTGTAAGAACAAGGGGTCATGCAGTGTTAAATGTCTGCATTAGGCATACCTATGGGAGCGTAAGATGTAAGCAATGCACACAATGCACAAATGCATTTGTATATTAGTGCTTTAAAGATACTCACATGCTGAATGGTTTAGAGGGAAGAGAGTCATTTTTCTAAGATCTCTATTAGAACTTTCCCTATCCAAGCACAGGAAATTTAAATTATAACACAGAGCATTATCCTGCAGGAGGATACGCAGAATACTTGCATGATTTTAGTACAAACTTAACCCCACGCCTGTTCCTGTGCAACCAAAAGATTTCCAATTGCAATTTTAATGAAGGTTTTGGGGCTCTTTTGAAGCCTTCCTAAAAAGCAGATCTTAAACTGCTCTCCTTACCTTTACACGAAACCCAGCAGACTGATAGTTAAAGCTATCCAGGAAAGGGATTTCCAAAGCAAGATATTGTTTCAGAAGGGCATCCCACAGTTCCTGACACAGACCCCATCAAGCAGCGTCTGCCTTGCGGACATGGGGTCCCGAGCCTGTTAGCTTCAATCCATCTCACTCTCCCAGTGACCAAATCCATCCATTTAGCTGGAAACTCGCAAGTCTTTTGCAAAGGTCTCTATTTTGTTGAAATCACGAAGGCTTAGTAATGCATTTCTGCATGGCAGAGCCACGCACTGAGCCACAGTTCTCTCACCAATAAGTTATACTGTGCGTAGCCAACCCCCACATATTACTCAGCAGAAGCCAAGACCCTTTCCTGGCCCTTGTGTTGCAGCTGATGGTTTGATTTGGTGCTTGAGTGCTGGCATTGCAGGTAGGGGAGAGCTCAGCAACACAGCGCAGGTGCTCGATGGTCACAGGCCACAGCCCGAGAGCAGTTTTCCCAGCACAATGCAGTTCCAAATTCCTGCCGATCCAGCGCTGGCAATGCAGGAAATCCCTCGCAAGCTGTTCCATGCGTGGCATGCGCTCTCCGTCAGCACTGGGTCTCAGTTATCTGATCAGCTGCAACCAGGGAGAGATGGACCTGTTTTCTCCCTCATGATCAGATAAATGCCAAGAGATTGACCAAGAACTCCAAGGATGAGCGAGCAAGCCACGAACTTGCATTCCATGGCTCCAGCGAGTGCTCTTGGCACTACATGACCTCATGTAGTCACTGTAACCAAGATGTTCCCATTCCCTTCCCCAAGCAAAGCTCTCTCATCAAGCCTTCAATTACTGGATTCAGTGGTTTGATACTGTTTGCACAGGCTTGCTCTGCTGAAGGTCGGCATCTCAGGACCCATTCAGGAAAAGAAACACTTTGGCCTCTACACAATTTTACCAGCATCAGAACAGGGAGGTAAGTGAGGATACAATGAAGAAGAAAAGTAATTAAACAGGGGACAGAAGAGACACCAAATCTTTAAAAGGGCCAAAACGAGCAGGGACCTATTGAGATACAGACCACATTCTCTTCCTTCTCCCATCTTTTTGTCTCTAACATCTTTCCATTCCTTTGGACCCATCTCTTCTCTCTGGTAGAGACTCTATCCCCCAATGTGTCTGCAGAGCACCACATGCTTCTGTTTCCTGAAGAATGTTTGCAGTCACTCGTCAGCCTCTTGTGATGAGAAAGCGATATCAGAATTGAATTTCATCATCCCCTTCACCTTCTCCAAACAGTGACATTTCCCACAATTACCATAATGTAGTTTAAAAAAGAGCAGCAGCAGCAGCAATAATGACAATATTGTGACCTTGCCGCCCGTGATTAAGGCAAATGTCTTGTAGGTGTCAACAGCCGTGAATATCATCAAGATTTAACACTTCTTTTACCTGGACACTCCAAAGGACTCATGTCGAAATGAATCTCTGGGGCACGTCTGGTTCTGATGGGATGAACAAGCTGCGTTTGGGTTTTCCACATATTCAACGTGGAAAACCTGACTCTTGAGAGGAGCTGAACGTGCAGTCTACGCTGTACGTAACAGAAAACCTGGCGACACAAAGATATTCACTCAAAATCTAAATGTAACAACAACTACCTGCATGAGATGCAGTCAGCATCCTAAAGGTATTTTGCTGCACACATACTTTTGCAGAAACCACAGTGCTAAAGTTCTGTTTTCAGTTTTATTTTAAATACTATGTACATGATTTTGCTCACATTTATCAAATGTTACTATGATAAAGCTATAATAATGACTAAGTGGAATAAATTGACCCTAGCATAATAACTTGATTTATTTTTAGGTTGCTAGCACTACTGCATGGAGAATTTATTTAAATAAGGAATAAGACTTTGGACTTTTATTATCAATAATAACAATAATACTTAAGAAATAAGAGAATGTGTTCAGTAATGAAAAAAATAAAAATAGGTGAATGGGACACCACAAAGCAATAGCTTTGATCAGCTTACTATGTTTTCAATGTGTATATATATAATATATATATATTTATTCTTCCCTACAAACAGTTGGTACTTCCAGGAGCAAGGACGGAGAAGCTCCCAGGGTTGCAAGTCTAGTCTGAAGTACTAGGAATGGAAAGAATTAAATATTGCCCAGTGTCCTACCAGGCTTTCGGGCGGAGCGTTCTTGATTTTCCCTTGTAAATTATCTCTCTTTTTTTAACCTGCTTCCTCCTTTCAAAAAGAGAAATGCTGCAGTGCGCTCTTGTAAGACTCGTTCTGAATAAATCCTCAGTGACACTTCAAATTAGATCATGAGCTCATGAGACTTACCAGAAGGAAAAGCAGAGCTTTAAGTTTTACACCAGCCATTTCTGATTTAAACCCATTTAAGTGACAATTGAATCAGAGCAGCATTTTTACCATAGGCCGAGTTCAAAGCCTAGACTGCTACAGCCATCTGGCTAAGAAATCCTGTGATTCCCTTGGTCATTCATAGGGGGTCTGAAATACCAGTTCAGTGGGAGACTTTCACTCCATTCCATGCCAGAAGCAAGCACTCAATTCTGCAAAAACTCCTAGTTTCATCCACCATGGGTCGTATAGCAAGCACCTAACCCTGCCGTTATAAACTGCATTTTTGTTGCAGATTCAATGCTACAAACATCTCTAATTGAAAGCAAGCAGCAGTACAATAGTCAACCCTGGTGTTTCTCGCTGCCTACCCACACGCCAAAGCCTTGTGCATTCAGAACCAGCTCATCCAGTGAGTCATAGCTACAGCGCACGGAAGGATCCAAACTATTCTTCACCAAAACAACACGCTATGAAGCATTGCCACGTTTTGAGCATTAAGTGGGACCTTCTGAGCGGTAACATGCTGGAAAACTGTGTACCCACCGAGCTGGCAATTTGCTGCTCACATGAAAAAACAGCCTGAACACAGGAAGCAAACACAGAAAGCAAGGGAAGAGGCTGCTGATGACAAGCAGATTTTTCCCTTCCCTTCCCTTCCCTTCCCTTCCCTTCCCTTCCCTTCCCTTCCCTTCCCT
>JAWLRI010001014.1:549839-562302 GCA_034781795.1 Crypturellus tataupa
CCCGTCCCTTCCCTTCCCTTCCCTTCCCTTCCCTTCCCTTCCCTTCCCTTCCCTTCCCTTCCCTTCCCTTCCCTTTTTCCAGTGTCTCTTGGCACTCTCTGCTCCTCATTTGAACCCGGGATTAATGCCAGCCTATTTCTGAAACTGGTTCAGACCTGCAGCCCATCTGCCAAGCCTCTGACCTAGCGTGCAGCCCCAGTGTAGGGTGAATTCACCCCCAGACCGCAGCTGGATCGCTCTGCAACGCCCAAGGCACTTCATCTAGAATGGGCTCAGGTATCTGCCTACTCCGCTGGCTGGATACGGATACGGATGGACGGCCTCCTGGCACTAACTCATATCCGTGTTCCAAAGCGTTAAAACACAAGGATGGAAAAAAACCCCGTAACGCTCCAGCAGGAAACGAGAGGCATTTGGGTTCATTTTTTGCATTTGGCAGGCAGAGGGCATACTCAGCCCAGACCTAAATATAGCCCTTCTGTCTGCTCGGGGACTATTTATTCCTTCTGTCTCCTAACTCCGGCACAAACAGTTTTTATTTAGCATCCAGCAGACGCAGGCTGCGCACACAAACACACGCTCCGCTCCTGGAGCCAGCAGCGATGCCCAGGAGGGTGCTGGAGGCGCAGGGCTGCCCGCACCTCCATGCCCGGGGCGCCCATTTCCCAGTAAGGAACCGGAGTTCCCCCCCAAACACCCAAAACTGGCCCATGAGGCTGGAAATCAGGCGGCCAGAGCCAGTGCAGACACCGCCGTAACTCCCCGAGCAGGAGCTCCCCACCTGGCTGGTTTTTCCAATAAGCCATCCCAGACCGCGCTCCCCGCTCCAAAATCACTTCTCCCGGCAGCAGCGCCGGAGCCAGGGCGCTCTGCCCAGCTTCCTCTGGAGCTTCTGTGATTTTTGCCAGGAAAATGGCCTTTTTTGGATGATTGCATATACACCGACTGCATGGGAACGTTAGCAGCCGTGAAGGTGCCAAGGCGACGGCGCTATTTTCCATACACAGGGGCTCTGCTCTGAGTGATTAAATCAGCAGCCCTCATCCCAGCTCACTTATTCACCAAAAGAGTTTCATTACATATTAAGCGGTGCAGTGCACATATCCTCGCTTAACAACTATTCACCTGACGGAAACCTGGCAGCTCTGGAACTATCAGAACTAAACTACTTCACGCATAAGGTTTTACTCAATTACTGTCAAACCTTCCTACTGGACACAGTAATTCAAACACACACTGTATGTGGCACACAGAAGCATGATTCGAGTCAATATTTACTAATATTTCTTTGCAATATCACCTTTTCCTATAGAAGACACACACTGAAAGAAGCTGGGCATGTGGGTGCCCTGTGGTGCAGCCGGTGTCACTACAAGTAGGACAGCAGGGACAGGGGCTGGAGGGCTATAGGGAGCCAGGCATTTTACTCCATTCAGAGCATCCCAGCTCTAAACAGGGCAGTGTTCCAGGGTGAGCAAGGACCAGAGAGTTCAAGGGCCAGCCCAATGTCCATGGGAATGGAAGAGAAACAGCAAAACCAGCACGAGATGCAGGAGAGCGCACCAGGGACAGCTTGTTTCTCTAGCAGAAATGGGACAGTGCAGCAAAGACGTGACAGCAGAAGGAAGACAGTGTAGGAAAATAATTAGTGCATTATACAGGAGCTGGACACAAAATAGCATTTCATAACGGCAGAAAGGTAGAGGAAAAAGAAATGACGTGATGAAACAGCCTTTTCCAGCAAAGTGCGAAGCTAAACGTGGCTCGGAGACTTGCTCTTCACCCACCAAGTCTAAACCCCCAGAGCAAGCATGTGCCTGCCAGCAGTTTGACTTGGAAAAGAATTAGCCTCCCACTACTACACAACTAGAGAAGGCTTTAAAAAAGGCCCTGGAAAGGGAGGAGAAAAGAGGAGGATAACAAAAGAACTTGTTATCCTGTGCTGATGCCGGCACTGGGAACAGAGGAGTGGGAGGGCTGTGTCTCCGACACTCCAGCACGTTACAGCTGATGGGGGGACAACAGGGACAGGTACAATAACTCCCTGCTAGCAAGGGGCACTGGATCTGCCATCTGAATGGTCTCCAAACGACTCCCTGTAACTTACACATATGTATTTTTGAATTATTTATCCAGATACTCCAGCAATTTGTAAATGAAGATCAGACTTCTCACTTTCCAGGGATGCTGCACGTGAACAAAGGAATGGGAAATTCCAACTCCATGAAGGAGCGCAGGAAGGGGTGCTCCGAGACATCCTCGTGGAAGCTCGTCGTGCCCTGTGAAGTCCCAGTTATCATGTCCAAGGCAGAGCTTCTAGAGACGTTATGCCTTTTATTAAGATAGTTGGTATAAGCAGGAGGAAAGAAATTTTCAAGCTGTCTTGGGTACTTGAGGACCTATCTCTTTTCACCAATTTTCTCTTTTTTCTTCCTCCCTACAAACCTTGCAGTCCTTGGATTCTGCTAGTCACAGCAGTGCTACATTTGCTGCAAATTCTCAATGACAAGACACTATAGACACTGTAAATCACAACACAGTTTTCTGGTGAGATTTTTTTCTCCCTCCTACCAGATTATGCTACAGATCTCCCGCATTGCACTCCGAGTCACTCGGTGCTTCCTGTTTCATTAATACTTTTTAAAACATTTTCTAATCGGCAATTCCCTTAACTGAAAAATATATAGCGAGAACAGAGGTTGCGGCATGCGGATCAGCGCAATGCATTGCGATTAGGCTCTCTAAACACATTAGGAATACAAGTTTGATGGTTATTGCTGGTAATAGAACTGAGACACACAGAGGATGTAAATAGCAAATAACAGCACAGCTGCAGGGCCTGGCTGCCTCCGAACCAGGGCAGCCCAATGCGAGCAGGCAGGAGGCACCAAGAACGGCCTGCAGCTCTTTAGTGCAGAAGGCAACCGTGTACCAAGGCCAAATGGGAAGGAACCCACAGATCTGCTTGTGTTTCGCTATAAAATCAAACCAGGGCAGCAAAGAAAAACGGATTTTCTATAAAGTTCCTTCTTCATTCACCCCTCCTCTTCTGCAGGAGCATAGCAGGACACTAGAAGGGCTCACATCTTGCACAAGGCTAATGTCTTTTACAAGTGTATGAGCTTCCTTGTTTCAGTGATAATTTTCTTTTTCGGGATTAGGCTCAAATCCCTTACCCTGCCCCAGGCTCCTGCTTCACCGAGCTGCATTTCTGGCCATCACGGGAGTATCTCTGCATCCAAGGGGATCCCAGATGCACGGAGGCACGTGTAGAACCAGAGACCGTTCCTGCCTCGAGATGCTTCCAACCTCGGTGCAAACCAGGGGGAACAAATGGATAGAAACAAATGGGAAGCAGGAAGAAATAAAACGTCCTGCAGACAAAATCAGCAAGGACTAGTCAGTGTGGTGGGCATCATCACTCAGAAACACCCTTTGCCAAATCACTGCCAAGCTTATTTGAGCTACAACCGGGTTCTCTCATCTTCTACTACGTTTTAGGCAGAGAAATATACAATAAAATGGCAGATGAGGCCCTCAAATTCACCTGTGACAGGGGCTATAATGATTTTTAAATCTATGTTGGGTGGGCAGCGTTAAAAAAAATACTGAAAGAGTTTTAGTAAGTAAATCGTAGGGATTTCTTCCCACAGAAAGCCACACATTACTGTTGTTAGAGAAGGATGAGGTACTGGCATATCCCACAGCCTCGCTTCATCTCCAGTCATGTGATTCCTTATTATGGAGCCAATATTAAAGGCAATTGCTGGCAAAGCACAGAAATTGTGGCTGGCACCTGAACCGAGCATTTCTGGTAAGCTCTGAGGGGAAAGCAGAGCACAAGCCCTTGATATCAACCTTCAGGTTGTGATGAAAGACCTTGGCCTGTAATTTTAATTACGATTCTCTCCGCGGAAATGAGAAACAGCAGGTAACGGAGTCCGGACAAGGCTGCTTTTCTCAACGCTGTATCCCCTGCGGAAGATTAAGAAGAGGGATGGGGGAATGTAGCTGGGGAGAGGGGCAAATCGACCCTCCGCAGTCGGTGCCCTGGGGGATTTCTGCCTTGTTGGCTTTCCCACGGGATCTGGCCCTTCCGAAGCCACCTGAAGCTATCGGGGAAAGTGCCCTCCATGGCTAGGGATGATATGGGATATTCTTAACCGGTCCCTTAGCGCTCTGTTCATCCCCTTTCATTCGCACCTAAGAAGCTAATGATCACAGGATTTTTATGGCGATTTTTCGTAACAAATTTTATCTTTTCTGAGAAATTACTTCCATAATTTAGAAGCTGTAGAAGTGTATTTGCCTGAAGCAAAATTTGCAAAGCTGACTGGACCCTGGAAAGGCAGCTAACCCACAGAAGCCTTTGCACTGGTTTCAGTGGAACGGCCCCAGACCCTACACACGCAGCCTTCGATTCAACTTCTTGTCCGATAAGCGAGAGACAAGAGGGTGTTACAATCAGCACTCGGGCTATTTCTGGAGGCATCAAATGTTCTCTCTGAAGAACGCACTTAACCACAGTGCTGGGACTGATGGTGCTGATCACAGAGCATCCACTCATCACTGCCAGATCGAGGAGGGTCCTTGGTGCAGACGGAGCCGCTGCAGCCCCTGCACGTGCAGGGCACCATGACCCGGGGTCCTGCTCAGTGCAGACCGTTCCGTGAGGCTTGTAAAGCAGCTCTAGGGTATTGCAAAGCAGTCTCTTGCCATAGAGCTCCAAACATCAGCCCATGGGATCTGGCAGCAGGTTCAGAGGCAGCGAAGCACCCAAGATCTCCTGGTTTGTCTGTAAAATGTGGCTTGTGGCACACTCTGCTTGCGGCAATTCACTTTATTTGGCAGGCGAGTCAAAAGGGTCTGATCCTTGTCCACTAAAGCTTCCACAGGAATAGCCAGAAATCATTGCAAGCAAGAAAAAAAAAAGAAAATATTTTTCTCCAACCTACACAAGGGTCTATACTCAAAACAAAACTTTATCAAGAAAATATCTTGACAAGAGCAGATACAAAACAAGGGGCATCTTTAGCTCCGCTCAGATTATTTTCTTTGAGATCACCTTGTTCTTCCTCTGTATACTTGGTTACTGAGGTGCAGAGACAGGACAGCTTGGCTTGCTTTGCTTTTTAGAAGAAGCAAAAAAGAAGCATCTACCCTGGGCAACGGTGTTGTAGGAAGCTGGTTGTGTCTCAGTCCCACCTCGGCCTTCCTGAGGGCCAGTCCAGTGCTTTCTCTGCAGAGAAATTCATCCTCTCTATCAACGACAGGGGAAAATTTTACCAAACTGCAGCAGAATTTTCTTTGGGTAAAACGGCCTGGCTAGCAGCCACTCAGCGGGACAGCAAACACTGCAAGCGATTTGTTTTCCAGCCTATTAGATCCATCGGTTTTAGCAATAGTTTCAGCAGGGAACAAGAAATCTTGGGGCTTGTGAAAATAATAAAAAACCCTACAATTAAACCAACAGTCAGATCTTTGTGACAAAGAACCTGCTCTCAGCTCCCATAACGCAATACCCAACCAAGTTTGCTGCTCAGCTCTGAGTTTTCCCGTTAAAATAAACCCTCTTCAGGGCTTTTAGGTAAAAGCCAGGCAGGCTTCATCTCACAGTGCCTGAGAAACGCTACTCAAACACACTCCCTTCTTCAAACTTTAATTTGGAGCTCCCTGCTGCTCTGTTCATTTTTGGCCTATAAAGACACAACCTTCCTCAAATGCCTGCAATCACAGGAGCAGAATTCCAGCTCAAGTGCCTCTGCCTGCACCTGATCAAACGCAACCGCCGAGCCCGGAGCGTCGGCGTCGCTGTTTCTACTGCACTTCAAAGGAACGAGCCTTCTCCTCCGTCAGGAGCTCTTCCTAACACGTGTCAGTAAATTAATATTTTGCATAGTGCATCCCAGCAGACAACAGTTCTTGGAGTATCCCAACTGCTCGGATGGCTTCTGCTGATGGTTTGTCAAAGGGATGGAGGAGAGGCTTCTGCGAGGCACAGTGATGTGTCTTCTGCAGTGCGATGTATGCGGGTTTCCCTCATCCAGGAGGCTCATTCTGTCCCGTCTGGAAGACAAAATGAGAAATCCACTGTGGGCTCCCCACACAGCTCCACCATAAGAACCGAATCCCTCCAAGAACACCAATCCACTGCATTTTGTACAGGCGCCCAGGAGACCCGTATCAAAAGGAGCCCATCATCTCCCTGCTCTCACCGTTAGCCAGGGGCACCCGAAGGCCCTGAAGACTTGAGAGCAGCAGGGGGTCTCTGGGGGCTGCTCTCCACGCAGAAAACTGCAGCTCACATCAGTGCCTTTCAGTGCACCAACTAATTTACAGCTGGGGGATTAGCACCATCTGTGCCCCAGGAGGAGGGATAATAATAATGAGGGGCCCTTGCACAGCGGGGCTCTTTGACCCCCATTTTACCCATCCCTTGGAGGGCTGCAGTGTTCTAGCCCTCCCTGCCCGAGCAGAGGCTGCTTTAGCACCCACAGGTACCTCTCCAGCTCAACGCTGTCAAAAAAGAAATTCAATCCGCATTAACTGAGGTCTGAATCTAAGGCAAACTGCAGCGGATTCTGCTGGGGATGCCCACAATCAGAACTAATTCAATCTTAATTAGATTCCTCTTAATTAACTCTTGAATCTAGACCATTTTGGCTGCATGCACGTCCAGGTATGTTTAGCACAGTTCAGACACTGCTGAACTGGGTGCAGGTTCACTTCTCTGGGGATGCAGAGGAGCCCGTTACGTGCCAGGGGCTGCACTGCAGGAGCTGCTGACGCTCCTGCTCGAGCCCTTCACAAACGTGACACCCGACACGGTAACGTAAATCACCAAATTAATTTAAACTTTAAATTTAAATGATTTTAAACTTCACCTTGCAGTCGCGTGGGATAGGAGCACCGGCACCACTCTCGGCCTTCAGGAATATGAGAATTTGCTCGTGCAGAGAAGCCTGTAGGAAGAAAAGAGAAATGGTCTGAATGGAGACAAACAGAGAAAGGAGCCGCTTGCTGGACCACTAGTAAATCACTGCGTGGTAAAACGCAGCACGTTCTGTGACAGCGGTCACTGGGGTCCCTCACGCACAGCCCGAAGGCGCGTTTGGGGACACGTTTGGGGACACATTTGGGCACACACATATGGGGACGCACACTTGGGGAAAGCCCGTAGCACTTTGTGAGGCACATTGGGCCTGCCTGCAGGGATGGGGCAGGCCCTTCCTCCCTCTGCTCGTGCTGTGCGCTCCAGAGATGCTGTTTAACGTGGATTTGTAGGAAGAAGGAGAGGGAAGAGCAAAGCAGGGGCAGCCACAGCCTGTGAATGGGTCTTGCTTTCCCCTGCTAGAAGATTCATTGGCCTGAAACAGGGACTACTGACTGAAAGACACTGGATTGAGGGTACCAGGCAGACAGCCGCACTAATCTTGGCTGATCTTATGTCAGTTTGGGCTCTGCTTTCACAAGTTGCTGTTCAATGCGTTGTATAACAACTTACTTTGAAAGAAAGGCTGATTAATTGTCTTCAACCTTTAGCATCTCTCATCTGCAGTCAGATTCGCGCTTTCCGCTTCGCTCCATGGGGATGTGCAGCCGCCCGGCGTTTCTCCCTCGCAGACAGGCAGCTCCTGCCACGCAGACTCTAATCCAGACCTCACCGCTCGCTCTCCGTTCCTGGAACCGCTCGGAATCTCTTTGCTTCCTCGGGAGAAGGTGCAGCCGTTTGCAGTGGAACGGGCAACACGGGACTCCTGATGTGCTATAAGCAGGAACGCAGCTGACAGGGCTGCATTTCCTCCCTGCTGCTTTGCTTCTGGCAGAAAAAATAAAAAAAAGAATAAAATGCTGTCGGCTGCTGCACCCCAGACAGCGACGTCGCGCGTTTTCCATGGAAAATCCTCCGGATTGGCCACCCCGCAGCGGGGTCTCTGTCCATCTCTGAACCCAGGTGCCTCCGGCGATGAGGTCTGTGCAAAGCGTAAAACTTTTTCGCGTGCACATTGTTACTAAAATCACTGGGTTGATTTTCACACCCTACTCATGTAAGTAACGGGAAGAATCCAAATTGGTGCCGCTCTGTCTTCATTACCGCTGTCGTCTGACTCCAGGTTGGAGACTTCCATCCGCCCTTTATTTGCTGCTTGGCACGAGCATTTTTCCTGTGGACATTTGTGTTCATTTGATGTTAATTATGACATTCTTTAAGCATTAAAAAAACAAGCCCCTGGTAAGAACCTTTATAAGAAAGAGAAGAGTGCGGCAGGCTGTGGGTCGAGTCCCCACATAGCCCAGTCAGCCCAGGAGCTGCAGCCCGGTCGTGGCTGCAGGTTTATTGCAAACGCCCTTTGCAAGTAGCTGACGTTCACACAAATCCCGGGATTAGCCCGGCTGGTCGGGTTCCATCCCCTTGCAAAACGCCGGCGAGTCGGCGTCCTCGCACGGGGACGGCGCCGGGCGGAAGGTGCCGGAGAGGCCTGATGTGGGCACGCGGCACAGCAAACCCAGCTTGGAAATCCGCACTTACCCCGGGCAATAAAATAATAAATAATAAAATAATCCCTTCTCCGCTCTCTTTGCAGTATTTCTGGGAGCTTCCCTGCTCCCGATCTCCTGCAGAGGAGACAGATCTGCTATTAAAATTGCTCCAGATAAGAGGAGCAGAGGGACAACTCTGGTCTTTGTCTGCTTGCAATCTCATCTCCATCCCATATAACAAACATCTTATTTAGCTGCGTTTTCAGCTGCCACCTGAACCTAAGGCTTCCCCGGGCATATGCAATCACTCCCAAACCCTAAATCCTTGTTTAAATTCAGTCCGGAGACTGAGAACGAGCTACAGGTACTCAACCAAGTTGACTTTGAGGACTAACACTTTCAGTTCAAAAACCAGCACCAATTTCATCTTACAAAAATACCTGATGCGTCACTGCAAGCAGAAATATCCTGGCCCTACACGTCCTGCTCCTCTTCTGACCCTCCTGTGCTCGTGCCCTAAGGAATTAACACAGTTCACAGGGGAAATACCTCCAGGAACAGCAGGAATTCCGACTGGCTGCTGCAATGGTTCATGCTCCTCCTGGTGCAGCACAGAGCCGGTCACCGCTCACACCGTCACACAGACCTCTCCATTCGGGCCAGGAATCGCCTGGAGACTTCGATTGCTGCAATTCTCCTGGCTTTAGTCCACGGATATTTTCTGAAAAGGCAACTCAATTTATTGCTCATGAACTGTTTTCAAGTAATTAATTCTTCCTTTTTAATTATTTTTTTGCCAGTAACACTTTTAGCAGGCCTTTTCTCCAGTACAGTGAGGTGAATTGTGCTGATGCTGCAGCTCAGTGTGTTTCTGGGAGCTCCACATCTGCTCCACGTCCACGTGAACCCACACGTGCACAGGGGGTTCCTCTGCCTCCGGGCTCGTAGACCACGACCAGCCAAACCTGCCGTGTCCGATGGGGCTGGCGGACACAGTCACACGCGGGATTTCCTCCTGCACTTGGAGTTTAAAGAACAAATTTACTGGTGAGTCACAAAACAGCAGTGATCTCTCCAGGGCACCTTTTTGAAAAAAAATTTTCCTAGTCACCCTGGTGCTAATGGGAAGTAGCAAAACGTTCTCACATTGAACTGGACCAGGCTCCATGGAAGCCATAGGGAAGGCTCACAAAGATGTTGTTTTTCCCCCGTGCTTACCCTGGCTAAGACCACGCTCAAGCTTCCCAGTTTCCCCAGCACGCATCTAGCAGGCCTGTTTTCCCAGCACTCGGACACCCACCTTGCCATGGCCCACTGCTCCCCAGCAGAAAACCATAACCAGCTACAGGCGAACGTAAGACAAACCCCCAACTCATTCCTTAAATAACTGTTCCTAAAATACCGCTCCTGCCCATCATGTCCACTTCCCATGTATCCCACGAGACTTCAAAGCAGTATTTCTGGAGCAAAACCCTGTGCCTGCAGCCACTAAATCTCCCTCGCTTCCCAGGCACAGTCGGACCAGATGTTTTCCCTCCTCTCAACCACCTTTCTCCTACTAAGACCTCGCTTTACAAGGAGGAGATCTCAGATTCTCTGAACATCACCCGCTCCCGCAGCAATAAGGGATGGGGCCACCATGCTCAATGCTGCAGCAAGCAGAGGGGAGGTGAGAAGAGGTTGCTCCTTCAACCCTCTAATCTTTTTCCTTCATCAGCCTCCCCGAGTTGATCCCCTGTGCGTCGCTGTTGCCTACAGGAATGGGAAGGAGTCCAAGGAGGCTACGACCTAATGTTTCACTTTGCAAAGAGGGACGGAAGAGACGGATTATCCAGGAAAGCTCTCGCTGTGCGTGCCGTTATCTGACGAAAATCTGTTTTGGAAGATGCATCTCAGAAGGAAGAATGAGTATCCGAACGAGTATGGCGAGTTTACTGGAATAACATTTAAGGCATCGGACCTTTTCGATAACACAGCTCCTTTTAGAGCAGGACATTCTCACCAGTAACTTACCCAAGCTCTAACACACTTTTGCCCGAGTCTCACTGGTTAAATCTGGGTTAAATCACTTTAAAAACAAGGGTCAAAGTTGTTTCATAGCTTTACTCTCTCAGTAATGTGCAACATGAACATAATAGTGTTATTAAGAAGTCCAAAATAACTTAACACGGTGGCTATATAAGATTCTTCAATGGTCAAACTTTCAGCAATTACTCGTTAAGTTCAGAAAATTAGCACATTTGTTAATCAAATTAATTTAAAAAGTAGCTTTTCAAAATAAAAGCAATGCTTTAAATAAATATAGTCCTTTTATAAACATAAAACACTCGGTCCTGTTGAAAGGAACACAGACACCACACTGAACACAGGACTTTGGACCGCGACGAGCATCGCGCGCGGGACGCCGCGACGCGCAAGGACGTCTTGATGAGACCTCCTGGGTCTCCTTTCCGCAGCGGCACAGAAACGAGGCGTCCAATTCTCGAAATTGCCCTAAACGTTTGATGTGTGTCAAGACGTTTGTAACCGATGCACAAAAATGCTGGTGCCCCGTTCTTCGGCCAGGCAATTTCTCTGCGCTCTGTCTGCAGCATCGGGCAGCCTCCCAATGTAAGATTATCCCGATGTATTCCCAAGTGGAGATTGCTACAATTCAGCGAAATGTACACCTGAAATCTAACCACAATCTATCCAACAATCCCGACCGCTTGGTATCTCGGTTTTAATCATTCATTAAAAATCACATTCGGCATCTGCAGCACACACTGTTTCTGCCCTCACAAAAACAGCCACCAGGGACATGTGGGTTGGATTTTGTTGGTTTAGAACAGTGTAACGGTAATGTAACCTACAAGATAAATGATAAAAGCTAAAAAATAAAAAAAGCACAAAACTGGTACAAGTAATCTCTATTTGCTTTGATCTTCAGAAGAAAGAGGTCTCTCCCAAGAATAAATTAGCAAATGGCTAATGCAACGCACGAAAGGGCAGCTACAGGGCTCGCGTGTGCGTGCACAAAGGCACCCGCTCGGCTCCATCGGGATCTCAGTATCAGAGAGTTGAACTCGGATAAATTAACTGCATTAAAATACTGACGTGGTGAGAACTTTAATACTACCAACCCCCTGCAGAGGGCATTCCTGCGCGGATTTCTGAACGCTTTAAAAAAAATAGTTTCGAGTCATTGAAATCTCTGACCGCGGCGGCGGCGGCGGCGGGTCGGTCCGTCAGGGCCTGCCGTTGTCGTCGGCCGCGTCCCGCTCCGCGATGGCCTCCAGGCCGCGCTTGGCCTTGGCGTCGGCGCCGCCCGCGCGCCCCAGGCCGCAGGACGCGCACGCCAGCTGGATCTGCTTCATGTTCTCCAGCGCCTCCGTCTTGGCGTTCTTCAGGAGGTCCCCTTGGCCCTGGCGTGGGAGAGGACAGTTAGGGGCTGCTCGTGCCATGCGGGGACCGCGGTTCTCCCGGCGTCCCGGGCACCGCGCGCGCGGCCGAGGCGGGCGGCTCCAGGACGTCCGTCCGACCTGGAACCAGCGGCAAAACCACCGACAAGAGTCTGAATCACGTTCAGAAATGCAAAAAGGAGCGTTTAGAGCACTCGCCGCATCAATATCCATCAACACAGGAGATTCTGCGACAAGAAAATAAAAGACAGGGATGTTTCTCGTTATGAAAACTTGGTGATGTGGAGAACTTGGGTGCTCTTCCCCGGCGTCACCTGAGCGCAGCTTCGAGGGCGGCACCGCACAGAACTGCCGACACGTGTGTGCAGGAGCAACATCCATGTCGTTTGTACACGTATGGAACCTTTCACTCACGTGTGGAGCCATTCGTACACATATGGAGCTGCTCACACACGCGTGGATCGCGGGCTCTCCCGCCCCGCACGGAGCCAGCGCCGCGGGAGGCAGCGCAGCCCCTTCCGGCCCCGCGGCACCGCTTGGCTCCGCCGTCCCCGGAACACGGGGACGGGTGTATCCCGCCG
>JAWLRI010001014.1:563173-589883 GCA_034781795.1 Crypturellus tataupa
CGACAAGAAAATAAAAGACAGGGATGTTTCTCGTTATGAAAACTTGGTGATGTGGAGAACTTGGGTGCTCTTCCCCGTGTCACCTGAGCGCAGCTTCGAGGGCGGCACCGCACAGAGCTGCCGACACGTGTGTGCAGGAGCAACATCCATGTCGTTTGTACATGTATGGAGCCTTTCACTCACATATGGAGCTGCTCACACACGCGTGGATCGCGGGCTCTCCCGCCCCGCACGGAGTGAGCGCCGCGGGAGGCAGCGCAGCCCCTTCCGGCCCCGCGGCACCGCTTGGCTCCGCCGTCCCCGGAACAAGGGGACGGGTTTATCCCGCCGCGATGACCGCAGCTCCCTCCCGGCCGGTGCCTGGCACCAGATCCAGCGCCCGGCAGCGCCCGAGGCGCCGCGAACAATATTTTCCCTGAGGACACAATGGGAGCTTGCAAATCCCGGCGCTGGTAAACACCGCGCGGGAGGAGCGGCGGCCGGAGCAGCGTCCGCGCCCGGGAACGCGGCTGCATCATCCCGATGACACGAGCGTGTCCCCGCTGCGCAGTGCGACCAGGCGCCGGGAACGCCGGAATAACAAAAAGCCCCGGGAGTCAGCGCGGTACGAAGCACTTCCGAAGAGATCTGTATCTCAACAGCGTGACTGCTATGGGAACACACGGACAAATAGCCCGCAATCCCGCGAGCAGACCGGTTTAGGAAAACAAAACAGGAATACATTTTATGCAGCGATATTGCACACAGCTGTGGTGCTGCCTTCAGGACAAAGGCTGAGCTGATGGTTGGAGGCTCCCAGGGCTCCGTCCCTGCGTGTGGGGGCAAATCCCCCAGCCCAACACGTAACCAGGAATGCCGGAGCCCAACACCTGGGATACTGCAGCAGAGGTGACATGATGCTGATCACGAGGATGAAAGCCGAGCACCCCCCGTAAGGACCCAGTTTCCCCTCAGCTTGGCCTGGTTTGCCTTCGTATAGACTCATCGTGTGGAACCACATCCATGTGTGGAAGAGGGGTATTCCCTGCCACGGCACGGATAACGCTCCGTGGGGACACGGAAGAGCCTCAGCTGAGTCTACGTCACCCTCCTTGTGCCTTCATGGAATGGGAATCTCTCGGGGAGTCTCTCTCATAAACCGACCCGTTGGTTAAGCTCTCTCCATGGGACTCATTTAAGGCAGCACTTGGGATTGATACCCCCTTCCTTGGAGGATGAGCGGCTGCGCCCGCCCTGCCAATCCAAGCGCCCAAGAAGCCACATTATTCACACCCAGGGTGGCAGCACGGAGCCACCAGCTCCCTCCCTCATGCATATTCCGATTAAACATTTAAATAACCGGGAAGGCAGAGAGATTCCGGGAGCAGGTTCCGTCTGCGGCAGTGCAGGATGCGTCCCTGCTTCCAAGAGCAGAACCGCAGCATCCTTCCAGGGCTGGAGGCATTCCTAGCTCCAGGCCTTCTAAAAACAGAAACGGACTTATCAAAATAGAGTGCAATTCCATTCACGTGCAGACCAATGAACCTATGTCTTAGCTTCCTTCTTTTTTTTTTTTTTTAATTTTTAAACAGCTGGTTCATTTGAAGGAGCAAAAAACGATCTTGAATCATCTGTCACAAGGAAACGAATGGCAAAGCAACCCGCAGCGACAGAGCTGCCATAATGCTGGAGCCACCACAAGAACGGTCCGTGGGCACGCTCTGCTTGAGGAGCCATCTGCTTGCTTGGAAAAACTGGCTGCGAGCGTAAGCCACTTAAGAAAAATGTCACCAAAATTGTGTCAACGCCTCGGCAAACCGAATGCCGGCTGGAATCTGGGGAGATTTCAGCAGAATTACGGCACCGAGCAGCCTTCCATTCGGGCCCGCAGCTTCCTTCTGCTACGGGTGTCGCAGCCCTCCTGGAAATGAACACGACTGGAAAAGCTTAAACTCAGCATTTTGCAGGATGCTAAACTGAGCCAGAGATTAAACAAGTGATGGCACTTGGAAAACTGATCAAGGGGTATATTTTAATTAAGAGTTGGGGAATATTTTATGTTAGGTTCCAAATACCTGGCTACTATCAACCATGTAACTTCTGCATAACGTTGTAAAAATAACACAGCGTGTCCAGAAAGGGTAAGGTTATAAGTTAAGCCTTTACCTTGGCTAATATCTCTTAGAACACCAGAAATATTGACATGGCTTTAACTATTGCTCCCTTTCAGTGACATTCCAGGAAGTTTTTAAGAAGAATAAGAATAATTCTAGACATACATTGGCAGTGGCCATGGATGGGAAGAATTCTGTATCTTGTTTTTTATTGAGATTTATTTTTTTTTATTTAGATTTTTAGAATTTATTTATTTATTTAGAATTTATTTAGATTTTTTGCAAAACCAAACCGGAACTTCTGAGTCAAGTCCACAGCTGAGGAGAAAGGACAGGATGAGGTGATTTAGGCAAGCAGGACCATCTTGCTATGGGTTCACTATCACTATTTCCATGCCTGTGTTTTCCCAGAAATAACCCTCACCATTTATTTAATGATCCTTTGCTTTTCCTGAGCCCCTCCCCGTAAGCGCCGCGTCTTTTCCACACCTTCTTCAGTTAAACATGGCAAAGGTTTGATGTGATTTTGGTTATTATTTATACAAGTTTCAGAACAGGGCTCCAAACAGACCAACTATTTCTCAATGCAGACTTTAGGAAAGCTTTTTCATCATTGCTGTATATCATTTGTCAAGAGATTTCACTTTATTCTCTGTGATGAAGACCGTAACTCACGTTAGTGCAAAAAATGTACTGCAGAAATTGTACAAGAAGGGTATAATACACCCTGAAAACCAGTTATATCTGGGTTTAACCACTGAGATTTTAAATTCCAAACTAATTCCAGGGACATCACCCCGGGCAAGGCTCAGCTTCCCCATTAGTATCTTCTCCCGCACGACGCAGGCTGAAGGCGGCCGGGGAAGCGTCAATCGGCCGCGCGGCTCTGTGACACGAGGGGAACCTCAAAGACAAGCAGGCAGTCAGCAAAGGAGCACACCCAGGGAAAACAGATTCCGCCTTTCCCAACGGGAGCGTTCCCTGCCCCGCAGCCATGGCAACCTCGGGAGACCGCGTGGATCCGCGGCTCCCCGGCACCGTCTGCCTGGGAAACAACGGAGGGGGACGCGTGCGGCAGGGCAGAGCCCTCCCCGGCCCCGCTGGCCCCGACCAGCGTTTGGGAGGAATTGGATGGAGCATCTCCTCGAGGAGCTACGTGGAAAAGCAATCAGCCTGCAGCATCCCCTGCTGATCGGTAAACGGAGCCCTGCTGAAATCCGTGCGCTCTCGCAAACCAAAGGCACCGCACAGCTGCTAATCCGCTCCCTCAAATTGGCTTTTTTTGCATCAAAAAAAGCGGGCTTTTGTTCTCATTTTTTAAAATGCCTCTTGTTTCTCTTTCATGTGGGTATTCAAATTAAATTACCTTATACCAGGCTGCCAAGAGCAACCAAAGCGGCCTCCTCTTTCCTGCAGCTCACGGCTTTGGGCTCAGCGAGCCCTCCCCGGAGACCCGTATTGCCAATAACCACACGTGCTAACGGGGAGGTCGCGAAGCAGCAGCGAGCGGAGAGCCGGGGCCACCTTCCCTACCTGCGGCTGCTCCGCGCCGGAGCCCTCGCGGCTCCGCATGGAGGGACGCGGGACGCTGATCCGCGGCGACACGGAACAACCCAGCACGAGGCGCCCGGGGGAGCCCGGCGGGCACGGACAGCCCCAGCGCAACCGGCAGCGCCGGCGGCACCGCGGAACAACGCGGCCCGAACGCACATTTCCTAAAGAGCGGAGATTAACATATAACCGGGAGCATTTAAAAATGCATCAGGCCTCTTCAATAATAAATGATGCTGCAACCGAGTCTCTCTTCTCATCTATTATTTAAGGGACATTAGGAATCCTCCAGGCTGCGCAGAGAGATAACGGAAGTTTCCTCAAGCACAGACGGGCCCCTGAGTTGATAGAGACAAATCTAAGCAACAAGTACGAAGGAAAATACATCCGTGTTCATGCGTCTAGTGACTAGTGAGCAGAAAGGCAGTTCACTCTGTGAAAAAGGCATTTCCTCCAGGAAAAAAATGTAGGTAACAACATCCAGAATAGATTTTCTAGGGGGATCTGCAGACAAGCAGACATGGAGCACCCACAGGGTCGGCATGGGAATGCATACACAGCTCTCCCAGCTGCACAAACCGCTCCTGCGGGGCTGCCCAGCCGCTGTCACGAGACACAAATCACAAGAGTTTGTTGCCACTATAATTTATTTTACATCTACTTTGCGGTTTTGGAGATTGAGCACCAAAGTACTTAGGTTCCCAGAGCTGTGCTGCGAAAGAAGGGATGGAGGATGTGACACTTTCAGGAGGGGAAAGCAGCCCAAGAGGCATGCGCGAGGACAGAAATAAGCAGCACGATGCAACACGGTGGCATTACAGGTAATTGCAAACTCACCAGGCTCTTATGAGAGCTCCATAGCGTGAGGTGCCCTGAAAAGCCCTCGGCAGCAGCTCTCTGACACGGAGCAGCACACGGTGCTGCTGCACTGCACTGTATAAAACTGTCCTGCAGTTCAGGCTCCTCGTGCCAAGCAGCAGAGCCAGGAAAGAGCAGAAAAGAGGGCCCATGCGAGGACACGCCGGTAAATCTCACTCCCAGGATCATCTCCGGGACTGCAAAGTATCCTTAAGGATGCTCCCATTGGAGTGTATTATTACAGCCCTTAAATTAGGGCCACAAACGGAACTAGTTCTCACCAGGATGGGCAGTGTTTCTCTGTGTAATATCCTTGTCCACAGGGATATTCTGAATCGTTTAGCAATCACTGGTCAGAAATTCTGCTTTTCCTCCTAAAGAAAAATTCCACCTTGTGACAATGCTAAATCCAGCTCAGTTTAAGTGACACCGGGTGAGTTCAGTCTCCTTTTGGGAGAAGGGTTTGGGCATCTGGGACTCCAGGACTCTGCCACCCAAGGAAGAGGCCTGCGTGCTGCAGGTCCCCCCAGCAACAGGAAGGCGATTGCCACAAGTGACTGTGATGAAGAAACAGCTCCGTTTGCGGTCACCCTCCTCCAGAACTGCCCTTTGTGCAGTTTCACAGCATGAAAACGCTTCTCCCAGTGATAGTATTGATCCCACCGGCCTCGTAAGAGCTCCCTCCTCTGCTCCCTCCATGCACAGAGACAGAAGCCAAGCGAAGCCGGGAGAGGGAGGCTGCAGCGCCCACCCCAAGAGCCAGCAGTGCCAACTACCCCCTGCAAGAGGGAATCGCATTAGCGGTTTAATCACTGCAAGCCTTCTGCATGCAGCAACTTCCCCCTGCATCTCATCAGCATTAACTTAACGCAGGGTAATTAGCGGATGCACTGATGGAGGTGATGGAACGAGCCCTGGAAATTTAACCACTTGATGTCTGGCGTGCAAAGAGGAGCAGCGTGCGCTGCTGCTGGGAACCACGGGGAGACAAAGCGCTCTTGGGCAGCAGCAGGGAAATCTTGTCATGGGCAACAGCACAAGATTAAAAATAAATACGTAAATATATAAAATAAATACATAAATGCATTTTAGTGCAGAGACCGGATTCAGACATTTGGGTCTCTCTCCTCCTTGGGTCGGAGAGCAAAAGAGGGTCAGAGCCTCCCATCTTCATGAGATATTAAATGCAAGGATCTCCCGCTCCCTTTGCATTTTACAGATAAATATAAAATATATATCAAGCAAATAAATATCAAGCTGGAAACAGTCAAAAAGGCTGTGCTAAAAGGACCCAAATGTGAAAGCAAGTGAACACGAGAATTCTTCTGTCCGTTGTGTTTACTCTGTGCCCTTTCATACTGCTGACCAGGTGCCCGACGTTATTTTGTGCCACGGTGCCAAATCGGATGATGTGACATTTTAATAATACACCTCAATGTCGTTAACTTGTTAGGTTGCCACTATAAACCGCCACTGTAACTGCCAGTTATAAAGCCTCTGGTTTTACTAACATTTTTATGTTCTAGCAAATACTTTGGCCTTCTCCTGGGTATTATTAATATGTAATTAAGTTTACATAAAAACAGGAAAAATATAACATACCATTTTGATTCATTCCCATTAAGTACCTCACAGAAGCATCCCAGAGCACTTTAAAACATGAATGCCCCCAGCTATAATTTTTATAAAATACACTTTAATCTTCAGCTCTGCAACTATTTAATGGTTTTGTCAGGAGCAATTTTTTATTCCAGGCTCTCTTTGTGTTCCAAGCTTACCTGCTGCAATGAATATTTATAAATAAATACATTAATTAAACATGCCCTTGCTTGGCGAGCCCAGGAAAGGGCTATTAATCATCTGGCAGCACCAAGTGATACTGGCAGAGGGTTGCAGACCACAGTGCCCATTGCTGCACGATGTACCCAGCGCTGTGCAATCCCCACGTGTTGTGCTCTCCTCTCTCCCACCGCTTTTACTCTAAAGCAGGGTGGGAAACCAGGCTGGAAAACAGTTAAAACCAGTTGCCAGCCGAAAGCAACGACCTGGCACCAGACGTGCACAATTTAAGTCACTTCCATCCGAGAGCTGGTGACTGCGTGGGGCAGAGCAGGTGGCCAAAGCCAGGTCTCTGCACGCCAACACCAACCCCTCTCCCGGCAGCATCCTCAGGTCTGGGCCAGCTCCCTGTGCAGCGTCCGACCGGAGGGCTCGGTTAGAAAGATCTGACAAATCTCCGTAAAAAGGAGTAATTTATAAGACAAAATGTTGCTTTAATGTAAGACAGCACCAACAGGTGAACCGAAAGAGCAAAAGTTTGTTCACAGAGTGAACGGAGGGCATTTCCCCGCTCACCTTGAGCACCGTGATGTTCCAGGCGAAGCTCTCGATGGCCTTGCTGAGCTTCCTCCCCTTGAGGCCCTCCTTGGCGCCGAGGCTGTGCAGCTCCTCGTGGAACTCCATCCCTGCAAGTGCAACAAACTGGGGTCAAAACCCAGCTCCTTCCCGGGAATCCCTCCCCCAAGGCACTAGGATAAACGTCTCTTTCTTAAGGCAAAAAGAGACTTGAGAAATGGATCTTCATGGTGGGACTTGCACGGGGATGGGAGCCCTGGGCACGTTCCTGGCACATGGGCCAGGGTTCTGCTCCAAACCCTGGCACTTGGGGACGGCAGCCAGGCCGGGGCTGCCCCCGGAGCCCTGTGCAGAGCGCTGAGCATCCGAACGCGGTTAAACGCCACCGCTGGAACCGCTTCCCGCTTGCCTCTAATTAAAGAGCCGACCTAAAGAGCTCGCTGCAAAGCGGCGGTTTCATTCATTATTTACGTTTAATAGAAGCAAATGGCTGCGGCCTGCGTTGCTGGCCAAATCTGGAAATGCTTATTGGGAATGGCAGCGCCTGTGCTTGTTGTGACCTCGCAAGGGGATGCCCACAAACGAGCAGCGTGCGCAAGCCGGACCCGAGCGGCTCACTGCAGGGTACACGCAGGGCAGCAATTAGAACAGACCTAAATCAGCAGTGCAGCCCCTAAATAAACACCCTGCGTGGATTTATTCTGCGTGGTTTCGGACACGCACAAACTGATACAGTTAGTTGCAGAGAGCTAGGCCGGCTACTTTCCAAACCTCTTCCCATTGCATTGCATGCACCGGTAGACCCAGTGCATGCAAGTCCAGAGACATCCCAGGGCTGCCCCAGCACCACGTAACGGGCTTATTTCAGCACATTTGCTTTGGTTTAGGCCTGCACATCAGCACAGCCTGAAGTATGATGCAAGACACTTATCTTGGCATCAGTTTCCAAGCTCTAAAATCAACCTGAACAGGAAAGTGAGCCAAGGCGAAGGGCAAACAGAGCTCAAAGGGGTCGCAAGGTGTGAGGAAACTGCAGCCCCTTTCTCCCAGCTCCGACCACTTACCTGCTTTCTGGCACTGCACGATCTTGTCGTGGGTGCTGTCTGCCGTTTCAATGAGAAGCTTGCTCTCCTGGATCATCTGCAGGGAACAAACAGGAAACACGGGCGTTAGTGGGATTCCCCGGATCGCCGAGGCCGTGAAGAGCATCGCACGGCGAAGCCGGCTCCCTCCTCCGCATCAGCTCGCCCGGCTCCGTGCCACGTGCAGCGACAGATGCTCGGGAGACGTTCTGCTTCCCGAGCTGCCGAACAGCTGTTTTACACCAGGGAGACCCCGCTGGAAACACCACGAGGGAAACAGAAGGGGCTGCAGGAGAAAACAGAGTTAGCAGGGAGAAAAAAAAAATACAAGACAGAGAGAAAATCTGTGACATCAAACCCCTCCTAATCAGTCATTTTCTCTAAAAGAAACAAGAGAGAAACATGCCCTCAACACAAGTGGTTATCAAAGGCGTAACCAAGTCATAAATACACTGGTTTTAAGAAGCACCGAAGCCTGTGCTTAACTTTGAGCGCTACAGCGGGTCAAACAGCTGTTTTTCAAGTTTCTCTTTGCAGAAATCCAGACCCAGATGCAATGGCTTTATCAAACGCTATCCCGCATGAGCACCAGGAGAGGGTTTATGGAATGGCAAGAGCCGGTGTCGTGCTGAACACGCTAAGGGTGGTGATGAACACGAGACACGATAAGTCAACAGGATTATTTCTTGCATGTAAAAAAAGGCTGTTCCATCACAGAGCCAAATAGACAAAAAATGTTCTTTCTTTTTCCTTTACTGAACGCCTGCACAAGGAACCAATTTCATTCTTTTGTTATGAACCATCCTGCCAAGTGAAAAGGGGAAGGGGAATTAGCCCAGCAGTCTCTCACCCCTCAAAAAGAAGACTGAAAGGCAGGAAAGGCTCCTGGCGGCAAATTAAAGCACGGCTCCTGCCGGGAAGATAAATGATACGGAAGGGGGATGCAAAGAGGCTCCTCATGAATATTCCAGCCAGGCTTTAGGCATGAGCTGGTGGGGCCGGTCACGGGCAGGGGTGCCCGCGGGCCAGGGCGCTCTCGGCACGGTGCTGCCACCAGCAACCCTCAAAACGCCCTGTCCGCACAGCCTGGGCGAGCAAGGGCAGGAAGCCAACCCTAAATTCTGATTTTTCGTCCTTTTTTTGCCTATCGATATTTCTGGGGAAATTTAAGAGAGCTGCGCTTAAAGAGGGAGAGTTAGAGAATGCGGAGGAAAACAAGAAGCTGCTTTCCCAGCCTAGGTCCCGGTTTGGATACAAAACTCGTGAAATCAGGCCGTAATTCAGCACAAATGTCCACTCGGTGGCTCTGTTTGACGTCAGCCGATCATCGCGGCCGCTCGGCAGCGAGCGCCGGGCTCTGCAACACCCCTCGTCTCCAGCACGGTGAAAAATGTGCCTCTGGGGAGGACATGTCCCTGCCGAGATACCGATTGCACTGGGAAAGTTTACTGAAATCTGTTCAGTCGCTCTGCGTAGGTGCAAAAAGGGAAAATCCACTTTGTCCCTGGGAATGAATACCCAAAGACACAGGAATTACCCAGACATGGGCAGAAATAGGAACATTTATTCCCCGTTGTTCGTTGCTTTGAATTTCCACATGATTCAGCCATCCAGGCTTGGAGGAAAAGCAACGGTGAACGGAGCACCGGGCAGGCAGAGCGCACGAGCACGAGCTAAGTTAATACGCGCTTGCATCAGCAAATGAACACACCATGCAGACCGAGAAACCACAATCTGTTTCTGAGCGATTCGCGACCAAAAAAATCCCCCTTCGCCGCAGAGCTGCTCGCGGTGAATAACTCGACCATCTGCCGCCCCAGCTGGGCCCCGTCCCCTTTGTCCTCCACAGGGGCCTCCTCCCGCGGGCACGGGGCGCCCCGCGGCACGGCCGGGCCCTGGAAGCCACCGGGGCTCCTCGAGCAGAGCACGGTAATCCCTTCTCTGATGGGGTCTCTCTCTAAAAAAAGGCCAAACACAATGGTAAAATTAATTGTCCAGGAGCAAACAAAGCGGCCGCTGTGTCATGCAGCTGCCCGGGGAGGCCGGGCACTCGGAACAGATCCTGCTCTGTCCTCGAGCCCGTGGGGACAGGTCTTGGGGCATCCGTCCGCGCCACCGTTTGCCTCGACTGTCAGCACTCGGGGACCCCATAATAACATTTTTCTTGGGAAAAAAGACATGTTCTGACGGCAGGATCTGTTGCTGCGGAGTTAGGGACACGCAGCAAGTACTGATGCAGGCCCTCGGAGCCAACAGCTCGGCAGGTTGAGCTGTGCACACCACGTCTTTAAAAACCATCCCCAAAACATCCTATATTGCATTCCACACAGCTAGCGAGTCTTCCTTCCCAGACAGAAGCACAAACAATCATCCCTTTTCCCTTACACTGCTGCCTTCTCCTCCTGTCCTCGAGGATTCCTGCAGGCTCCCTGGAGCTTCTGCCTTGTGCTGTATGGCCATCTCCTTATTAAAAAGAATCAGGCCCTGGATCCCTACAAACCCCACAGCAAAAAGGAGCCTTTCTCAATATTAAGTCAGTAAATCCCTCCGCAACACATAAATGTTGTATTCTTACACATCAAGATTGATGCAGATAATTTTTTTTTCATACGTAAAAAGCCAAAGGCAAGAAGCTTTCTTATTTTGGTGGCAATGTGCTGTCTCTGGCAACATCACATTGTGTAACAACTTGATCCAAAAAATACCCAAACCTAAACCACAGTGCACAGGGTTTCCATATCCTCGTGCTACTGTTGCCACAGCTGATATTTTAGTACCAAAACTTACTTACCTTCTACCAGTACTGAACTATGTTGGGAGGAAGCCAAGGGTGATTTGGGGGTATTTTCAGTATTTTTATCTCCTAACCTGCTTTGCCTTGGAAAGTGCCCTCTGACAGCACCAAAGTGCATCAGGAAAGGAGCAGTGTCCTTGCAGACTGGACGTGTCCCCCTCTTCGTGGTGTCTCGAGGTCCCCAGGAGCCACGCGATGCCCCCTGCTCCACGTGTCACCCCCAGAGCCCGGGCACCACCCGCAGCGCCCGCGGCAGGCGGCACCTACCAGGTCGTAGGCGGCCAGCACCTTCTTCTGCACGTCGGGCACGGCGCCCAGCGGCTCCAGGTGCGGAAAGGCGTCCCTCGTGCAGAGCGCGGCGGAGGGCAGCCCGTCGGCGCCCACGAGGCGCGCGGACAGCGTGAGGATGCACTGCTTGAGGCTGGCGATGGGCGGCAGCCCGCACAGCTCCTTCACCGACACCACGGCGCTCTGCGGGAGCAAGAGAGGGATCCCAGAGTGATTCTGCTCGGGGTTTGGTCTCCAAGCTGCCCAAACCGGCGTTTCCCCGGCGCGCAGCTCCCGACCGCTCTGGAAGCGGTCGTCAGCCAGCACCGTCCTCGGGGAACAACGAGCGCGACAGCCCGCGGATTTCCCGTGGGAAAGGCAAGCAGGGGAAAACACACTTTCCAGCCCCGCGTGACCACATCATGGAGCAGCAGGAACACTCCTTCGCTGTCAGAAGCTGCATATTAAAAAATCAATATTGGATACACAGGTTGGACCAAACTGACACAACAGAATTTACTCGTCATCCAAGTCAGTGGGCTTGGGGATGACTTTCCTTTGAAATTTAGCTGAAATTTAGTCACACTATGAGCACAGATGTGTTCTGGGCACGCTACGCTGCAGGAAATCTAGGAAAGAGAATATTGGAACCACTCAGCCAAGTGCTGTCCCACAGCATCTTCCTGAAAACAGCAGCCATCAGGCAGTGCCCACAACATTAATTGAGGTTTTCTCCGTTAGTCAAACAGATTAGCAGAAAGTTAAGCCCAATGACTGTGTCTTCCAGAAAACATTCCCGAGAACGAGTATAGAAATGTAGCCTGGGAGGTCAGTGAATGCTGTTTTTGAGCCTGACTCAATGGGGAATTTCTTTTTTACAGTCCACGGATCTAACTCTGACCTAGACAGAAGGTGGAGTCAGAGGTCCAGACTTACCAGGCCTGCGGGGAAGGAAAGTCTGGGAAGAGTTTTCCATTCTTAAAAACACGCTAAGCACAGTCCTCTGGGAGACTTCTAAACCTTATGTCATTTTGTAAACTTTCCCAGCTGCCAGCACTAAATTTGCTTTAGCCTCTGTCCAGAAAAGCGGGGTCAGGCAAGTTTTACGCATTCCTCTCCTGTTTTCAAGGGAGAGAAGCACATTGTTTCTGCAGCTTTACCAAGGAGACAGCTATGGTCAACTGCAGCTATTTAGGCAGGAAAATTCACTGCGTGGAGCTGCTCAGCTGTGTCTCTGGGCAGCCCCCGGGGCTGACCTGACCATTCCTGGGTCCCGCCGGCACCGAGCCCGCGCGCGGCCGACGCGCCGTACCTGCACGTTCTCCCTCAGGTCGGTGGCCTCCCGCAGCGGCTGCACGGCCAGCTTGAAGACGTCGTCGATGGTCCTGAGGCCGGTGGCGCGCAGCATCGTGTACTCGCGCGCCTTCTTGCCGATGCGGCCCGAGAGGCTGCGCCGGGGCGCGCGCCCGCCGCCGCCGCGGCTCGTGCTGGCCACGTGCACGAAGAGCGTGACGTGCTCCATGACGTCGCCCACGAAGGAGCGCAGCGGCACGTGCCGGTAGCCCGGCTGCAGGCACTCCAGCGGCAGCGTGTACTGCCCGATGAACTCGTCGCCGATGGAGTCGTCGTCCAGCACCACGAAGCGGATCATGGCCAGCTCGGGCAGGTTGACGTGGAACTCGAAGCTCTCGTCGAAAATGGGGTTGTCGCTGTTCTGCTGCACCGTCTTGGTCCTCCGCTCCGCGCAGTCGGCGGGGATGCCGTGGATCTCGATGCACACGTAGGGGTCTATGACGTCGCCCTTGGCGCACGCGCCCTTGGGCTTGGGGAAGTTCTGCCCGCTGATGATCTTGACGTGCAGCACCTGCGGGGACACGCCGGGGACGATGCCCTTGGTGTTGGCGCTGAAGTAGGAGACCTCCTCGCGCATCACGGAGGGCCTCAGCACGTAGCCGCAGCCGCCGTTCTGCAGAAACCAGCCCGTGTGCAGGTCCATCATGGGCCCCGGCGTCTGGTAGTTCATGGCCACGATCTGGCACCCGCAGTTCCAAAAGTCCTGAGGGTTCATGTTGCTGGAGTCTATCCTCATAGCGCTTGGGTACACCCGGGACAAAAACTTCTTGTTGTAGTTGACAAAGTCTTCGGGGTACTCGTTGGCAAACCGGTTGGCTTCCGCCTCGCTGAAGGAGCAGATTTCCCAGTAATTCTGGCTTTTCATGGACGTCTCAAAGTCTTTGTACTGCACGGATTTGCAGAGGGACACCAAGTCGGACAGCTCTCTGCAGAGCCAGATGAGCTTCGGCTCCCTCGAGAAGTCCTCCGACAGCCTGCGGGAGATCTCGGCCTCCTCGTCCTCATCCGTGACCTCTCCTTCTAGGATATCCCGATCGCAGGGCAGCTTCTTGCCCTTCACGATGATCTTCATCTTGAGCTTCTCGGGCGAGGGCAGGTAGGCGTCCGAGGGCAGCGGCGCCTCCGTGTAGAGCTTGTTTCCAAAGACCCTCCTCATGTGCTGCACCATGACCTTCTGCTGCGGCAGCGAGCAGTGGTTGCCCAGGCACAGGATGAGCGGGTACTCGGAGGCGAAGAAGGCCAGTTTGTCGATGACCTCGATGACGCTGCGGAAGGCGAGCGGCGCCGCCGCCGCGTTGCTGCGGCTGCGGACGACGGGCTCGCCGTCGGGGCCGTCGCACACGTCGAGCTCCACGCTGCGGCAGCTCATCTTGAGCGCCCGCACGTAGCCATTGAGGTCGGCCGGCCCTCGCAGCTGGTCCTCTATCAGGTACGTGTTGTGCGACGCGTTGATGTAGTAGTGGGACAAGGGCTGCGACATGTCCTGGACGACCTTTTTGTGCTCCGGGTCGAAAATGTCACATTCTGGGGACAACAAATACTGAGTGAAGCCGTCGATGGCGAGAAAGCCTTTTACCCGCCCCTCTTGAGAAAGTTCATACCTGCGTATAATGTCCAGGCACATTTCTTCCGTGATGTGGGTCACTCCCTGCTCCGCCTCTAAGAACAGCATGAGGTCATTGGCGTCCAGATACTCCTTGTTTTTAGATATCTGCACGAGTAAGAAATACACTTCGGGTCTGGTGCAAAGTTCACTGAAGGCTTCGCAAAATTCCTCTTTCGTTACCCGCGTGGTCAGTTTTTCTTTGCTCTTCTGAATCTCCTTAAATTTCAATCTGATCTTTGCTTCCTTGAGGGTGGGGTTGAGCTTTTTGATTAGCTCCACGGACGTGTCTTCCAACATGATGCCGTTGCCGTCAACGTCCGCCGCTTCAAACACAGCTTTTAGCCACGCAAACCGCGGCGTGTTATGGCTCCCTTCTATCAAATCCAGAGCTTGTTTACTGCGAGACACCAAGTACCTTAATCCCGAAACCCAAATGTTGGCCACGTCGGCCGAATGCGCGACCAGGTCAAGGGACTCGTAGTTCTCGCCGTGGATCACGGAGAGCGCGCAGTCCTCCGAAATCTGGTCCGCCAGCCCGTTATTCCTGAAGGTCTCCGTGTTCTTGCCCAGCCGGATCTCTTTTATAGCAGAAATGTCCAGCTTGGCTTTGTCCAGGTCCTTCTTGGAAGGCTCCCAGCGAAGAGCCTGCAGGTCAGGATCCAGGGTGAAGAAGCGGTTGTAAATCCGGGAGTTGGGACGGACCTTCTTCAGCTCGCAGCCCGCCTGCATGAAGCTGATGCAGTCGCTGGCGCTGCTGATCTTCTTCTCCGAGGGCATGCTGCTGAACGACACCGTTTTCTTCCTGCCGCCTTTTTGGTTTGCGGGATCCTGCGGAATAAACACAGGGAAAAATAAAAAGAGGGAAGAGAACGATTAAGTTTGCTTTGGCCTTTCCACGAGCGCATGAATAATAGAGGGGATGGGTTTGTGTCAAATAATTCATGTTTCTCTGAACCGCAAAACACAACGCACTGCCCTTTTCCACAGCTCCGCTCCCTACTGAGCTATAAAACACAACCACCAAGAAGCCCAAGGTCCCCATCTTGGGCCTTGTTTATAACTGCTCTCAAGAAACTGCCTAGTTAGTCCCCCCACCTAGTTAGTCCCTCGCCCAGTTAGTCCTGCACCTCGTTAGTCCCTCACCTAAATAGTCCCCCCACCTAGTTAGTCCCTCGCCTAGTTAGTCCTACGCCTAGTTAGTCCCCTCGCCTAGTTAGTCCTGCACCTAGTTAGTCCCCTGCCTAGGTAGTCCCCTGCCTAGGTAGTCCCTCACCTAGTTAGTCCTGTGCCTAGTTAGTCCCCCACCTAGTTAGTTCCTCACCTAGTTAGTCCCCTGCCTAGTTAGTCCCTCGGCCGCTCGTGGCTGGGTAGAAACCCAGGTGCCTCCACTGCTGTCACCAAATTAGAAGCCTCCTCGCTCCTCATGCTAAAAGATTTCTCATTAAACTGACACAGCAGCTTCTGCTGCCGGGAGGAATCGCTCCAGCCATTTATCAGAGCACTTATTGCGGGAATTAAAGCTAAAGGAAAGGGAGAAAGTCCACGAAGCCGGTGGCTTGGGTCAGCTAATTTTTTAATTACAATTTTCTACTGCACTGTCCTGTTCCTGCATTAACACACTGCCTTTTAACACGGCCGTGGCCAGGAACATCTTCAGGCAATAGCTACTAATGAATATAAATGTGCAGCCGCCACCCTGCAGCTTCCAGCAGAGCCTTTTCTTTCTCATTTCTTTAGCTTTAACGCAGTATTTAAAGCATCGTGTTTGCATTTGGATGGTAATTTCCACTTTAAATGCTATGCTTGGACTCTTGCAGAGCACTTGAAGTCCCCAAAACAACCAGAGACCTTTTCCTCTTTCTCCGCTCTTATATTTGCTGGGGACTTCTGTTTCGCACTCAGTGCCAGATAGGGGATAACATCATTCTACAACTGTAATTCATTCTCCTGGTAGCACTTTCCCATTTTTTTTAATCACTTGAATAAATTTCAAGTCTAATCCATAAAGCTAATTGCCTAAAATGAGCAAGATTTCAGTGCTGCTGATAAGATTATTTTGCAATAACAAAAAACCCCGTTCAATCTGCTCGGTCACATACAGAAATGCTGCAAATTACCATGAGTAACCGATCTTATTTCTGGATTAGGCGCTTCCATCACAGGTTCTTTAGTATAGGAACACTTTATTATACAACATTTTATTATACATTTTATTATACAAGTATATAATAATTATAGAAGTATATAATGTAAAGAAATAATTATATAATATAGTAATTATATAACATTATAATCAACAGGAGCCCTTAAAGAGCTGCAGGGCTTTGCAAAAGGAGATGAAATTCCATATCGACGCCTAGAGCTGAACTTGCTAAGTCCAATTAAGGTCCATTTCTCCCCAAAGGAATTCATATTTGCACTACTGAGTATCGGTGTTAGCAGATGAGAAGCCTTACTCTGATCTTCCCCATTTCTCATGAATTTGGCACCGAAAAATCATTCCCAAGCGGCTTCATCCATCCTCACAAACGGGCCGTGATAATCGCTGCATTTGAGTAAGTACCTGTGCCACAAGCACCAGATCAGTCTTAATTGGCCAAGGGATTCCAGACTTTTTTCCAGGGAAAATCTCAGACCCCGAAATTCCTGGAGATTTACTATCTGGGCAAACGTTCCCTTGAATATTAAATAAAACTAAGGGCATGGGGATGCCGTGGGTATGGTATGGGAGTGGAGGCTGGAGGAGGCTGATTTCAAGAGCAGTCGGAGATCTTCACGAAGCACAGACGAAGCACAGAGATTTCCTGCTCAGTAACTGCCTTACCAAAAAGAAAAATATCCCTAGTCTTGCCAAATGTACTCGATTTTACCTTGAAGAAAATTTGCCCTTGCTGCACACATGATAAACGAGAGCAAAAGGAAAAGGCGGCAGCGTATAGAGCTCCCATCTGGAAACCCTTCCCCAAGCAAAGTTGCGTGAGATTCCCACATACACACCCACCAGATACCCCTATAAAAGCCTACGGAAACCCTATCCAATGCAGACGGTTTTCCACAGCTCCAAAATTCCCAGCAATTCCCTGTCTGCGTCCCAGCAAGAAGCATGCAGAGTCCTCCAGGTTAATGCTCTTCCACAGCACAAGGACCCGCATAAGGCATCAACCCGATTCTATCAATCTAGTCCATTTATTTATTATTTTTATATTTTAATAGTATTTTCCCTTAAAAATAAATAACCAAATGAACTCCCTCCACTGGTACCACGGCACTGCTGATTGCAAGGCACGGGGCCCCAAAAGAGGATGACCAATTTAATTGCATTCTGGATCTTACAATGCCCCTCCTGGAATAAACGTGTAATCCAATAAGCCACCCAAATCTCCAGGGTTTAATCGTGTTATTTTAAGCCCTTTTTCATCAACTTAAATTATGCTTTCATTAATCACATTTTATGCCCGCGGAGCTCATCCCCAATCCTGAAATGTAGCAGCAAGGCTCCACAAATCATTAGAACAAGATAATCAAACTATTAGAATGGAAATATTTTTCTAATTCGGATGCCAGCAAATTATGCCATAAGCCGTAAGTCTTAGAAAGAAATATATATATATATATATATATATATGTTGTTTATTTTTAAACACATTGCCCCTCTCTGGACACAGAGACCCTCGGACAGGCGCTGGCTGCCCTGCCCCAAGCCAGGGAACCCTCAGCATCTTTGGGGGAAAAAAGGTCCCTTTTGAGCCCCATTTTCCAGATGATACAGTATTTTTTTCTAGTTGGAAAAGCAGGCATCTACAAATGTGCCATTTTGCTCTATTTTATGCCATTATTTTAATGGAAAACTAAAAACACTAGTGAGCTACAGTGATTTTCAGGAAGCCCTGGCATTCCTTAGCTCTGCTTTCAGGGTGGGAACTTCAGGAATTCCCCGCGTTAACTCGAACGCGTTGTGTGTTCAAAGGCACACGTGGGTTCTTTGTGTTTAACCATAACGAAGACGACTTTGGAAATGCATTGAGAAGAGCAGAGGTCTAATCAGAGCTGCGGCAGGAAACCTCCTTTCCATGCTCCGGAGAATTGGGCTGTTTTAATCAAGCTCTTCTGCTTCTTGCACGGGGCAGTTCTTCAGCAGGGGTGAACAAACAGGAACAAACAGGAATTAAAGCCTTTTTCTGGCAACGTGCTCACTGCCAGGATCATATTGATTCAGAGAAGAAAAAAATATCAAATTTTTGCAGATATTCACGAGGTAAATACATTTTAAATGCGCATTTTGGAGAATATATTTCTAACTTGTTTTCCAAGGTGAATTCAGCCATCAGGCAAGGTGTTTTGTAGCCAGCAGGTAAACCAAGGCACGGGAACTGCCTTGAAATCGCCAGGGCACCTATATTGACCAAAGGGCACCGTTTATTCCTGCAGATTGAGATGGTGTTAGAGCCCTGCTGCAAAGCAAGGCTTTATGCAGCAGCATCCCCTACACAAGGCCAAGGGCAGGTGCAAACACCCCGAGCAGTCGCTGCAGCTCCACGTTGGCACGCGGGCATCGACTTTGTGGTCCATGCCCAAGCACATGAAGCCTCCCCGGTGCCTGCTGAGCCCACGGGACATCCAAGCACGGATTCGCCGCGCGCATTCCGGGAGGCAGCGGCACAAAATCCACGTGCTTCGCCCAGGATCCCACGCTCAACGTGCATTTGCAGCCGTTTTCTGCAGGACGGACCAATGCAAAACATCACATCAGCTTCCCCAGGTGCCCACATGCACTGGCTCACCGGGAAAAAGATATCCCAACCACAACGGATCCAGAATTCCCACAGGCAGGAAGCACCTCGCCGGCCACAAGAGGCCTGTGTTTATCCACTCCTTCGTTTTCCTATTTAAACCTGCACGCTGGTTCCTAACCGAAGGGGCGGACAATGTTTGGAAACAGATATACTTTAAATACACATCCTGCATGTGTTTACACTCCATTTCTGAACGATGCAAGGAACGGAGAATAAAGCCCAAGGATCCAAGGAATAGAGCTGAGTCCCAAGCTCAAGTTCCAAGTGACCAAGCAGCTCCGGGACTACCTGGCTGCACCCTACCAACCCCAGAGCGAGGGGATACAAGAGGAGAGCTGCTAACGAGCAACATGGTGTGTCTGATGTCTCACTTATTGCCCCAAATAGCCTCTCCAGGGAGCAGGTTTACTCCTTGGACATGGCACGGACAAGTGCTATAGAGCTGGCGCAGCACGGAGGGGACAGGGCAACCCACGCTCCACGGGAAACACACTGATCCCTGGGGAGAAAAAGGATCGGAACCGAGGGAAAAATACTGCAGCCCCCCCAGCTTCCCCTCCGGAGTGCATCCCAGCTCAGGTGCTGAGGATGGGATGTAGAAAGGGGCCGGCGCGGCCGTGCTCCTCCGCAGCAGCATCAAACCACATCCTCGACAAGCACAACAAAGCACGGGAAGTCGTCGCTACAGCTCTGTTAGAGGAAACGTTTTCAAACGCCTTGATTCAATTAGCAGTAATGACTCGGACCAGACGACAGCAGCCCCTAATCTCATCACGGCTAACGAGCTCCTGCAACAGCAGCGCGGAAACGGGCATCCGCGGGGACCGCGCGAGGTGCAGCCCCTTGCAGCACCCGGGAGCTCTCCTCCCACGGATGAGACACGGAACATCCGTTACTGCTAATGGAAGAGGAATTATCTTCCCTTTAACCAGGGTTACGCCTTTAAATTGAGTATTATTAAGGGGAAGGAGAACCAGCGCATCAGCCTGGAGAAACTGCAGGTGGGAATGCGCCTCCAAGTCCATACGGGAATTGCGAGATCTCGCCCTAAAATGGGACAACCAGCTTCGATGTGCAAATTTGTTCGCTTTTTCTTCCCTTTTCTTCAAGCTAGGAATAAACTTTCTACCATCAACCTATATCTGTCACCAGATTTGGAGCGCATGCAGACACTGAAGGGAGTTTTCTTGCTGTTTTGTTGTAACAACTAGCAATTATGTCTTATATTGTATTATATATAAATATACTTGAACTAAAAGAAATTGCCGGTTACACATACCTATTAAAAACAAAAATGCTGGATCGGGTTGTGCAGCCGCAGAGCAGCCTCACCTCCACCCCTAAGGCCAACAAATTTCAGCCATTTCCATGATTTTCCAGTTATCTTTTCCCTGCACATTGTAAATGAAGGGATTTCATTTCCAAGCTCTTCCTGTCTTTGTTTTCTCCCTTAGAACTCACCTCTGAGTGACTTAATGAGGGCGAAAAATTGATAAGCAAATATATTCTCTGCTTTATTTGAAGCGGGAAGGCAGCATTTACTGCCAATCCTGCACACAGCTCCCAGGCAAACGGTGTGAGGGGACGGTCCGGATGGGGACAAGGGACGCGTCGGGGAGTTACTGTGGCATAAGACAGCGGTCTACACATCTTGCCATTAACACTGCTCGCATTACTGCTATTTCTCACAGTATCTGCTTCCTGCAAGGAAACTTTCCTCTCTTAATCTGATTCTGGCTCCTGCCTCAAGGCACTTCAATGCAACAGCCGAGCCTTGCAGGTCGGATTATTAGAATTTATTGCAAGCTCCTGCATAACAGGAAAGCCAGATCGCAGCAGGAGCCCACGCGAGCAGTGGGCACAGCCGAGGAGTCTGCTCTGCTCCCTGAAAAAAGAGGAAAAGACCCTGGCAACAACTACAGAGCCACTTCTCGATACTCGGCCAAAGAGGGGAATCCACACAGCTTACGAGGCAATGCTCACGGTGGAGGCATCGACCTTGACAGTGACAGGGTTGTTTAGTGACAGCAGGTGACAGCCCTCTGGGCCTTCTCCTCTCCAGCTGCACAGGCCCCGCTCGCTCAGTCTCTCCCCACACGCTCGATGCTCCAGTCCCTCCATCCCCTTCGTGGCCACAAAAACTGCTTCTGTCAGGTCAAAAGTGGAGCCTCGATATCTTCAAACATCTAAATATTAAAATCGGGAGAGATTGAGACGTGTTTTGAGGCGCTAGGAGAGCAGACAACCCAAAGCCTTGAGAGCAGCCAGAAAAGAGTTACCCCAGGAAACATTTACTCCATTTCAGATACTTTAAGCTTAAAACCAACTTAAAAAAATTTGAATTGAACCTAGAAATCATCTAAAAAATGGATGGAGATCAGGAGTCCTAAAATGCAGTTTGCTGGTTTGGAGCTTCTGTCATTCCGTGGTATTTCAGTGCAGATGATGAGTCTAACACCATGATCCCTCCACTCGTTAACACAGCCCAAGTTCACAACTAAAACCGGCTTTGGAAGCAGCTTCCTGGCTATTGAGGAGCCGTGCTCGCGCAGAGAAAGCACGGCATAAGAGTCAATTTAAGCCTTTTTGTGTTCATTAAAACAGCTAATGAGAAAATTGCCGCCTAGAGCAGCGCACGGCAGCTTGTTAGGGCTGATGAGGCCAGCAGAGCTCATCTGCGAACACGGTAACGGCGATTCCAGCGGTCTGGCCCCGATCCCAAGCAGCAGCGCGCTGCTCACTCCCAAGGAAAAGCGATGGGAATTGCATGGTCTGCAAACACCCTGCCCAAAGCAGCTGTGTGTGGCTGCTGTGAAAACAGATATTCGTTCGATTTCGTGATGATTTCATTCAACTGGTTTCTTGCTTTCAGCTCCGGCAGCCAAACCCATCTCTAAGCCAGTGTGAAAGCCACGCAGATCCCAACCACGGGTATTCCTGGGACCGCCAAAAAACAGAATGAAATATCTCACCGGGAGACAGGAGGGAATAAACTCGCCATGCTGAGCTTAATGTTTTGTCTTTCCCCTATTAAACAAAGCAAGGGCAAGGCCCTTTCCCACCCTCGCAGAAGCGGTATTAAATTATGCATTCCAAGCTAATTACCTGAAACGCTGCTTAAACCCTGTCATTATAGGTGTCAAGTAAGAAGAAACGCAAAACGTAGCTCCCGGGCAGGCTGAAGGTGGAAGAGCCCCTGGAGCAGGGATGCTAGGAATGCCACAGACCCCTGCAAGGCTCCCCATCCCGCCCCCGAGCATCACACACAGCGTTTTCTATATTGCTATATTCTATATTATTGTTGTCCATTAAATGCGGATACAGACCTGGCAGAGCCCAACAGCAGCAGCCCTGGCAAATATCCAAAGCAGAAATGACCGCTAGCAGGAAAAACTCCCTTCTGGTATTAAACATATTAGGGCAAATTCTTCCTTTTTTCTCCTGGCATCTCTATGCTAATTGGTTCTGCTTATAATTAAAGAAGAATCTTATGTGCAGGCACAAGGCATCACCCTCCCTTACATAAACTTAAGTCCTTCCTGCAACGCAGCCCAGAGCGAGACCCATCCCGCACCTCTCCCCTAGCAAAGCTGCAGCTACAGGCAGAGCAGGAGGAAATAGCCTCAAGTTGTGCCAGGGAGGTTCGGGTTGGACGTCAGGAAGAATTCCTACATGGAAAGAGCAGTCAAGAGGCTGCCCAGGGCGGTGGTGGAGTCCCCGTCCCTGGCGGTGTTAAGAACCGAGTAGATGAAGCACTTGGGGACATGGTTCAGGATGGTGCTGAAGGGCTTACGGCTGGACTCGGTGATCTTGAAGGTCTTTTCCAAACATAATAATTCCAGGATTGTTCAAGTGCAGGATGGATCCTTAGGACGCAGTCTGGTTGGCATCTACAAACAAATCCCAGGATCTCATTTCGCTGTATTTGCTGTCACTAACCTAATTACTAGGATACTTGGCCTTCCTGCAGCTCCTTCGGAGGTTTGTGAGGCCAGAGAACCTAGACTCCTAAACATCACTAGGGCTCTGTTGTGTTTGGCAGAGTTCAAGGATAGTCCCCCATAGCCATCTCATTTATTTACATATTTATTTACATATTTATTTATTGATTGATTGATTCTATTCTTCTAAGGCAGAAATGTTTTGGGTGGAGGTGGGTGTTGGGTCACCACCCCAATCCAGTCAGAACCCAAGTGACTCGCAGGTCACTCCTTGGAGCTCCAAAGAAACCAAGCTGTGTATCCAACGTCACCAGGAATTTCAGCAGTACCATTACATTACGGTGGGCTGGAGCACCCAAGAGGACGGACTGCAAAGGCAGCGCTGCAGACTCCAGTTCTTTGGAGAATTTACCTTCGTTCACTCCAGGCTTTTTTTACCAGTGCGGGAATGTTGGATAAAGGTACCAACTGTACGTCCAAGCAAGAGCAGAGCAGTTCCACGCAGCAAGGGCTGGTACCTCGCTGCGTGGAACTCAATTCAGTTCCGGGGGAACTGAATTGAGAGGGAACAGCTTGCAAGGAATCCAAGGAGCTCCGCAATGAACCTCCCTGCATTCTCACGGCTCCAAAACGTTGGATTGAAAAGTTTGATCCTCCTCGAGCTCTAGACGCCCCGTGACACCCTCCCGGCGGTCACCAAAGCCAAGGAGTAATCCCAGAGAGAGTCTGAGCTGGCCACAAGCACAGTCTCGTCCACAACAGGCCATTCCCGCGCCTGTTAGGACGATGTTATATATATTATATATTACATTACACGGCTGCATTGGTCCTTTTCAGACGTCTCGACGTGCAGCAGTGGATTAAACCCCTCGCCTGTCCGAAGTGCGCCGCCAGAATCCTTCCTTATTTCCCATTCCCCAAGGCCACAAGAAAGCTGCAGGGATTCAGATGGCTCCACAGCAGGTCCCTCCCCGTAGCAGGGTTGTCACAGCAGACCCTCGCGTGGGGCCAGCTGCAGGCACGTGCCAGATGGGACGCCTTGTCCGTACCTACGTGCTCAAGAATACATCTCACCTGCCTTTAATCCACCTTCAGGCTTAATGAAGATGATGCAAGCAGGGGGGATTTTGTTTTTAATCAGGACGCGCATCGCTAGTTCAAACGATTAGGAGAAAGCCAAGTGTATTATGTAACCACCGTGGCTTTAATCACAAAGGCACCCAAAACCCCCAGCAAAAGGAAAAATAAGCAAACGGACCCGCAGGCCTTAACCCATACTGCACACCATGGTGTGTTCAACCTTCAACACTGCTCCCAGGGCACGTCCTGCCGGGAACAAATGCCCATCTCGTCATCCCCATCACTTAAATACAGCCAACAGGATAAGTCCTTCTGACTACAAAGTATTTACAAATAATACTTTCCCAAAGGCACGAGAAAATGAACGGTAGTTCCTACTTTTCTATTTCGCATGGACCTTTACCTTTGTAATTCATGGCAGCAGGATTTTGATTCCATGACCTGTCATTTAATTTTGCTAAAATGTTGCATTCAATTAGCGTGATTCCCATGCACGACCTCCTCACACCACGGCACCAGAAAGCTGCTTTCTGTACCCAATATCTTTCCCATCCAGAGCGAGAGCAGGCAGGCAGCCTGCAGAATAACCTGCACACATGAGCAGGTAGCGTGGAAAAGGCCTTGGGGTCACTGTGCTCCGCATGGGGACTGCCCCTTCGCCAGCCAAATATTCTGCTCGTTGCTTTATAGCGACCGACTCCTGGCCAAGGCATCCTGAGCACAAAAAGCTCCTTACACGATAGGGGAAACAGCAGGTTGCCAGCACCAGCTATACCTGTGTTTCCTGATGCTTCTCCCTTGCCATTCTCATCCATCAGTTTTTCTTTCTCTGACGTGAAGGACCACACAAACTCGGTGATGTGCAAAGCTGGAAAAAACTATTAGATCAGACAAAATCATAGCCATTCGTTTGAGCAATCTCGCGGAAAACACTCATCAGATTTGTATTATGGCCCTTGGTCTGTACTAGGCAGATGCTACAGAGAAAAACAACCTTTTAAAACGTTGGTATTTCAGGAAAAATGTACACTTTGGGAACTACTCTGTTCCTAGAGATCTTTCCCGTGTTTCTCTTCTCTTTTGAGACTCCTGCAATTCCACACCAACAAATTAGAACTTAAACGATTCCATAAGAAAAACGGGAAATCAGCTAATTCCTACTTGCACTTCGGTCCCATCGGCAGTTTAAGAAGGCATTGCCTCTTCCTAGCTACTTGCTCTGTCTTATTTTAATGCGCCTGTGATTTATATCTCAAATCCCCAAGGACATCAGTGTGCACCTGTATCACCCCTACCCCTGTATGAGGGTTGGCCCAAATACATTGAAATTGGCAGCATGCAGGAAAGTGTGGAACTTCAAGATTATCTTGCGAGAGGTGGAAAATTATTTCCATTTGCGCCGTTAGCTCTAGGAATATTTTCCTACCGCTGTTCACCAGGCAGCAGTGAGAACTCAGCCAATGCAACAGCAGAAGAGCAGCAAGCCGAAACAAAATTTCTTTTTCCTGCTCCTCTTTTCCTTTCTCTTTTCTGCTGCTCTGTCTTTGTGAGCAGGAGGCCACGTATGAGGAACAGCTTCCAACCTTGCGAAAAACCAAACCGGTTTCTTCCAGAGAACACTCGTATTTTGTAAACCAATTAAACTGCGTGAATAGCACGAGCATGAATAGGCTTTTGTTTCATCCAAATTAAGATATTTTGGATCTGGGAAGATGCAAATAGATGCAACAAAAAAGGTAACAAGGCTACAGTGGAAAATTATGGAGCCAGCAGGAATTTAATTGCACGTCCATTCGATTGCAAGTTTGAGGTCCCTTTTATATTGCTCCCAACAGGTCATGAAAACGTTTTTCACTGCAGCCCTCCAAGAGGAGGGGAATTTCTCCTCCACCAAAATCTTTTCCCTGCAAATACAGCACAAAGTCAGGGAGATGCCATTCACATTGTGCCTGCTGGAAACGGCACACTAGACACACACACAAATAGACTCACTCTATAGAAACCTCCACGGGGCAATAACGATGCAAAAGGATGCTATATTGAAGAACTGAGATCAATACTATTTTCAGCACTGGGCCAGAAGAAGCTCCCAGTATCTCTTCAAGTCATTAATTAAGAGCCCAGGTTTATTTCCTGTTTTCATAAAAACAGAGTTAACAGACACCGATGAAACCCACACTGTGATTCAACCCTTTTGCAAGACACAAGAGCCGGCAGCAAGCTGGAAAGCAGCAAAGCATCGGGCCTCCAATTGCACTCAATTAAACTGTTAATCATTGCCATGAACTCTGCAGTTAATCTTTTTAACCCAACATTCGAGTACGATAAGTAATAAATTCACTTTTATGAGAAAGCTTCTCGTGTATCCTTGGTTGCCAGGGATGAAAACTGTGTTTACAAACCGAGTAATTTACAGCATAAATTTGTACCAAGCACAGAGCTCCACAGATATTAAGCCACATGAACAACGATACAAGACAGACAGACAAAGATATATATGCTACAGTTTAATATGAATTCCCCATATTTTGGGAACCTTTAATCTATAGTTCATAAAAATTAAATTTGTAATAGTTTCTACTCTTTCACAGTAGTTTCTCCTTCCAGTTTTTACAGAATTGGCAAAATCCTGTCCCTGGAGCAGAGTGGAGGGGTGCTGCCCAAATAAACAACCCCCCCAAACTTTATCTCCCTCTTCGTCTAACACCTTTTCCTCTCAGCAGAATGCGACTCCTCTGACTGCTCTTGAGTCACCATGAGCTCTGCAGAACATCACCAGCCTGCACAGTATCAGGACTCGGGATAATATTCACAGAATCGGAGAATCCATAAGGTTGGAAGGGGCCTCTGGAGCTCATCCAGTCCAGTCCCTGCCCCAGCAGGGACACCCAGAGCAGGGGCACAGGGTCCAGCCAGGCGGGTTGGAGATCTCCAGAG
>JAWLRI010001014.1:595923-633386 GCA_034781795.1 Crypturellus tataupa
GGTCGGTCCCCAGCCTGTACTGATGTCTGGGGTTGTTTCTCCCCAGGTGCAGGACCGTGCACTTGGCCTTGTTGAACCTCATAAGGTTTCTCACTGCCCAATTGTCCAGCGCTGCTCCTGCAGGAACGATTTCCTTCTCCAAATCCCCCTTTGCAAAGCTATTGTTTTAGTGAGGTCTCGTTACATATTAATACCCATTCGCTCCACTTCCAGATGGGAAATACCAGCCGTGTAGAGCTGACAGCACGAGCTTTTATCCACAGCCGTAACATTTCACTCCTGTTTCCAATTTCACCGTGGTTTTAGAAGCAAAGCGAGCCTGGCACGTGGCCACGCTAACGAGCCACTTGGCTTCCTCCAGGACTACAATCTATTTTGTGCGCACTTCGATTAACCACAAGTCTGACCCTCTGCCTGTCATATCATGGCTCTGCCAGGTCCCTTTCCAGCCCGCTATCCTTTTGTTCCTCCCTGTTTCCTTGTGCTGGAAGAGCAAGGCCCTCTCCACAACCAGCTAAGCCCAAAGGAGATGTTGACGAGTCGTATCTACTATTAAGGGTAACACAGAACTGCCTGAATAGGCTGGAAATTGTGAGTTGAGATGCTAGCCCACAATAAACAAGCCTTTTTAAAGCTGAAAAAGGGGAGATATTGGGCCAGGAGGGTTATTCGTGTAGTAAGTCACGTGTTGAAGTATTTAAAAATGCGGCTGTGGTTTTAAACAGCATTAGGTGTCTATACAACTACACCACACTTTTCAGCATTTCATATGCATTCATGTACAAATACACACATAAAAAAAGATTCAGCTACGAATGGAAATATTTCCATTGGTATTTGCATTTTCATTAGAATTTCTTAAAATTAAAAGCTTTCTTTTTTTTTTTTTTTTAAAGTATTTTCTTACCTCTATTTTTACTTCTGGAGTAACCTGTCCTGTGCAACCCTGCCTTTTATTTCCCATGTTTATCACCACCAAACCACTCTCTCCTTCACGCTGCAGCTCAGGAGGACGTCCAGAACGACAAGACTGCAGCGTCTTCAAGTCGCTGACACATGATTTCAACGACAGCAGCTTCCCTTGTCTAGTATCAGCTGGTAATTAAGTTATAAACATGCCTACACTGAAGCAAACTTAAAGTGGGCTATGGAAAAAGAAGGACACGTGTTCAAGAAATGCACCTGAATAGAGGCTTCCCCGTAAGCATGGAAAGAGGCATCTGCTCCATCACCTATGGGAGGCTTCACAGCGCATCCGAATGCCTAAAAATCCAAAGCTGTTTAATACTTGGGTCTGCTGGGACCTGCAAACAAATAAATGCATCAGAGGCCGCCGTTCTGATTTACCTTCTTCCTTATGCGAGGCCATCTGTGCAGCCCACCACGCAGCTAGGGAGGAACAGAGAGGAGGTGGACGAGCACGGAGGGAGAACGGTTATTTGGGACGAGAGCGGCTGCATTTTAACGGGGGTAACGCGTCAAAGAGCGCCTTGGAGTCGGAGGAGAGAGCAAGGCTCATTTGCAGGGAGATTCGTTAGTTAGACCTTCTGCACTGCAAGGCTGAGGGGTTGATTTGCCGATTTATTACTTCCTTCCACCTCAAACTTTTCGTTTCTCTTACTTGAAAGATGCAATAAACTTACCAAAATGCCAGCATGTGCAAGACATGTTTTCCTAGCGGGCCCACCAATCCTACTGAATTATGTATCAGGGAAGCTTACTCATCCCTGGAAGGCTGAGAGAGGTTTGAATGATATCTTTTTTCCCCTAGTTCCACAGGATTTTTTTTTATTACTAAAACAATGCTTACTGCAGTTCAAGAGATTCCTTTTTTCCCTAAATGGGTATTTAAGGCCATTTTATCCCTCCGTTGTTCCCAGTTTCGTTCCAGACGGCGTTTGCTGGGGCTCGCACCGCATGCGGCGGGATGAGCGTCCCAAGAGTCCTATGAACTAACCGCAAATCCGTTATGAAACTGAGAATGAAGATGGTAGAGCCCGTCCCTGGGATTAACACACAGCCAAAATGTTTATGACAACTAACCAGGCCCTGCAAGGCTGCAGTTAAATTCTCCTGTGCAAGATTTTAGTACACTAATACCACATTAGTGCAACTAGCCAGAATATCTCAGTCCTGATGTACTTGGAAGGTAAAAAAACATGGGGAAAATGGTCTCCCTTTGTATTAATGCTATCAACGGAATAAAAGCCAAGAGACAGACGTAAAACAGTGAAACAGCAGCTTTTATCAGGAGATACCTGGGGTTACTCGGTGCATTTTGTTGCTAGTGCTGGCTTGTTCTAGACAGTATTTTCCCCCCCGCTCTGTATTTTATCCAATTTAGTTTCAGATGCCCCTAGATGAAGTGTGATTATTTTGATTGGGAGATAATCTCCAAAGTGAAGGGACACAAGAAGAAATTAAGCTCCACAAGCCCTAAGAGAAACCCAACTGGCTCGCTCAGTTTTTCCATTCCACCTAATCTGTCTTAGGCAGAGCCGCTCCTAGGGATAAACTGATTGAAAACGATGCTCTCACGACAAAGCTCGTCATCTATTACAGAGTCATCTGCGACCACCAAACGCAATTTACGTCTGACCTCTTAAGCCATCCGACCAAAATCATTCTGAGTCATTTTGCTTAATGCCGGTTCGGACCTGCAGAGGGGGCGAGCTCGTTAAGTGCCACACTCGGCCGCGCAGGCCGATGTTTCGTCCTCCGTGAGGTTCCTCTTCCAGCCCCTATGAATCCTGGCAGACGCTGCGTCCAGGCTGTCACCTGCTCTAGGATCACAGCATCCGACGTGACCACCAAGGACATGGCCGTGCCTGTATTAAAACTTCCTGTATTCACACACATCCTAGCACGAAATGGGGGCTCTTGATCTTCTCATGGTTAGCTGGGACGGGCTCTTCTGCTTGGGGAGGTCCTACACGGACCTGGCAGCACCGCATCTCACCTCGTTACGTCCAAGGAACTTGGTGGTTTCCCCAAGCAAGGGCGTTCTGGTGTCCAGAAAGGAGCTGCATCCTGCTCCTGGATGCAAACACGGGTCTTGATGATGTGGTTAAAGGTGTCTCTAGCTCATAAAACACCTCCTGTTCACAAGCTGCTTCACCAGCTTCGACACGCTGGGTTTAAGCAAGCTCCACCAGGCATGAGATGCTCTGAGTTCTCAATTTCAGATCCCACAGATCACTCAGGCAAGAGTAAAAAAGAGTTTTCTAAACATCCTTGTAAGAGAACATGAAAAATGCAGAGCTGTAAACCCTTCTCACACAGCACAGCAAGGACTCGATCATGTTGTTCCAAACGTGCATTAGCGGGTGTATTAATGTCACCTGCCTCATTGGAAGAGCGGAGCTCTCCAACAAACAAACAAGGAAAAGCTGTTACAGCCCCTGCCAGGAAGGCACAGCTGGTGAATACAGTTCCAACACACCCAGTGAAACGCTGCATGGAGCCAAGAGGGGGAATTATTTTCTTTTTCCCATTTCATGCCATTTAAACCTTCAATCCCAGGTGACAGATGTAAACCGTTTGCCTCAAATACCATCTCATGTAACGCGCTCTAGTAGGAGAGCGCAGACGGAGGCCTGGGGATTAAAGTATGGGATTTTCCCCTTTTTATGTCTGTAAACTAATATAACCTGGGGTCTTCCTCCGTATTTTGAAAGGCATCTACAGGCCTTGTCTTAGCTAGACTTGGAGTCATTCAATCGCAGACTCCCAGAATGGTTGAGGTTGGAAAGGGCCTCTAGAGCTCATCTAGTCCAGTCCCTGCCCCAGCAGGGACACCCAGAGCAGGGGCACAGGGTCCAGCCAGGCGGGTTGGAGATCTCCAGAGCAGGAGCCTCCACAGCCTCTGGGCAGCCTGTGCCAGGGCTCGGGCACCCTCCCAGCACAGAAGTTCTTCCCCACATGGACATGGAGCTGCCTGGGGTTCAGCTGGTGCCTGTTACCCCTTGTGCTGTCACCGGGCACCACCGAGAAGAGTTCACCCCACATCCCTCTCCACGGAGCTGCTTTCCAGCAGGTCAATCCCTAATCTGGACCGGTATCTGAGGACAGGATTATTTCCATGCTCACTACAGCACACAAACCAAAGCTTTACTTTGTGTGACCCATAGGAAAGGGCAGTTACTTTTCCCTTCATTTTTAACACCATGATACATACTGAGAAAGTTATCCATTCCTTTCAGTGCACCTCCTTAACATTAACCTGAAGACCCTGTATTTCCACAGAAGGGCTGTAAATGCCCATCTCATTACTAAACCCATTTTCTTACTTCCTTATTCACTTACTAAACCCATCACCGTTCATTTCTTTGTATAAGACTCCTGAGTACTAAGCACGAGCACAAGTACCACTGCTTAGAGCCTAACTTGAAGATATTTTACCTCTTCATTTGAATGCTTACATAGCATCGCTCTGAAAACGCTCTCACACTGCACAGACGCTCATAAAAGCCATTTGGACGTGATGAAACTGTCCAACGTGACCAGCCAGAGAACACAGAGATTATCCCGCTCCAGCTGAACCGCTGTTTCCAAACCCGGACCACTGGCAGGAGACCAGTTCCCTCCTGCGAGAACGGAACAGGGAAGAGGCAAACCAAGGTGCGGATCATCCCCTTCTCTCTCCACTCCAGATGAGACGTCGCTGCTTGACAGCAGCTCTCAAACAGCTACTTTAAACCTGAAGATACTGCGAATCCCTCCCACTGCAGTCACAGCTGGACTGCGGCCATGCCCTTCGGGTACCTCCTTCCCTGTGAAGGGCAAGGCTGCTCGTTGGAACTGCTACAGCTCTAAAATAACAAAAGCCTTTGGAGCAGAAGCTGCTGGAAGTATTTACAATATAAATACTTCACGCTATTATTTTCATGCCCATCTCACAGTAACCACATCCGATGCACTTTGGATGCCAACGCACTCCTGTTTGCTTGGCAGGTTCTGCTTAATGCAGCCGAGGACCTTTCCCCAAGGACAGACACACACTCTAACATTTCTGCAAAGCAAAACAAGATCTGGCCTAAAAACAAGCAGTGTTGAACTTGGAAAGCACAGTTTTCTCTGCAGTTTGCACAAGGATCAGCGCGTGAACCCTAAGGACATTTGCCATGGAGAGCCCTTGCCCTGACGCTTCCCTGCACGTACAGAGGTTTGGACTTGATGCAGCCAGCGCAGTGTCTCCAGCACAGGAGCTGCCGCTTCTCCGCATGTTCCAATACTGCAACCTGGAAAGGCTCCGTCTCTCTCCCTGTTTTATTATTTTATTTTACTACAGGGCCTCAAACAGAGCTGTTTGAAAGGTTTTTAATGGCACACTTCTTCACCCAGGAAGACGATGAAAGGATTTTGCTCCCTGCACGTGACTGCACAACCACGTGAGAATTTACTGTTTTTCTCAGGAGTCCATCACTTCTTCGTTTAAAAAATGAGTGACACGTCAAGAAGCATCTCACAAATATCCGCAACGTAAAAGAGCACAAAGCAAGGAAACGGCTTTCCTTTCCAAGTCTATCAAGCATCTTTTTTTTTCCTCCCCTCTTTTGCTAACTCCCAGTTACGCTGTCCTATCTTTAGTAGTTAAACGTAGTGTATTTAAGCACAAAAGGAACGTTTCTCAACCAAAGCCCATGTTTTACGTGAGGCTGTTACAACGTGGCTGTGCAAAGCCCAGGGTATTTCCCCTGGCGCTCAGATGCATCTGGCCCTGCTCCAGCCCTGCATCCTTGCTGGGATTTAGGCTACCCTCACCCTTAGTGGGTGCCGGGATTTGAGGTCCTTCCCAGCACTCCTGCTTCCCAAAGATCTTCCCAAGAGCCGCTCGGAATCGTCTCCCACCAGGCATGCCAGCTTGCGGCTTTCCACTTGGAACCTCATTTTATTCCCTAGGGATGTTTCTAAGCTCCCTAGAAACTCCCCTTGCATGATGTTTACATCAGGCTTCGCTTTCTGCTGATGAACGGGGCCACGAAAGGCTGTTCAATGCCAGCGACGGTTTGCACGAGCCCCACGGAGCCCCACTCGCTGCTTCCCTTCACGGTCACGGCTCCGCTCAAAGCCGAGAGGCAGAACGCGCCTCCTTGCCAAGGCTCATTTCTCAGCCGCAGCAAACAATAATGTAATTTCAAACAAAATACTTCTCCTAACTAGTAGTTGGACTGCTTCAGCTAATCGCCAGGCTGTTTTCCACAGTTATCTGGCAGTGCATTTTGAAAGCAAAATCAATACAGATTAAGTATTTTCTCTACAAAATAGTGGTGCTCGGGCAGCTCCAAGTATTCTGTTTCTAACGGAATTACTGGCCAAAAGCTGGAGCGCAGGGAATTGGCCCATCTCCAGTGAAACCCAATGGAGCAATGCAGACTTACCCCAGCTACAACCCCCTCACACGTAGCTTGTAATTGTGCTGTATATTTTAACGTCTGGCGTGCACTTTTTGCATCAGTCACTCCAAAACAGTGCACTGGCACCACTGAAAACGCTCACGTGCTCTGTACATACCTCTCATTTATTATATACTTACATTATCTGTTAGGGTCATCTTCTAAAAACAAGTGAAAACCTCTGCCTTTGTTGGCATGCACTATACAGCGGGGCACATGAAATGTTGTTATTTCCACAGAAATAGAGCCATTTCATCCTTCACTGGAGGTGATATTCACTTCTCATGCACCTTTATCTGAATCACAAGATTCAATCCACCTATTTATGCCTGCTCAGAGCTGTTACTTGGAAAGAAACTTTCTCAGCACAGCCAGCATAATTATTAATGACCCTGGGACTAGTTATTCTCTTGGGATGCTATAAATTAATCCCACCCCTACCAGGTTATCCTGCCAGCTAAACGGATTGAGGGAGCGAGAGCAGCTTGGAAAGGGAAGGAGCAATTGGAGCCAATCTACCTTTGCCTACAAACTCTTTGTGTTCGATATTTAAACACCACCATCGTGCACATGTGAAGCACCGGTCCCAAATCTGCTGTTCCCAAGCATCGCCGGGGATGACCCTTATGGATAATCTAAATTCCTTATCCACAGTGATGGGTTTATGGAGTAACTGGTGCCGCTGCTCACTCATTGCTGGCCGTTTCCCTCTTAGGGCGCATTCCTGGGGCTCTATGCAATGCTTCCACGAGTCCCAGCTTGGCAGGCGGACGTGCTATGAAGTGACGTCAGCTCTTGGAGAATGAGAGAAAAAAACATCACAAAAGCAGGACGAGGTGAAGCTTTCACGGGTACTAAACCCTAAAACCAGAGCCACTTGCAATGCGGAGGTCACCGCCTGCTGGCCCATTACCTCTGTTGGACTGTGGGCAAAAGCCACGTCACCTCCGCAGGACAATGTTTTTCATCTGCTGACGAGTAGCTAGAAGAGTCTCATTACATCCCTTTGTCAACATGAAATACACCAGAAACAGGAATTCACCTTTTTAAATAGCACCACTGAAATAAAACAACCATACATCAGGCAGATGAATAATAACTCACGGAGACGGCAAATAACAGTTTGCAGTGTAAAGGCAAAGCAGCCACAATAAATGCCTCGTTTGCTTTGCAGAGAAGAAACGATTGCTCTTTTCTCAGTGACATCATTGCATTTTTAACACATCAGATTTGAAAAAGGAACAATCCTAAAAAGGTCAGAAAATAAAGCGGAGCTAATATTTGCACCCTTCCTAGAAGTCAAGCCTTGCAAGCCCTAATGAGCAGCTCACTGCACTTTATGCATAAATCAAAATACTGGGAACAGACAGGGAAGAATTCAACAAGTATCTGCGGGATGAGAAAGCAGAGAGGGGTAAAACATAGCAAACAGGCTCAGCTTCAACTCTGCCCTCAAATACTCTCAAGATGAATATAAAGTACTTTCTCTTGGATTTACATATGTGTTTTATTTTACAGGAAGTTATTCAGGGTGGTATAAAAGTTGGTTGTTGTTTGTAATGGAAAAATCCTGGATGACAGGTCTAAACTTTAATGTCTATTGCCCCATACCTGTCTCTGGAGGAGAAGGAAAAGGAAGAAGCAAGTGAAATGGGAGAGGGGGACACGTCACAGCGGGAGGCAGGAATAGGGGAAGGAGACGCCCTGGAAGCCCCTCTCGGAGCTCTTCTCCAGGGCTTCCTGCAGGATTGATCCCCATGGAGCTGGCAGACGCGTTCCTGCACTCCCAGGTTAGATCCACTCATTACCGGTGACTTCAAGAGTGCAGAGGAACAAGAACTCTGCCCTTATTGCAGCAGGATGCTGCAAATATCTACGCAGGAAGAGCAATAGAGTCCAGCTGGTGAACTGGGTCAACCGAGAACGACGGAGGGAGGGCTCCTTTTTGGTCTCCTTTTCCTTTTTTATGTTAAAATAAACAGATTCCAGCAAGTGCTTTAAGTGGGGAAGCTGCAAGCCAATTTAAAGGCTCGGTGTTGTCAGTGCTTTGCTTTGGCATCCCCTCACACTTTGCAATGTGCCAGAGCAAACTGCAAGGGAAGCTGTCAGGCGCCTTCCCAAACCTGCGCGTTAGGGAAAGCGGCTTCCTCGCCGCGTTGCTCACTGCGATGCTGAACTGGAGGGTGGAATCAGCTGGGTAGCATCTTCTCGAGGCTCAAAGCAGACCAGACCTTCCCTCAATTGCTTTTTCTCCACCTAAGATGGTTTTGCAGAACATCTTGGCACATGGAGAGAGACCACGACACTCGTTACTGGGAATCTTCATCGTCCTGCCATCGTTTAGTATTTTAACACTACTACTCCCTTTTCCTAGGCTCACATAGGACACAGAATCCCGCACTTCCACACGGGACTGGGTTCCCACAAACAACGGGACAAGAAGCCAGAGCTCGGAGCAGCGGTGCCCACCTGATCACCTAGAAAACAGCAGTTTCTTCTCATAACGTGTCTTTGTACATGTCCAGAAAACTGGTAATAGCTGGAATATTACACAAAAACAGCATGCAGCTGTAAGGAGAAGCCCTGGAGCAGGGTTTGGACTAGATGAGCTTTAGGGGCCCCTTCCAACCTCAGCCCTTCTGTGAGTCTGTGACTTGCTCTGGGCAAAATTCCTAAGCTCTTCCCATGGGATTTTATAGCAAGATACGAGCCTAAAACGCAGCACACAGACCCTTCCTGCTTCTTTGCCCTCAGCCACCCAGAACACCCACTACAGGGTCCATCACAGCCCACTCCAAAGGCATGAGCATTCCCCTGGCAGCAAAGCCAAGGTTGGTACCGTCCCGCTCACTCCTGCTCTCTGCCAACACTGTCTTTTTTTGATTTCTTGTTCCCACAACAGCAAGTATTTAAACAGAAAAGGCTACTTATCTTCTGAGGCTCCAAAACACTCCAAATTCCCAACCTTTTGTGAACGTGCACTCTCCACACTCGCATTTCACGCTCCCCAAGTGTCGCAGATTTCTCCTTGGCAATACACACCAAATTAAACAAGCTGACACGAACACACGAAGTTATCGCTAGCAACTAAAAATGCTCAAGATCCTGAATTAATTCGCAGTGGTTTCATCCATTTGAACTTCTTACACCCACTAAACAGGTTGGAGCTTGCCAAACAGCAACAACACACGCTCGGGAGCCTCAGCAAAGGCCCTCAGGGGGAAATACAACATCCTGAGGCCACAGAACAGCTCCATTTGTTCCTATATTTTCTTCACGTGCCTCAAAAACTAGCAGGAACACCTCAGGGATAGCATGTGTGATGGCAAATCCCACGTTCTTAAGATGTTTCCAATCACTCCACAAACACCGCGGGGACTAGAGGTCCCTCACAGCCGCTCGCCAACATCCTCATCCAACACCCTATTGATCAGGTGCGGGTCCCACGCGACTAGGACGAGCTGCAGCTCTCCTGGCCCGCGCAGAAGGATGGATGATTAATCAGAGGCAGCAACTTGGCTCCTTCCTCTCCCCACTACCATGTGCCGAAAAAAGACCAGCTAGCGGTGAACTGCATTACCTGAATCTGAATTAGAAAGCAGAAGCATTAGCCTTATTTCTAGATCTGCCTGGCAGCAAACAGGTACCGACTCCCAGGCTCTGCAGCCGGTATTAACGTGGGTGTCTGGATCTGCACGGCGCTTCCCCCTGTTTCTCCCAGCGCTTGTTTGTCTCCTCTTCCTCGTTCTCCGCGGATGCCAACAGCGCAGGGGCTGCGGCAGGCAGACGGCTGGTGCCACCTGCTCCAAACACAGGCTTCGACTCGAGCTCGCCTCCTCGCTCACTGCAAAATAAGAGTTTTCAAGGCAGATTTAAATCGCCAGGCTCTTCTATCCAGCCAGCTTCTGCCCTTAATAATTATTTTCCTCGGAAAAGCCCCTTTGCTCAGCTCGCTTGGAGTGTATGGCACTGCCATTTCATCCCTAAGGCAGTTGTCTCCACTGTCCAACTTGGAGAAGGGGGGGAAAAATAAAATGAAAGTTCATGTGTTTTGGCTACATTTACTTTTTGCTCATCCCTATTTTAATAACATTAACAGCAATAGCATTATTTTCATTTGGAGTACGTCCAAATCACTAAAATCCGTCTTGGAGCTTCTCATTTATAGTGGTCTTTTCAGAAGTGACAATTACTGGGTTTATGAAAGCACCTCTTGGTGCTGTGGCAGGGCACTGATGTGCAATCACGAAGAACAGGGAGGGAGATTATTTCCCAAGGAAAAAAAAATAAAACAGAAAACCAGCAGGCCATGGAAAACATACAAAAGCAACAGCTCCAGCTCCATGACTGCGTAATATTCAGTGAGATGCCAAATGGCTATGTACCGCGTTTAAACTGGGTTAGAGCAGCTCCGGAGGAGAACTGGGTTTGTCTGATCGCTCCCACAGACAGATTCAGGCAATCCTCTATCAAAGATGCATTATTCAGAAGACGTTACGATGGAGGAATAATTTAAGTCCTATAGATATCATGAGCAACAACAAAGGAAGTTCTTAATAGAGGCTTTGAAATTAAATTAGCAATGTAAAAAAAACAAAAAGGAAAAGAATTGTCAGGGCTACCAAAGCTAAGGGGGAAGATACTAACACAGAGGTGGTTTCTACTGAGCTGGTGTGAGGCTAAGACCATAAAACCACAGCATATTTACAGTGGCCTTGGCAGCAACGCGGATGAGGCCATTAAACAGCCCTGTCAAAATTAGTTCCTTCCCGCTCTCGCCTCTTCTGTCAAACCACAAAGAGAAAAGCGAAAATAAACCCAGGGAAAGAAGGGAATAAAAACCACACCATGGATTGATTAGGCCCATTGTGTACTTGAGGGCTGTTACTTTTGCCTCCTTTGTCATGATTAATTCCTGCGCAGACACTCAGCTGCACATTATGATACAATGGGGATTTTCGAATGAAAGAAAAATTGTTGTTATAAGCAAGTAAAAAAATGGAGCAGGATCGTTTTAGCTTATTGTGTTTTGAAGCTGCGAGCTAAGGCAATGAAAGACGAAGCAGGCACGAAGACAAGCGAGTTAGACAAATAGGTAGCGTGTGAACACTGCAAGCGCTGCTGCTGCCCAGCCGCAGGAATCAGTTTTGATCCTGCTTTGTGCCTCTCCAAAGGGCAGGACGAGGCTGCCGATCGCCTCCTGACGCATCGGTCGGCTCTTCTGATGCAACGCAGAGCAACACGCAGCAGCCCAGCGGGCAGCAAGGTGACCTAAGCCAAAAAAAAAGGTAGGATCTCAGAGAGACCCCCTTTCTCCCCATTTCTGCTGGGGAGAGAAAGCCACCCTGATATTAAGAAGCAAAGTGCCGAGTCAGAGTGATCTGTGTCTGCAGCACAAAGCCGGCTGCATCCCGGCATGTGCCACACGCAGCCCCGGGCAAGAGGAACAGGTTTATTTATGTACAAGGATGATCAGGGGCTGGAGCATCTGTCCTATGAGGAGAGGCTGAGGGAGCTGGGCCTGTTCAGCCTGGAGAAGAGGAGGCTGAGAGGGGACCTGGTCAGGGTCTATAGGTACCTCAAGGGAGGCCACTGCTCTCTTCCACAGAGGCTCGTCCCACTGAAGCACCAAAGGAACCTTCTGCAGGCAGATAGGAAGAAGAAATATCAGGGAAAAATAGCTCTGTATAAATAGTAGTAGCTTTTTCAAACTTATTTCAACCTATACACACTCGCCTGTGGCAGCACCAATAGCGCTGCAGGAAACGGGAGTCTCCTGACTTGCTTGACCTTTCACAAATCCCTCAGCCTGCAGCCCACAGGTACCTGGCTGCAGCCTCGTCTCCTGCCACGTGGCTTAAGAACATCAGAAATGACCACGAGTATCTCAGCTCCAAGCTGTAAAACCCAGTCCTGCGTGGACCTTCTCCCAACAGGTTCCTTTTAGAGCCAGGAAAATTCCACAGTCCGTCCTCGGAATGAACGGACTGATACCACAAGCCCCCAAAACACAAAGCCTGGCACCGTTTTACATTTTGTCCTGGTAACTTTTGCTTGGAGGAAGGTAAAATACCAGAGTTCAGTGGTGAAATGCCAAGTTGGAAAGGCCCATTTCCATCTCCATTTATTTAACATAATTAAGATTTTTCCTAATATCTAAGGTGAACCTTCCCTTTCAGGGCAGGAGATATTCCCTTCATGCTGCCCAGGAGTCCAAACGCTGGTCACTGTCACAGAAGCCACCCAACAGCTCCCGGGGACGCTCATCAGGCCCCAGCTCCATCTGTTACACCATGCACTTTACTATCAGCACTTAAATATTCTTTAGCTCATACCACAACACGATATAAGTCATTGGGAAGCAATTTTGCTGTCCAGAAAATACTTGTATTAGCTGTTCAAAAGATCACATAATCTGAGCAGGAGTCACGACGCATTTGGTGATGATAGTTAAAATACATAAAACATTCATCTGGCACGAGCACCTCAAGTCCGCAGCCTCACATAACCCTACCTGCCGTTTCCTGACTGCAGGAGGATGTTTTGCAGCGCAGCACTAAGAAGCCTCATTAATTCTTCGGCTCATGATGCCGGGATACATAAAACCCTGGGGAGAAGAAGGCACAACAGGGCAATGCCCGGACGAAGTGGCTCCAGCACAGGATCACTTTAAAACACACTCGTAAAACACCTGTTTTGGGGGCTTTTTTCCTGCTCTCAGATAGTCCAGGTTCTCATTACAAAAAGCAGCTACATTTAGGGACCAAATTATTTTCTCTAATAAGAGTAATTCAGTCCCAGGCGCATGCACTTTTATTTTTTCTTTTAAATGGGATCATTGATTCATCCCTCACTAGAAAAATACAGTACCTACTCAGGGTGTTCCCAAGATCCATAAATCCCTCCTCCCCGTACACACTAGCTGGATATTAGGCTAAGCCTCAGCATTTATAAGCAAACCCTGCACCCCTCCGACAACCTGAGAAATACTCGTAATACCCGGGAGCCCGGAGCCTCAGAACGGTAACGATTACATAGGAGGAACCACATCGTTACGCCTTGATTCATGGCCAGAGCCGCGTGCTCCTTGCTTCCCTTCAGTTTTACAGACAGTCTAATAGCAATTGTTTAATTAACAATTGTTTTATTGAGCTAGGAGAGCTGCGTTCACCTCACTATTCCAGTGCCTGAGGTTGCAACGGGCTGGGGGGAGAGATAAAGCGGGGCCGGTGCGGGGAGCTGCTGTGTCTGCAAGGACGGCGCGAAGGGAACACCGCGCTCACAAACGGCTTTGTAGCTTAATCCCAAGGATGCGGCGTTATCTCGCTCCCACACCGCCTTCTTATCGCGTCCTGCGGTCTGCGCTGTCATTCAGGGCGAGCAGCCCCGGCCGCTGCACTGTGCGGGCTCAGAAAAGAGCCGGTGTCGGAGACAGGCTCCTAAGCACCATGCACGCACTGAATCGCTCTGCTCAAAGAGCTGCTTTGCTCAAAATGTTCTTCGACTACCTTACTTTTGTTCCAAGTAGAAGAGACATCACTCCAAATATTAGAAACTGAGTGCAGGAAGACCTGGTCTGAGCACAGCTTCTCGCTAGCACGGAGCCTCCCGGGAATCTCACCGGCTGGAACGGCAACTCCGTCTCCTCCTCGCAGAGGACGCCCTGTGTTTGCAGTGAAACAACCATTAGATTTCGCTTAGGTGGCCCGGCTTCCAAAAGGGTTTATAGAACAGGGTGCTAAACCGTGGATATTCTTTCATATTGCAAATATTTATGAATTAGGCTCTAGGTGTGCAGACGTGTGGCACATCCATGAAACAAAACACTTCGACCATTAAAAATAAATAACAAGAAATCTGATATTCCCATAGCACTCCCCACTTACTACTGCACAAAGGGAAATAGGCTGCGGAAAGAGTTCGTCCCAGTCAACAGAGTGAAATGTTTTAAGATTAGATACTGTAAAATATAACTGTAGGGTTGAAATCTAGCACTTCTATTGCTAATTACAGCTAAAACAGCACCTCCTTACTTAAAAAGTTAAATATAAAAGCCATTAATTGTTGCATGCATGAGAATACAGAGCGACCAGGACACATGGAGATTAAAGAGGAGGAAAAGAAAAAGAAAAAAGAAAAAAAAAGGGGGGGGAATTCGATGTGGGTCTCCCTATACACTGTGAGGGCCTGTGACTTCGGGACACGGGACAGCTCCAGCAGGCCATGCCCCAAGATTCTGCCTCTTTTTGTAATTATTCCTACCCTAATGTTACAAACCCCTCAAAACACATTTGATTTTTGCGGGGTGCAGAGTGATTTGAACCCAGTACTGTGCACGGCCCTCACACAAAGAGCATATGAATGAAAACCAGCGTGTGGGGACTGACTGCGAAACCCACAGATTCAAATTAATCCGGTATTTTACAGACGGACCAGCAAAATGGCCAAGCAGCATCTGACCAAGAGCTCCTCCAGCTCGAGGTTTTGGTTAGCATCTTGTGACCAGGAGGGCGGTGGGGCACAACCCTGGGATCACCCAAGCGCTGACGGGTTTTTGACAGCCCTTAGATGAGCACCTAGAGATTAAGTCCCGACAGCTGGTGAATGTCTCGGTGACACCAAACCCTTCCCCGGTGAGTGGTCAGTGTCTGAACGCTGTCATCTCCTGCCTTGTTTGAGCCTGCTGATGCTTTCATCTAGCCGTAACCACAAAATGAAGTTTCCATCAAGTTTATCATTCTAATTACTCACCAGAAGATGGACATTAAACATCAGCCTTCTCCCACCCCTCTATACGCTCATTCCCTCCACAAGGATAAACCTGAGCATGATCTAGACAGAGCACTTAGCTCCATGCCTGGCCGAGCATCGGGTACCCTGCTGTGACAGACAAAACACTTGCTCAAAATCCTGCCCCGCTCTCATTTTCACAGGAATATGTTTAAGAAAGAGATTATGCAGAGGCTGATTGCATTTAGAGCCTAAACGCTGCTCACGTCTCTTGTGGATTGCCCGGGAAGGCTGCCGAAAGCCTCGGCATTAGCAGTGCGGCAGCGCTAACCAGCCACTTGACCAGCTGTTAAAGCCACCTTCCAAATTGGACGGAGTCGGAAATTTCAGTCTGGAGATAAAAGACCCACCTCTGAGTCACAGCGTCCCCGGGGTTCCCTCTTGTAAATAATTCAGTCGCGTTTGTCTTAAATGGATCAGGAAAAGGACAATAAACGTAAGTGCCATTAACAGCCAATGTAAAATCAGAACAACACGCGGTCGTGGTCATTTTTATACCTTGCTAAGTTGGCTCAAAGGGGGAATTCCCCACGTGTTACCACACGGACAACGAGGCAGAATGCAATAAAACTTTGCGGAGCCGAGGCAGGTCCGTTTTACATCTAGATAAAGTCATGGAGGAGAATGAGCGACAGGAGCAACCCATCCCCTCGCTGCAAACACCACCCGGGTTCTGGGGAGCACGGCTGGCCCCACCGGCGTGCACAGGGCTGGGACGCGATGCTGAGGCTACACTTAAAACGTCAAACCAAAACAGTCATCAAGAAGCATTTCCAGAACGTTTACCTTGATTTTTTTTTAAGAAAGGAAATGTAGTATCGCTATGTGCCGTAAAAATGGGGACGCTTCTTGAAGAGAACACTTTGAGCAGTTCTGAACAGCCTTAATCTTGGCTAATCTCAAACTTGATTAAAGACTCCCCAGGAAGATAAGGGGTTGTTTTTGTTCGGGGACCTTTTGTCTGTACAAGTTTCCTGCCAAAAAGATCTGCGCATGATACTACATATCAACGTGATCTACTTTCTCTTTTCCTGCTGTCAAAAAATTAAACCATTTTATTACTCGAGAAAGATTAGAATCATCACTATGACAACAAGCACATAACAGAGAGAACACAATAAAATAATATGGGAAGAAAAAGGCACACGAGGAAGCAAACAGAGCCACTCTGGAAGCGTTACCAGCCCTTGGAATATTCCTTTCTCAGGACTCGTTTAGGAGGCTGGACGCAACAAGGGACCAACGATGAAATGGAAACTTTAATGCAGCTTTGAGAGAGGCTCCCAACAGGAGGCAAGATTTCACTCCGGCCCATACTCGCACTTCCCAAGCAAATCTTTCCAAAGGAACCTCTGATTCTGCTGGAACAAGGAAGGTTTTTCAGGGTTGGAAGCTGTGGGCGCATACTTATACTCCCAACGAGTTGACGTCCACATGGAGAAGGGGATCTACCTGCCACCGCGGGATCTTTTCTTTCATACTTTTTTTTTCTTAATATATAAAGCAGCCGGCAGAAGTTCTTCCTGAAGCTCTTTGTGTTCAGTAAAGCCCGTATCGAGGAGGGAAACCAATCCACGTGTGAACGGTGTACGGTAACTCAGTTGCCTCCCTTCAAAATATTTATTTCCAATGCAAATACAGCTTTGATCTGCAAGTAAATACACTCCACCTACCTTTGAAAGAAGATAGCTAAAGTCATCCATTGAGTTTGAAATCTTTTACCCAAAAAACAAACAAAACAGCACATGGGCACACCCGAGGCCACTAATTACCACTGAACATCAGGAGATCATCTAATACCTACTGCACAAATACACCCTAGGTCGGAGCATCTCCGGGTTTTCCTCCCGCTCCCTTTCAACGCTGAGGTCTCACACACGCAAACGACTCATCTCATTACAGATCCTCAAAGAAATAACCAGCCCTGCCCTGACAGGCTTGTGAGCAGAGCACAGGATGACAAACCAACGGGGATGCAAGACAGACACCAAAGGGACTCGGGACACTTGTTCTGTTACCGTCACACCGAAGCAGGTTTAGAAGAGCCCGGGACAAGGGGGAATTCCACACAGGAGTTCAGAGGAAAGATTTCACCAATATATTAGACAGCAGAAAAGATCTGCGTGGAAAAACAAGCACATACGTGCACTCTCTGCCCTCCTCCTCCTCCTCCAAAAAGAATAAAAAGTAATAAAAAAGGTATTTGTTTGACTCTAGTAAGAGTCCAAGAGCATTGGGCTTCTTTTGAAAGCCTTATGGGCTTGACTTCTTTTAGTTTTTAACCGATCCAGCTCTCAAGCAGATGACTCGAAATGAAAATAAGTTTTCAATCGAACCATGAAATGTGATTTCTAGGTGAGACATCAGCACCCAGATTCACGCCTGGAATCGGTGCCGAGGCGGCGGGAGCTGCTGGCTGCTGGAGCAGCCGGAGCGAAGCAGGAACACGGGGCAGTGTCAGCACAAGGAGCTTTGGAAACAGCACAACAGCCACCTTCCCTCGCACGGTGCTTTGCTTTTAAGGTACTTCAGTTCCAGTGAAACTCTGGGTCCCGGCAGAGCCATCTGGTTTTGACCACTGAAAAGCCCACGTTGGAAATCTGGTCCCGAACACGCATTGCTTCATTCAGCGCTGCACGAACAGGATCTCATCCCATATGAAACAAGAGGCACTTTTGTCACGCAGGTGAAAACAAGGACTCAGCAAACTGCAGCCCTGCTGCTTTTAGGCTATAGGAAAGAAATGCAAAATTTTACAGCACTTTTGAATAACCCATGTGCAGGAAAACACGACTCGCGATCACACCGTGTGGGCAGAGAGCACCGAGCAGAGCAGAAGGCATTTATGGCAGCTTCTCCGCGTTTTGCTCATGTTACAAGCACACAACAGAGCCTGCTTGCAGCTAGGGCTCTGACTAACACGGCATTAGCTTGCTATTTCCCGGGAATAACCCCTCTTCCGCACAGCCAATACGCCGCTCGGCAGCCATTCGCTTCCCTTTATAAACACATATTGATGTCGCTATTAATCATTAAGTAGCGCTTTGAGCGCAATCAAACATTAATCACCAGTGACATTAATTGCCAGTTTGTCACAGTTTGAGGCGTCCCTTAAGTGAGCAAGAGCCTCATTTGCTGTGGTCTATGGGCACCAGCTCCCTCAGCGACAAACACCCAATTTTCAGCTAACAGGACCAGAGAGCCCTTATGTAGGGACCCCGGTTAACGTGCAGGTGTCCCTACCTATTGCAGAGAAACTACTCCGGTTACCCGGGCGTGCGTCAGCGGGAAGAGCATCCATATGCAGAAGAGCAAATAAATAACTCAAACGTGTTCAGCCTTACACGGGGGATTAAGCCTCCTTCTCGTGGGTTTAAATGCCAGGCAGATGTCAAAGGCCTGTCCTACAACAAGGTTTTCATTTTTAGGCCCTGCTGGCACCGCTTTTCCACTCTGCCCGAGACGGGTCACACACAAGTTATCCCTCAAAGCACCGCGATGCACTCGGAGAACTCAGGACTTCATGACTCTAAATACAAAGCGGAGAAGCTACCTTTGCCTGTTCTTTCCCAAGGGCCACATTTACTTAATTCTAACTTCCTATAGTTAACATTAAGCAGCTTTTTAGATACCTATCCAAGCCCAGTTTGCCTCTAACCACTATAAAAACATGTTTGTAAAACACCCGAGGAAAGCTGATCCACACTTTATAATAGAGATTTAACCAAAAATGCCCTATAATAAAAAGATTTCAAAGTCTGACCCTAATTATTCACCATGTGATTCTACCAGTTGACTTAAGGGGACTATGGATCCAGTTTTTGCTAGCTCTGCTCCAAGAAACCAGCTGAGAACATCAAATAACAAATGAACGTGATTAATTTACAGCGCTCTTGTTCTCAGGGTAGTGTTCAGCTCCACTGCACTGTTCCCCCACTGACACTTACAACCAGTTTTACACTTGACCTTGGAACCACCAGTGCTTTCCTGCCTAGAGAATTTCAGATCAAGTTGGGCAAGTTACACACTTTAAATCATGGAAAAAAATAATAATAATAATAAAAAATATATATATATATATATATGAGAGGTCATTAGGGAACATGCAGTATTCCAACTCAAGAAGCAAATCAAGCAAGCATGGACCTTTCTGGCAAAAGCTTCTATTACCACCAGCTTTCCTCCAAGATCACTATCAAAGGAGGATAAAGCAGGTGGAAATCTCAGGCTTGCAGCTTGTTTACACTCTGCATTTAACAACAGTTTGTTTTCAGTCAGAACTGCTCCCCCGGGGGTTATTAATCCACCCCCTTTGCTGCACACGGATTTTTCACACAGCTTCCAGGAAGAAGTAATATTTTCAAGGGAGATAAAGCAATGGGGAAAAAAACATGAGAAATAAAAATCAAGGAGAAGCTCAGATGTTTTGCTGCCTTTTTGACTACTATGAGCAAGGAAAAGATACCCCACACAACACATTGTTATTCACCAGCTTTCACCCAGCAAAGCAGTTTTAAAGGATACGGAATTAACACGAAAAGCTAATAAAAGTTAATAGGTTTCTTAATACTTATGCTGAAAAAGAACCTCTGACCAAAGCTCGACCAAAACTGTCTTCTTGCCCTCTGTTTACAGGGCAAGGAACTCAGTGCACAAAGAGCTCAGCAGAAAGAAGGCTTCCGAGACGGGGCTTAGTGCCGTGCCAGCACTTCACCCACTGCAGGAAGTCCCACAATAGTGGATTGGGGCTGTGATGCACTGCAGACCCCTTGAAAACCGGCCACATGGAATCCAGGATCTGCTCCGCAGCAACCTGGAGAGAAAAGGGGCCCTTTTCTGCCTGCAGAAGAGGGAGCAAACAGCAAACCCATGCGTTCGTGGGAGCAAAGTACTGCCCTGTGCATCAGCAATGGGGTTTTTCAGAGGTAACAGGCTTGAGCAAAGCCACAAGCACCTGCCTGCTGCAGGGATGGCACAGGGGTCCCTCGCAGCTGGGTTAGATGCCTTTTATCTCATATTCATTTCAGCACATGGAAGTTTTATAACGTCAATGCAAATACATCACTCGTGACAGCGAGCCAAAGGTATCAGCCTGACCTGTACAGGCTGTGAGAAACCTGGAGGGCAAAGGAGATGCAGCCTTTGAGACTGTCCACATTGGGGACGTGCTGACTAAATCTACAGTGTTAGAGAGGTGTTTTTAGCTCATTTTGAACGTTGAAGGCCAAGGCTGGTAAGAGCTACCTACTGCGAATTTTACTCATTAGCAAGAGGTCCTAGAGCATGTGCTTTTTGTTAATTTCCAGAATTTCTTCTGCAGAGTCATTATGCATATTGTCAGGAGAAGGACAACATACCGAGGGAGCAGAGCGCTCACGTGCAGACTTGCACAACCAGGAGCACGAAGCAATCCTCGTGCCCAGGGCAACCTGCTCCCCAGGCTCTGCAAGCCCAGCACCAGCCGAGCGTGTCCAGAAACAGTGAGCAAGCAGCTGGTGGGCGGCTCAATATGCTCGTTCCCCTCCAGTATTTCCATTTCGAGTGTCGCCTTCCCCAAATGCATTTAATTTGTACTATCAATTTTGATTCCAACGCTCTTGCCACGCTGCTCGACGAAACTGTCTGCACGTATGCGTGTAAGAGGAAACATTGCACAAGACCCTCATGAAAGCAAAGCCCCTCACATGAGCTCTGTTGCATCCACGTTTACCAGCTGAAATAAAATGGGAAAGTTTTGCAGCTAGACCCAGTTGAACTAAATGCAACGCAACCCACGCACCATTTAGCCTCCACTACCCAGTCCACAAGGCGCTTTCACACAGCAGTGGCACCCGGACGCTGACAGTGGCATCAGAAAGGCTTCTGCAGGCTCCTAATCGCTGCTGCCTTCTTTATTGCAAAGATAATCCTCTGGCTCCTCATTAAAACCCAGTATTACATTGGACTAACCCCACTTCGCCACTTATTTTCATCAGTCCTTCCCATCTCCTGTAAATGCAGCAGGTTTAATGAAAATATTTTTTTTTAGAACATGCCCCTGCTGTTGCCATAAAGGAAAACTGAGATTCCTCCTGATTCCCTGCCCTCATCCCAAGCCGTTACTCACTGCAGAGAGTGGGAGCGCAGAACTTTGCACGTTTGGCACGGAGCAGCATTTACTGCAGCAGCTCTAATGCCAATTGTCACTCTGCTCTCAAAGTGTGAGAGAAATGGCAAGTAACTATTAAAAAAATGGATCAGAGGCTTAAACTTGTTACACATACAAGAACTGTTAAACCCCTTGTATTTGTATGCAGCAGACAAGAACTCGGCCCTGCAGGCCAGGTTCAAATTCTCCATATTAACTGTGTCCCCCACATGCATTTAGGGGCTCCCTCCACTTTAGCTTCGTAACACACGTAAAACCTGGGTACCTCTCAGGAGACCTCAAGGTTCCTAGCAGATCTTCCCTGCTAGCAAGTTATTGGCACTAGAGCAACTTTTCTACCAACTCACACGAGTCTCACATAGGAACCAGCTTCTCTCTTGGTACCACGAACGGGAAGAAGGCTGCAAATCCTGGGGAAACTATTTTCTGCAGGAGCCCCCTGATTTCGGAGTGGGAAATTCCTTTGCAAACCCATCACCATCTGCTCGGCACCGCGTGTCCCGGGGGCTCCAGGAAAAGCTCCTCGTGGGCTGTGTCCTCTCCCTCCTGGCAAACTGGGAGCTTTGAAGCGCTCTGCGAGTGCCAGAGCGGGCAACGAAACTTACAAAAAGTTTATATACTGTACAGATTTTTAAGGCTGCATCTCATTTCCAAGTCTATTCCAAAGCCAGGAATACCAAAACACAATAAAAACTAAATTTAAGCATTTCAATTTTATTTTAGAGAGAGAGTCACAGTTACTTATACAGCCTGGACATCAGTTTATGTTATCCTGATCCAGTCTATACTCTCCATATTTCTTTACTTACAGTCTCCCCCTGAACCATTTAACTTGAGGTCCAGGAAGCAGTGAACCCAACTGACGTCCAAGTCACCCCAGGACTGTAAGAGATTTCACGTTTCTCTTTCCAGTTAAATTACTTGTTGCATTGACAGAGAGGGCTAAACAGGGGCAGCTGCCTGTTTTCAGATCTAAATGTGGCATCAACAGTTGCAATGTTCTGTCTCGCTCTCATTGTAAAGATTCCCTTGTTAACACTGACCAAGCTCCATCCACAAACCTGCACCGAGTAAGGACAGCCGGTGTCTGCCTCAACTGATCTAATCATGTTGGGTTTACACGGCCAATTCAGCGGGAGGTTGTCCAGTTCACACCGAGGTCAGAGAAGAGACCCCCGCGCTCCGTGGTGCTCTAACAGTCCATTCCCATGATTAGCATGGATAACCCAAGAGGGAAAAGCTTTTCATTTCTCAGAGTGCTGCGGTCCACGCTGCGTCGCTCCGTCACGGCGTACACTAAGCTTCTGTTTATATTACATAAATTGTTTGGCTAGGAACAAAAAGCAGCATTAAAAAAATGTTCCCAAGAGTTATTTTTGTAGTGCATTTACAGAAAGCACCTTTCTCTCAATTAAATAATTCTTTTTCTCCATGAGCCCCTGATGCACAACCACGTCAAGCTCCAAATCCATACGGTGACCCAAACACAGACCGCAGGGCTGCACCGCTCCCCCTTACTGCAGTATCCAAGCTCAACCCAGCCCCGCTCAGGGCACTTCCATACAGGCAAAAATTCCTACCACAAAGCTGCCTCCAGCACCTCATGCAAAATTTTCAGCTTTGCAACCAGAAGTGGTCAAGCTTCACCGCCCTTTCCTGCCTTTTTTTTTAAAAAAACTTCATGTTATTGCTATTGAGCAGGTGATTAGGAAGGGACTAAACGCCAACCCAAAGCCCATCACGGTGAGGGGATCTGCAGTTCCCTCTGGAGCCGGTTGCCCAGGGGTTGCTTTGGTACAGGATGTTACTCACCATTGATGCCAGAAAACCTAATCCTTTAAAACCAGCCTCCAGTTCATCTTGATCAAAATACATAAACATGATGTTAAGGCACTCTCAGGAGGCCTACTTAATCACAAAACATCTTTCCTGGATTAGCTGGGGAAAAAAAAATATATATATATATATATACACACACACACACACACACACAGATATATCTTTCTCGAGAAGCAAGGTCTTCCTAAAGTTATTGAACATAAACCACGTCCACAGAAAGCTTGAAGGGCTTCTGTTTATAACCCCCCTCTGTGCCCACGCCAGACTGCCAGCGTGGAGAGAAGCAGCGGGTCCACCCGCTCCGAGACCCGCAGCCCTCAAGGTACCCGTGGGAACATCCCAGGGAACGCGGGGAAAGCTGCTGCCGCAGCCCTCAAACCCAGACCCGAGCACAGCCACCCAAACACCCCCGTGGGCGTTTACAAAATAAACAGAGAAATAAACCCAAATATTGTGTTTCAGTTTTCAGCTGTCTGCATTTTTAAACATTTTTATATGAATTAATGCATGAAACCATGTTTTATCCAAGACATGTATAACTAGCTAAAGGAGAACTATTTTGCCCAGGCTGCCTTTGGCCCAGTGATTTCTAGCAGACAGAAGAGGAATCGTCAGTAAACCCTCCCAAGGGCGAGAACTGTTCTACACCATTGCACACAATGAAATTAATGGCAAGGCTAATCAGGAAATTTATTGTGAAAAGCAATATTTACAATTAAAAAAAAAGTATATTTTACAATCAAAATTTCTTCCTGAGAGTAAAAGTCTTTTATTTGGAATCAGAAGGCTGTCATAGAAGTCCTACAGTTTAAAAAATAAAAATAATAAATATATATATAAAGTTTAAAAAGATGTTTACAGATTCAAGTAGGACAAGACTAGAATCACCACAAAACACATATCATAAAACAAGGCATCTGGAGGACAGGGAACTAAAGGTATCCGGGTTGAAAAATGCTGCAGAGAGGCCTCTGTAGTGGAGGGTCACTACAAAGCAAAGAAAATAAAACACTGGGGTTGGGGCACGGGGAGAGAAAAGGAAAAAACGACACCTGAAAAAACATGGTCTGGACCCCAGAGGTAGGATGACACAAGTTGCTCCGGAGAACAAGAAGTTTGGAGGACTGAACACGCACGGGGTCCTTGCACGTCCGAGCTGTTTCCCAGCTCCCCACTGCTTGCAGTTGCTCCTCAAACGCTGTGTGGAGCATCTGGATATGTAAAACATCACACACAGCTGCTCCGTCCACGATCGCAGAATGGCAGAGCGGAGAAAAAGGAGATTTGCAGAGTTAAGCCTGCAGAGAACGCGCGCCCTCGACTACCTGAGCCCCTCCAGTGGGTACACGTTAACCAGGAACTGCAGACTGGACGGCAGAGCTTAACTTTTCCCTTTGAGAATGTGCTGTTTGGTGGTAAAAATGAAAAGTGGAAAATTAGGAATAACTCTTTGTAAGAATTGCTATGGATTGGATCCTGTCACTTAGAAGTTAAAAGCGGTAGTTAAAGAGCAGTTAAAAAATGAGTGCTTCTCTCCAAAGCTGCTAAGTCATTTTGTTTACGCTGAGGAAAAAAAGAGAATTGAGATAAAATGTTATCAGTATTACCAGTTTATCGGTTCCAGTAATATGTGATTACCGGAACAGAACTAGAGAGAGGGGTAGGAGTTCTGGCAGATGTTTATTCACATTTTAGGAAGGACACAAAAGCTCTTGCATTATTACAGCGAACCGTTTCAGCGGTTGGTTTTACAAGCCCTGAGCAGCCCTCCTGTCAAGCTCTGCTCGAGACAAGTCGAGATGAGAGAACAGAACGGGAGAGCATTACGTGCATCTCCTCACTCCCCTTTCTCCGCACCCTAGGGGCTTCAGAAATACCAAACTAGATATTTCTTTCTACTCTGTACTGTGGGAAGCAGCAGCAATAGGGAAAAATGCGACTGCAGCTCAACCAGAAGAGGTTCTTTGGCCAGGAGGCTCAAGCAATGGTCAACCATGGTCCTGCAGTTAACGCACATTTTGCTTCACCACCACTGAGGGTCTTGCATTTGTAGCATCACAGCACTTATGTGCCTCAAGTCAATTAACCATAATCACCTTTCCCAGCTGTAATGGGCTTTATCAAGCAGTTCATGCAATGGAAGCGCCACTGCAACCCCACTGGCACCTGGGCTGTGCTCATCCAGGTTTCACTCGTGCCTTTCACATCCCCTCCAATTACACCTTCCAAGGAGATTTTTCCATGCAGCCTTATTTAGCTAAGCCTGCCTGCTGAATCAGAGGCTTTAGAAGGAATCAGATGCCCAGAGAGATGGAAGCAAGGCCAGGGACAGGCAGATCTGGCAGTGTCAGCAAGCAGAGGGCCATTTGGTAGCCTATACCGAGCGCATCCAACCTGGGGGCTCCTTTGGGGGGAGCACGAAGATTTGCCATCCCCAAAGTGTCCAAAGAGTCTCATGCAATTTGCAAGGAGTTTGCAAGGAATCCACCTTTTCCATATAAAAAAAGCAAAGAAAAAAAGAAAAAAAAAACACACAGATGTCAAAGCATTTTGCAAAGGCAGCAGAAAGCTATTTTGTAGACAGCAGACTTCCGTTCCCATGGCTGTAACTGTATAAAGACAACCTAGATTTGAAAAATAAAACAGAATTAGAAAAGCTCCTAAGCGGAATAACTTGCTGAATTTTGGTAGCTGTAGCCACTATGTCATATTTTTGTTTGGCTGCAGATGGGATCAGTCAGAAATTGTAAACCACTTCCAGTTTTTCCTCCCAAGAAAACTGCTGGTTGGGATTTCTCATTGCTTCTCCAACGCCTTACATGAACAGCTCATCACTCATTCAACCATTGTGCCTTTTGCCATCAGTTACCCTATTACTTGCATCTTTCAGCTAGTTTCCTCAACCAAGTAGAGAGAATTTAACTCTGAAAACATTTTTGGCTCAACTAAGCAGACCTAGTTTTTCCTTACAGTAAGAAATGATAATTTATAAGGTCCATAAAATATGGATAAAATATTTCTCTCCAAAACACAGGGAATATTAACAGTGCTGGCAAAGTCAAAGGCAATGCAGGAAGATACCTGAGTCACCTTCAATACAACTGTACAGGACACTGCAGGAAAGAAGAAAACTATGGGCAATTCTGATTTAACACACTGCAGCAAAAGGTCTGCGTTTTAGGAAATCAAGAGTGTGCCTAAGAAATATCCTTTCTTCTCCTCCCACTTTTACCCTTTCCCCAGTTTCTCTGCTTTTAGCATCTTTGCAGAACCCTCTTCCTTAGAGAGGGAGAGGAAGAAAGCGTGTGGGGGTTTTAAAAGCTGAAACTGCACAACGTGCATTGGAGAAGCAGAAGCAGCTTGGTGCCTGGATTCTCCTTAAAGGCCAAAAAGTTACCTTTCCAGCAAGACAAGAGCTCTGTCAGCAGCTTTTTACGACCTGTCTGCACTGTCACGCTGCCCAGGAACCCCCAGAGGGGTGCAGAGTCCAGAGGGAACGTATCCAGCCCGGGAGAGCGCTGCAGATTCCAGCGAGGCTGCTCCAATCCTGGGGCGAAATGGCTTTAGCCTTGCCAGAGAGAAAGCTATTTCCAGTAACCGACTTCAGTGAAATTGTAGAGAACAATGAAGATGGGAAAGGCTTTTTTCCACTGAAAATGGAAAAGAGAGGGAAAAAAATCTAAGAGGAAAAGATTCCATCAGTCTGGAAATATAAGAAATCTAAATAGCATCAGGATACAGTACAGTGAAATGTGAATATTGAGAACTAACCAGGAGCAGCATCCCAGACTCTCCAGCTTTTCATGTTAGTTACGAGTCACATAGACAATCTCCACACAAGGAAAAACCATTTAGAGAAAGACAAGGCAGGACTGCACTAGAATTTAAAAATTACCTATTGGTATAACACTAAATAACGGTTTCCTCACACAAGCCCTGTTTCCCATAGTTATAATTAAGGTGGTAACACAATATTGATTTTTGAAATGCGGTTCCAAAGAAGTCTGCAAGACTTCAAGGCTGCTCCCTTTCAGAAGAGGAAAAAAAAAAAAAAAAAGTTTATTTTCTGGGCCTTCTCATTCCTTCCTCCCAATTTCTATTTTTAAATCAGTGTTGCAACTGTACAGCCTCCTGGCAAACAGCTCGTACCACTGTGTTGCACCGTGTCCTTGTGGACGTTATCACGGCCGCGTTTGCCAGTCTCCGTATCTTACTGTCACTCTCAAAGTTAAGTGCACGCAAAGCTCCATCTTCCTTGTCCATCCCCTTATCTTTCTTTCCCCCAGAAGGACAAGGCAGCATTTTGTCTCTGAACTTGTAACTGAGTCTTTTTGTTTGTATATAACATTGTTGTAGCAACAAAAATACAGCAGCTTTAAACAATAATATGGAGGCAAGTCATAAATACAATAACTCCAATGTGACCTAGCTGGTTTTCATGCAGAAAGCCCCCAGAGACATTTAGAATATATATTAGTAGATATTCTCCGCCTGTTTGAGGCTCCCATCGAGCACCCTCTACTCCAGCACTGCAACCTTCCCAGGGAATTGCACTACCAGTTGTAACTTCCTTCCCTCCGGCAATATTGTGACTAAGGATTCCGCCCTTGCAGCTCCAAGTGGATGCTGCAGGAATCAGGACAAGCAGCGTCTTCTCCAACAGCATCTCACACAGTTTTACATGGGGAAGGTCCTTGCAGTTATCACCGAGCACCCTGTTTTCCCTCCTGGCCAGCCACTCCTTCACCTACAAGCAAAACAATTGCAGACAGGCAATTTTAAGAGGCAGCAGATGAGAACGATGCCACAGGCTCTTCCCCTCCAATTCTCGGAATGCTTCTAAAGTTATTTGGCAGATTAACTTCTTTTCCCACCTTCCACGCATCTCGGCATGAGGTGGAGTAGCACCTTTGGGGGAAAAGGGCACCTAGACAGATCTGTAAACCCAAACAGGAATCCATCTTCGTAGCTAGTCATTTAATTAAGCAGCAGCACACGGCTCGAAGTGGCCTGCAGGAGGAGGAGGAGGTTAGATTTCTTCCACAAAGGAGGAAAACCCAGCACAGCAAACAACAGCAACACAAGTATTAGTCACTAGCATCGCTGCAAACACCATGGAGCTTTCCTTGGAAGTTAAAAAAAAAAACACTTGAGAAGAATAGCGATCCTCCCTAATACATCTGGATTATTTTACTGCTCCTGACCACTGTATCATCCGCAGAGGAGAAAGCCTTGGCATCTCCCCTTGCCACGGGCTCAGCTGACATCACGGGAAGCCCAGTTAAAAGCTCGGTAACGTCTCGAGCCATCGCAGGTCATTTCGGAAGGGTGTTAACACATCCCTGACGTTTGGGGTCAGAAAGGCTGGTGACGTTAGCGTCTGCAGCCTCTTCCAGAAGAGAGAAAAATTGTATTTGCAGCAGAGCCCACTGGACTGAGAAACTGCCAGCGCAACACAAGCGCACGTGACAAATTCCCTAAGTACATAATAAAGCCTTAGAGAGCCACAAACACATAAGAGCAAAGTAAAAGCAAAAAATATTTTCACAGGTTTGGGTGTTTGGCTTGGACATAACCTGCATGTTCAAGTTTTACAAGCTGAAAATAAAATTCCTGAAGACAAAAGTGCACCATAAAGTGGCACTAAGTACACACAGGCACGAGCACCAACCACAGAAACAGGTTCACGTAATGGGGAATTGCTTCAGTAGTGCAGCTGACATCTTACATGTGGCCAGGAAGACCCCAGAAAACCAAGCGCTCTCCAAACTGTAAATCTGTGTATAGAGAAAATGAAGCATCTATTTTAATTAAATCCAAATCACTCTATAGGAAGTCTATTACCTGCTTTAACTTAGTTTGCTCTTCCCAAGTACATCAGTCAAAAGAGAAAAAAAAGACTAAAATAAACCATTGGAACCTTTATTACAGGAGGCAGAAAATAGTAACAGATACATCCAAAAAAAGCACCTGCAATATATGCAAACTACACAGCAGTGAAAAACATGTTTTACTTTTCTAGACATACACTATCTCTGCAGCAATGCCAAGTTAAAATAGTCTTTTTCTTTTTGAAGACAAATTGTTCTTTGCAATAATTATTCTCTTGGGTACAGCAAAGGAAACAATATTACCATGCTACAGCGTTAGAACTGTGCAATACTGCAACATCTGGCCTAAAACGTCATCTTAATGTGTTAGGCGAGTTTACAGAGGCATTCAAAAATAATTCAAAACACAAATACCTGCACGGATAGGAAGAATCATCTGGGCAAGGGCCATCATGTTCTTCTGGACATGCAGATAACCAGATATACCAACACTTCTGCTTTTCCTCAATGGTATTTGGAGAGCTGTGCAATATGTGCTCCTGGCTGCAACACATCACAGCACCAGCTAAAGACAGTCTGCAATCCCCAAGGAGATGCTCAGGTAAGTAAACAAAGTAAATGGCATTTCAAGCAAACTGGGGTTCTGGGTTTTGCTACACCTAAACCACTCAGTTAGGGTATCTCATCTCATTTTGCCTTACGCTTGTTCAAACAAGAGAGAAGTGCTGCAAACAATTGACATTAAGGAAAATAAGAAGAAAAAAATAAATTAAAAGAAAATCTTTCCTCTTCCATCGCAGTGAATTGCACTGCACTCGCACTCTTACTTTCCACATTCTCAAATTCCTAGAAATGATGCCACATGCATTCGGAGTAGGAATATCTTTGGAGACATCAAAAACCAGCTTAAAGGAAACAGGCAGTTTACAGAGAGAAGCATGGAGAAGCCAGACATCAACTCCATACAAATTTTCTTGGGAAAGTTGATGGAGGGGAAGAAAAGAGAAGGAGAAAAAAAAAATTACAGTGTCACAGTCATCTCCTATTTGGAAGGGGAGCTACGGGTGCAGGGTCAGAGGGACCCCAATCCCTTTCAGGGTAGTTTCTTTTTCACCCACAGCACATATGTGAATCTTGTTTCCTTGGGAAGCTGCAGCCAAGTTGCTTCTTTCTCTCAGTAAAAGAGAAACTTAACCCTGTTTACTAATCTTTGTTCCTATCACCTAAGTTCTTCCCATCCAGCAGGGCTGCTCCCAGCAAGGTAAAACATGATCCTTGCACAGGTGTATTTCTTCTTTCCGAAACCAGAAAATCTGGAGTAATCCTCATCCTCTATTTTCATCCACTACCACAAATTAGCTCCTCTTTCAGAAAGGAAACTCAGTACACGGAGCAGTCTATAAACTTTACGCTCTATAGCAGCATCTAATATGCTTTTTTATCATTATAAAATATTTGAATTAAGCCTTCAAAGTAAATGCAAATTTCTCCTCCTTGGCAGCCCAAGATACTGGGATTATCTGAAGCAGTGAACAGCTTCCAGTTTAGCATCAGTGAGATTTGGATCAGGTATAAACAGGTCCAAAAGGCAAGACTGAGTGAGAAAGCGCCTCTCCCATCCATTAAAGGGGAAAAAAAAAAACAGTAAAACAAAGCTGTGCTCACTGTTAATTCTGTTGTTGGTGAGTATTCTGCACACACATCCGACAGCAGCACTGCCACGCTAATAACACACAGCAAGTTCGTTTATTACGAGCCTGTTTATTAAACTGTCTTTCTCTTCTCAGCCCTAATAACAACTTATTCTTTTTGTGTTTCCAATAGAAACAACTGTTATCTGAAAACAATTCCCCAAATTCTTGCTTTGTCAGTAACCTGTTTTGCCAAACAGACTTCATCTGGCTCAAAGTAGGAGGAGTAGAGCAGAATTATATACACTATATTCCAATTTCTCGGAGCCCAAAGAAAACTTCTAAGTACTTGAGCTTCGTGATGAGATATTTGTGTTGCAAAAGATTAATCTAGTCCTTCGTCCAGTGATGACCATGGGGAAGCTGGTGCTGTTTCAGGGCGCAGGAACTCAGCCTGCAGGGTTTTAGGGAACAGCCACCACTAAGTGGTAACACTCCCAAGACAAATTCCACACGCTATAGGTAACCAGGACGTGCATTGAAGTCGCACATCTTTGAAACACAAACACGCAGGAAGCAGCGTTGCTCAACACGGCTTGACAGCCTTTCAGGTCCATAAATCACGCTTACTTTCAGCAGTTTTGTGGATCAGATAACTGTTCAATGCAAGCGAGTCTTCTTATTTGCACACTTTTATCAGGCGGCTATTCTTATTTCCCACTCAGAAGATAAACACTGGTTGCCAAAACAAACTTTCTGTCAACATAGGAGATCGAAGCCCTAATAATGCAGGGCCTTGCCACCTTCTGTGCAGTCACTTACACCCGTGCAAACCAGCACACAACACTTTGCACTGCTCTAGAACTAGTTTCCACCCTGCGGGAGCCCCTTAACAAGGTCCAGGGCTGCAAAAACTTGTTCTCGCACTGAAGCAGCACGACACAGGCCAGGTAGGAGGGACAAGACACCAGCAAGACCGAGAGCCTCCTGGCAGGAAGCAGAATTAATATAATGATTTTTTTTCCAAGCGACACATTCAGAATCCTCTCTCTTTTCTCTGTCCCCCTGTAGCTGTTTTGCCAGGATTGCCACAGACCAGGAATATTAGGAATATTCCCCTAAGTACAAAACTCAGAGGAAAGTCAAATTTATAACAGCACGTGTTTACAGACAGATAGTTAATAATAATAATAAAATCAATACAATTTACTACTTGGCCTCAGTTACCTGTCAGACTTTGATGAGCCCTTGAAATGCTACATCACAGTCACATTACTGACCACATATTGCCCCAAATAACCCAAAGAGCAACTCTGCTGACCTGCACAGCTCTGTTACAGGGATATTGTGGTTCAGTTTACCTCCAGTTAATTATTTAAATTACAGCCTGCCACAGCCTTAAGGATCAGAGACTTTCACCTTAGTTAATGCACAGGACAACAATGGGCAAAGACCAAGCGAAGTTGTTTCTGTAAGATCAGTAATTTAACCACATTTCAGGAAAAGGATCAGTAACCAGCAAAACTGGACACTTCTGACCATCTACAAAAATAGACCTCAACAATAAAAAAAATATTTTCTAGACAGTTTAGGAACTAGGAAATGCATTCTTACATAGGTACCTACAAAGCAATAGGATAATCCTCAGGGCTTTTTAATACTTGGCAGAAGCATTCAGCCTTTATCAGAACTTATTCCAACTTTTTAATAAGGTCCAAGCAGTTCCTAAACCTCTAATTCACATCAAAACTTCTAGGTCATATTGGTGGGCAGAACTAGAATACACGTATTTATATTACTCAATATTCTCCTGTTGGTAAAGCTGACTGAGGCATTACCCAAAATTACCAGCTGCATCCTGGAAGGAAAAATTACACTAATTAATTTTGCAATCATGATCAGCTAAATGCTTCACCACAAAGGATGCATTATTGGTTCTCCAGTAATTGCCTGCATTGTTTTCACATTTTGCACCACAGCACACCAAAAAATTAATATAGGGATATATATGTATGCGCCCATTAACTCAAATAAAACATCCCCACTGCAGATGGAGCTGATTTCACAGCAACTACAAAATGAATAAAACATTATTATAGGAAATAGTCTTAATAGGAGCCTGCAATCGCTGCACAGATATAAGTTGACCATTTTATTAACTGCTGCATTACAAATTTGATAAGCAGAAACAAAAACAAGAAAATAAAGAAAAAAAAACCCCAACATTCTTCTCCTGTACCCTATAAAACAGGGCCAAAATTTCAGTAGATTAAAAAAAAAGTTATCCATGCACTTTTGCACAGCAGCCTCTGTGCACAACACACTTGAAAGCAGCCCAGGCAGTCTCACCAGCCCCATCTCCTCCTGGCAAGCACAGCTGCTGCCTCTTATCTGCACAGGTATCAAATGATTTGTTGAGGGACCTACCAGAACACGTGCCTGCAGGTAATCAGGCTGGCTGGGTTACAGCTGCAGGTATCCTGAGGAACGGATACTGCTCCACTAGGCTGAAGGTTATCTCCTTTGAGAATTTTATTAGAAGACATTCAAATACTGAATATTATGTTATTGTATACAGAAAATACCACATTGAATGAGTTAGCAACCCACAGCTGGAAAAAAAAGAAAAAATAAATATATAAAAACATCACACATCAACATGCTGTAGACTTTTATACAAATAGCTTGTGCTAGAGGTTTCTCATGCGGTTCTAAAGTCTATTTAGGTCAGCAGAAAGGATTCCTCAATTTTCGAAGATTTAATAAAGCCCCAAGTCCTTCTACGCAGAGGAGGACTTTAGGGTATGGTCAAGCGAACAGGATTGAGTTTAGAGGATATATTACTGCAGTGCAGAGATGGTTGGAAACCAAATTATATTTTATGAGAAATATATAATAAAATTAAATTAAAAACAGGAAAGAGACCCCTCACACCACTCCTGCAGAAAGACCTTTAGTAACAGGAGACAATCACAGACTGGCTCAGGCACAAGGCAGCTATCCATGTGCTCAGCAACCAGTTCCAAGCAATTCTGGGCCTACAAAAGAGAAAAGGAAAAATACATCTAGGCTTGTAAGAGATGTTCACAATACTCTCAGCTTCCCTAAGCAGTCCAAGTATCACCTCCAAAATGCTTTTCTATCATAAAACTGACCAAAAAATAATTCTGAACTGGTAACTAATAGAGAAAATTCCTTTCATTTTAGGAAATGATTATATCAGCCACACCAGAAAACTGTCTCTCAGCTCTCTTCGATGCAGGGAAGTTTGTTATCAAATTGATGCTGGCAAAGGTCAGCTCGGGCTGATATCCCAGCTCGAGAAGGATGCAAATAGGGAGACACAGAAGAAACAGCAGAGCACAAAGCAATCGCTTCTGCTGTAGGTATCTGCTATTCGAGAGCTTGCGGGTTTGGGGCTTTCTGCACCGCTTCCTCGTGGTGCCGCGTGAAGCTCTGCTCCAGCAATCTGCCAGCTTGAACCTGCTCGAACCCATTCACCTTTGGCTGCCACAGCCCTCCGCAGCGGTTAAGTGTAATTTAATCACATGTTGTGCCAGAAACACAGCGTATTTCTGTTTTAAATATGCTGCTCCACAACCACCATAAGGTTCCCCCCGCTTTGCGGTCTGTGAAAGGGCATGGATAACTGTTCTGTGTGTTTCTTTTCACTGTGTTTGGGAATTCACATACATCCCAAGTAGCTTGATGTACCAGCTGCCTTTCTCTAGGCTAATAGATGTATTCCTCATTTTGTGGGAGCCTTCCCAGACTAAAGCATACAATTTTCACCCTTCTTAAACTTCACTGTATTCTTTATGAAATAAGAAACTCAGACTGAAGCTATTTTTAAAGCATTTTATTAAGTTTTATTCTCAATTCTTTGCCTTAGACTTCCTAGGAAGCTATTTTCCTTTCTGCCACTTTTAAATACAGAGCTAATACTTTCACAGAAATACCTGCAATATTGCAAGCTCTCATTCTGCAGATAGGAACTAAAGTAGAGCCATTCACACTACGATTAGATTTTTTTTTTTTTTTTTTTTTTTTTTGTAGTATGCATTACTTTGCTCTTTTCTACTCCCTGTCATGAGATTGTGCTGCAGCTCATCAGGTGCAGACTGAAGTTTCACTAATCTTTAGTTTTTCAACACTGGCAAATTTTGGCATCTCACTGATTTCCCCTTTTCCAGGGCACTTATGAAGACTGAGGAAGACACCTGTGGTCAAAATCACCGCTTGCTTATCGAAAAACTAATTAGCTTCCAGTTAAAACTATCATATGAAAGATTAATTATTAAGCTTATATTTAGATGTCACCTGTTTACAGAGCAAAAAAGCCAAATACAAGTTACTACAGAATCATTATGGTCCTAAAGAATCCTGCTGTCTTTTGAGAATTCCTACATTCCTCCTTTCCACATTGCACAGAAAGATGCATCACCTATTTACTGCATGTAAGTTATGTCATCATGCTTCAGAACACAAGCTGAAGAAAACTCTCATATCCTCTTAGCTTAAAAATGATTTTAAAAAAGATCACTAGGATAAAAACAACTTCTTGAAGCAAAACGGCTATAAGCTTATTAGCCAGCCCCTTCAGCTTGTTGGGACTCAAACACATACATAGATTTCCTCTATGTATTTACACTGTTAAAATTAATAGCAAAATCCCAAACCTCACAGTCCTGAAACACTTAGTACATGACGTACAAGAACAAAACTGTCTCTTAAAGAGAAAATCTGCACGCAAAACACAATAAACACTGGATTCAAGGTAAGAGGTCTCTGAGTCTGACTATGAGCAAATAATTTCAGCTTTGCTGTTGGGACTTCAAGGGTGCTTCCTGGCACAGGCTGCTGCTGCTAACAGCACACAGCGCTGCGCTCTCTATTTCGGTACCGCTAGACAGGCATCCGAGGAGAAAAAAGAAACAGTCCCTAAAGTGTTTTGCAAAACGAATTCAAACAAAGAGAGAAGTCGGCTAAGCACAGTCTCGGGAGCATTTTGGTGGAGAAGTTAACAAATGTTTCCGCCGGCATTACATAACAAATTAGAGCCTCTTCCTACCCATCTATTAACGAGCTGGAACAGCACCGTGTCAGTAGCAGGATGCCAGAAGGAAAACGGCAGCAGTCACCTTCGTTTAGCAGCTTTTCTTAGGAAGGCCTGGGAGGCATTAAGTGCCAAGACGAGAGAAAGCCTGTCCTTTCGAAGGGGAGGGCAAGAAAGAGCAAGAGATACATATACACATATATAGGGGAGTGCGTGTGTGCGGAAAACAAACTAATAACTCATGCATATGCAGTGCAGAATTGTTCCAAAGCACGGGATCAGCTGCATGTATTTCTAATTAAAGCTGCTTCAGATTTCCCTCAATCTACAAAGCTACGACCATGAGCAAAGCAAAATGTGAACGCGAGCGTTCTGGCTACATTGTGGTTTCTATATATAGATGAGTTATTCTGTTTATGCAGCCGAACGGCAGAGCACTTCAATACGCTGAAGGTTACCCAGAAGAGCTCGGATTTTTTACTTACAGTATTTGCCAAATTTAACTCGCTACAGGAAGGGTTTTTTAAATCAAGTCTCTGTTCAGTCCTTCACACTTCACAGTCATCCCGGGGAGGCCAAAACCCTCCACCAATGTAAGCAACTCCCTGGCTTCCTTGGGAGCGGAGCCCTCGGAGACTAACCTCGAAACTTGCGCAGTTCTCAAGATAGCTGCTACAAACACGCTGCCGGAGTAACTTTGATCACGAAGGAAGTGCAGCTCTTCGCGTACTTCAGCGGGTCTGTTCACACGCCTAAGGGACATCTCCAAATGACAGCGAGACGCAGGAGAAGACCAAACTGCTCAATCTTGCAAAGCAACAGCTTGCTCCCGAGCTCCCTTGCCTTGATTTCCCCTTCCTACCCGATGAGATCACTTTAAGTGATGGGATACTATCCCAAGTAGGAATTTATATGAACGTACACACTTCAGGCTTAATTTCCAGAATAAAACATTGCCGCATTCAGTCACATTATGCACAGGGCTTAAACAGAGCTGCACACTGAAGCACTGGAAAAGGCAAAGCTTAAGAAGGGCTGCCCAAAGAAGTCAGTAGTGTAATGACAAAGGGAACCTGCACTTCGAATCACTTTTATATCCCACAGAGACAACCTTGGTGAACGGGGAAATAAGCATCATAACGTACACATTGTCCCAACAGGAGAATGGGTTCGGAGATGCGCAGCCTGCACATCCTCCCGTTCAGATGCCAGCTATTACAGGCAGCCTTGTCATTCGGTTTAATTTAATCCATCATCTTACTACAGTCAGCCCCCAAAACCAATTACCACTTCTCACCACTTCTACCACAAGCCCGTTCCGGCTCCTTGCTCCCATAGTTAGGCATCATTCCGTAGTTCCCGAGCGGAATTTACCCATCGGCGTCCTTTGTTGTCCAGCCGTCCTGTAAGTTTTCCCTCTGCAGCGAGGGAAAGAGCCCCCGGGTGTCCTCTAGCAACCAGGATTTTTCCAGGCGAAAGACCCCGCGTTCATTGAGCATTTAACCCACCCGCCCTGCCTTGTCCTTCAGCTCAAGCGGGTCCTCCCCGCAGCCGGGGGGAGATGCACCCGGTGTTTCATACAACAGTATCTCATATGTTACCGCCAGCAGCATCGCCGCGGAGCCCGCTCCCAACAAACGCCGCTGCGATGCTTAGTACCGGTGCCGGGCACCGCTCGACGGCGCGAGCTTCGCCCCGTACCTTGATGATGCTGCTGCGGCGCGGCGCGCCGCGGGCCGCCTCCAGCAGCGCCGCCTCGCCGTCCTCCTCGGC
>JAWLRI010001014.1:640948-662400 GCA_034781795.1 Crypturellus tataupa
GGGCCGGCCTCGCCGCCGTGCGGGCTGCTCCCGCGGCGCGTTCGCGTCGCTCCTGGCACAAGGCGAGCGCCGAGGCAGAGCGGGGCGGGCGCCAGAGCTCCCCCTGCTTCCCGGCGCTGAACGAGCTCGCGTTTTCCACGTTTCTGTGATCCACTGGAGCCTGGCGAGCTTTGCGCGCGTGTGTATAGATAATACACGTACGTCTTTTGTCCTCGTCTCTTCCGAGCTTTGCAGGAGATTGAAAGTTTTTTGGACAAGACCTTTAAGTTATCCCTTCTTGATTCTACAGATACTGAAAAAAAATTGCAGTGGTAGGTCGGACTGTTTGTTTCCCTAGTGTGATCTTTCCCTTTCTTCACTGTATCGGTCTGCCTAAAGCCTTCATTTTCAGTGTGTTCTTCCAAAGAGAGACGCGTGGGGTATGTTTTTTATTTATTTTTTTTTCCTCCAGTCTCAGAATGCTCAAAAGTAGAGCTCGGAAAACGCTGTTCACAAAGGCAAGGGGCTGATTTGTGAAAAAAATGAGACTAATAAAATTTGGAAGTCAAACTGTAAATGAACGGGAGGTTCTATGAGAAGACCCATTTAAGAGACCCTAAATTCCCGCTCTAGTTTCCTGTGGAAACCTGAAGATAGGGCACTGCCTGAAGTGGCACAGAGTAGAAACGCATTTGAGAGCAAATTTTCTCCAATAACAGAACACAAGGGAACTTTCTGGTTTACTTGTATGTAGTAAAACTGGTCTTCGAGCCTCTACTGCAGTTACTTGTTGGAGAAGTACAGGTCTCGTGCAGGGTGGTTGCTTTGCCGCCGTCATCTTACCGTTAGCGTTGACTGCCTACGGGTGATATAAGTAGTGTGTTGTTGGGAAAAGGTTTTCCGTTGACATACAAGTCCGCAGCTCTTAGATGTAAGCGTGATAAAAGTTAAAACATCAGGCGGATCTCGCTAGCGGTGTGTTCGCAAGGTCCCAAACATGCTGGTTCCTTTCCTCTGCCTGGGCAAGAGCATTTGGTGGCTCTTTTGCAGAGGGAATTCCCTTTAGGGTCACTTTGTGCTGTGCCTGTGGACCAAGCGAGTGTACTGAGTCGGAGGACTCGTCCTTAGCTGCCCTCCTGGTCAGATTTACGGGGCTCCTGCCCTCTTGTTGGTTTTACGTGGTGCGAGTGCGGGTGCTCGGCGTGCAGAAAGGCAAGGCCTCGCTGTTGCAGCGGGCACAACTTTATAGACGCGTTTCTGGAGATGGGTGCTCAAAATGTTTGAGCTGCCTGGCTGTGTTGGGCTTAGAAGACCCTTTCCATACAGGCGTAAAGTAAAATTAAAAGTGAAGTGAAATAGAAATGGTAACTTTGGCTTCAGATAGGGCGGTGCTGTGCAAGCAAAAAAATACAGTGAAGACCTGGGGATTGGGTCCTAAACACCTAATTCGGAATGGTGTTAAAATTTAAGTTATGTTTCAGACTGTGCAATTCAAAAATGCTGAAATGCTTTAAATGCTTAAAATTAGGCTTATGTCTAAATGCTTTGCTGAAGTAGATACTGAATAAAAATAAATACAGTAAATGTTCATAGCTGCACAACGCTCACTTGCTCCCTTAAGTTCCATATGCATTTTTATTTAGAATTTTTGTTATTTGAGTGGCTTGCATTAGGTAAGGTTTTGAAAATGTTTTCTTTCAATCAACAGACTACAAATCAGACGCAAACAGAACCTCTTTCTCCGTCTCCCAGCACTGTGTCGCCGGTGCCTTTGAGTAATCCAACCAGTGCCCCAAGGTTTGGAACAGTTATTCCTAATCGGATCTTTGTAGGAGGAATTGATTTTAAGGTATTTATTTACTTATTTTACTATTTTTTTATTTGTTTATAACCATTTTATAACTGTAAAATTCAATAGGAAAAAATGACAGACAAATGATCATATGTGTTTGTTTAGGTGGGAAGTGACTGTAATGTTTTAATTCATAGCAGAGAATAAAGCTTTAAATCTTGATTTTATTTAATTTTGCTGTTAAATTGACTGTTTGTAAGCCCAAGCTGCTAGAAGTTACTGATATGCTAGTTCTTTGGAAATGTTTATTTGTTTCAAATAAGTAGGCCCTTTCTAATAAGTAGGTCTAAGAAATATATTTAGAAGTGTTTTATATAATTTATAAGCAATAAACACACTATCATAGATTTCAAACATAAAAATCAGTAGATACAATTCATACATCACTTGTCTTTCAGTTCATACAAAAAAGAAGTTAGAAGGTGTGCATTCTTCACTCTTCATAGATTTTTTTTCTTAAAAATAAATCTTCTTTTTAAATATTAAAGTTTCTCTGGGTAATTTGCTAGTCCTGAACTCTCAGGCTCCGTATGTGCTCTTGCATATGCTTTAAAAATTCCAAATAGCAGAAAACAGTGGGCCATTCTTACATTCTTGAGTCATTTTGAACATTTGTGGAGACAGATGTACCAGGCCTTCCCCAGCTACTCTCACCTTCTTTCTTACAGCTTTAGATAATGAGTTTAAAGTCTTTGACTTTTGCATCACATTCTTGGTCTGCTTAGCTGTTCCTTTGTGCCCACCAACAGTATCTTCTCTGCCTTAATCCTCTTAGGCTGAGGACCTTTCGAAGTCTCACTCAGACGAAGAGGAGAAAGGATGACAGTTTACTCAGACTGTCTGGCATAATAAATACAAGAACTTCCAGGATCTTCTGGCTCATTTGGCTGAGGCAATTCAAATGGAGGTTTTTATAGTTGATGAGATGTCCTACAAGGTCTTCAGTGCATTTGGGCTTTAGCAAAGAGGCGCTGTGTCTCCTTGTGTTAGTAGTAGAGCTGTAAAAAAAAGACCTGTGTCACTGTTCTGTCTTCACTACAGTTAAAAAGGTGGAAACTTTATTTTGTGTAACATATTAGTATTCTTGCTAATTGTTATATTTACTATGAATTCTGAAGGATGTCTTAAGCCACAATTCTTTAAAAATCTTTTGTGTAATTTTAGAGACACGAGTGTAAATTATGTTTAGTGTATCTATAAACGTGGAGATAGATTTTACTGGGAAAGGGATGAAACCTCTATAGTAATTTTAGCTACCTTTCCATTTATTGTGACTCGGCTGTCCTAATTAGCCTGCATTTGAACGAAAATTTATTAGTTAGTCTTGGATTGCTTTTTATCAGAAATCCGATGGCCAAAGACTGGTGGTGGTGTTTCGGATTTTTTCCTTTGTTTTTTTCCAAAGGTCCTTGTTCAAGTTAGGCAGAAGAAGTTTAGAACTAGTTTATAATTTGTCTGTATGTGCGTGAGAGAGAAAAGTGGATGCTTCTCCTCGAAAAGCAACTTAATTTTCAGACTTTTTCTTCTCTTCTATCATCTTACCAAACACTTCCATTTGGTCCACAGCAAAAAAAATAAGGTGTCTGGCCTCTTTAATTTAGAAAACTCATTCAGTGAGAGAAATTAACTGTTAGAGCTCTAGATAAAACTTGAATTTACAGTTGTGTAACTTTTCACATAGATCCGAAGACATTTTACTTTTAGTGTTTGGTGATGTGCGCCTTTGGCCTGAGTGAAGGATTATTATTAACCTTTCTTGAGAATGTAGCAACTGCTATTGTGTCCTGTCACGAGAAGGAAAAAAATCCAGATCTGAATGCTTTCTGGCAAACCTCTAGATAGCGGGTTTATGTAAATACTTGTCAACTTCCCTGTCAATCTCTGAGATCACTTTTCTATTTTCCTTCATCAATATGGTGTTAGGCACTATATATAGTGTTAGAGTTCTGAAGTTTATGGTCGAACATGTATACATTCTCCACATCCAATAGATGTTGAATGAAACTTTCTGTACTGATTTCTTTGCCTGTGCATCAGAGTATTTTAGGTTTCAGCAATGTTATCATAGTTTCTTATTCTCATCTTCCACACAATATTTACAGCTTACAAGACTGACGGAAAAAATCTCCCAGAAATGGGGAATCTTGCCTATAGGGCTTTCATTTCTAAGTAGACAGACTCAGCCGTGTGAGTACCTTACCTTACATCAGAGTTGTACAGTGTATTGTATCAATCATTCGGCTGAATTTTTATTCCTATATATAGGGATCTTCACCGTTCTACTTAGGTGTAAAGCATGATTGTCCATTCGAGACAGTACTTATGGACTTATTTCCATGGGTGATAATTGTTTGGGGACTGGTGCAGGCTGTTTCCAGGGGGAAGAGATTGTTGCTGAGCTTTAATGAAACACTGAAGTGCATTTTGCCTGTTCAGATCCGTTCATACTTGTCATTATTCCCCATACTTGTGGAGTGGGTGTGTATGTTCTAGTGTTATAATGTAAGAAAAAAAAAAAAAAGGATCACTAAGGGAAACTACACAGCATTCTGCTGTCAGTGCTTTCTTTTGGTTAAGAGCTTGCAACATTTGAGGGAAGGTTGCTTGTTTTGGGGTTTTTTTTGCTGCTTTAACCCTTCCTGCTTCTGAAATTCAGATAAGGTAGACAAGTCTTGGATGTGCAAGAGAAGATTTTGCTAAATTATGTACGTATATTTCAAAGCAATAGAAAATATCTGTTTAGAAGTAAGATTATACTAAGTATACTTCCTTAAAATGCTAAAACATGTAGATGAATATGGAAGTTGTTTAAGGCATAGCGAGACCTGTGCACATCACATCACCGTTAGCTATAGTTTTAACAAAAGACCATGCAGAGCAGAACATTAAAATCTGTACTATGGCATTCGGGGATATAGTGCCCTAAATACCACACTAAGCGTTGTAATGGAAAACTAACGCAGAGAGGGGAGAGGAATATTCACATAGTCCAGCTGTGCGTTTATTTCAGGTAAGCATCAGGAACAGTTGTCTCCAAGATATTGAGCTTGTTCTCCTTTAAAAGCATTTTTTTGCTGGATTTGTTTTGGGGAGTTCTTAAACACTCTTTAGATAAAAGACTTATTCAGACTCTCCGACTTATTCATTAACTCTGTGTTTAAATGATCTTTTTGTGACCTGAGCACATTCTTCATAATAGCCTACATAAACTACAGTTTTGCAACTTGAGAACATTGTGTTTCATATTGTAAACTGTGTTCATGTACATAATTTATAGAAACCATAATTCAGAAATAGCTAAATCTAAACCCACTGACAACCTTTATCCAGCACACAAAGTTTGCTATTTTAGTGAGCTTCTAACATCATTGCTGAATGTGAAAATGGAGAAATTAAAGTGGAGCTCTCTTCTTGTTCTTTTATTGTGACGCATGTGTGTGTTCATTCTTCCATGCAAATTGTATCAAGGGTTAAAATTAGTTTTGTGGTAAATGTTATTCAAAATATATTAATTGATTAACTTTGCAATATCTTTACCTTTCTTCTTCTCTTAATTTGCTTTACTAGACAAATGAAAATGACCTAAGGAAGTTTTTTGCCCAGTATGGCTGTGTGAAAGAGGTGAAGATAGTAAATGACAGAGCTGGAGTATCAAAGGGGTTGGTATAGTACAGTAAGCATGTTTAGAAATTGAAAGTATAACAGAAAATTTACTGACTGGTAAGATGAATAAGGCATTAATAGTTAACAGTATTATGTTATCGATAGTCCTAGTTATGCTGTACACACAAAATTCTGCTGTTACTGCTACATATAAATGCCTTTTTAAATTGCCTAATTATAAAACTGTGTAATTATCTCATCATTATGTTAGAAAGCTGTGTGTTACCAAGAAAAATGTTAATAGCAATAATAATTTAAATAGATAATCCTAGAAGAGTAATTTGGGTATTTTAAATATGTATTTTTGCTTCTGAGAGACAGTGTGGAGAGATGTGTCTTCCCTCTTACTCCATTCTCAGACATCTGATTGTGGTGGAATACAGGAGAAGATTTGAGATCACTTTGCAGGAGGATTTTGGGAGACAAGAACACAGGGGACAAATCTGAGAATGAATTGACTGTAGAAAAGGGAGCTAAGACTGGGTTTAAATGATGAGAAGAGAGAAAGGCCAAAGAGTAATTCTGGAGAAAGATTAAGGCTGTTTAGGAAGAAAAAAAAATCCCCGTAAAAACCCAGAAAATGGAGAAGGAATGTGAGCAGTATGGGCTATAGCGCTGCAACAGAAATCTAATGGCAAGCGAATTGAAAGAGAAAGGGATGTTCATGAGAATTTTTATCTTTAAAGCATGTTCTCTTAGATCAGAAGAGCCCTTCAGAGCATAACAGCCATGTGTGATGCATCTCATAATTTTAGTGGTGACAGCAGTTAATAGAAATCAGTAAATTACCCCCTGAGCTGCTGGTCTTATCTTCATAGAGGATGCTTACCTGCGTTCCCATAACCATTGTTCCTGGTCCCAGCTGAGAGTCTAAGTCTCCTGCTTAGAGCAGCTAAATTCAGAACAGTATTTGACACTTAAAATATGCACATCCATAGCATATATCCAAGAAGATCCAAATAATCCAAGAAGATGCAGCTATTACACAGTTGTGATTGTCAACAGGCCGCTGGCAATAAAAATAACAGAAAAGAATTGCTTACAGTGACTTTTTAAACTGAAATCCAAGAACTCCTTGGTAGGTTATGGTTGATGGGGGTTTTACAAAATTTATTCCCAAGTTTCTGTTTACTTGTGTTTACTAGTTTATTGTCAAGATGGCAAGGCCTTTGTAGGTAAGACCTCAAGTAAGGCAAATAAATTCTGTGGTCTTTGGATATGGAAAGTTTTCCAGACTTGGTGAGGGAAGATAATAATAGCAAAGGCCCAGAGATTTAGTAGTGTAACTGGTCAGAGTTACTGAATTTGAGTAGTAAAATGGACATGAAAATGTTTGCCTGGAATAATAGAATGTATTGCCAAATCTGATCTGTAGCCTAGAATGACAGAGCCCTTTTCAGTAACTTGTAGTCTCACCCTAAGGAATGAGCACAAACCCAAGAAGACATCCACACACAATCATTAAAATAATTTGTTGAAATTTAGGAAGCTAAAATTCATTTCAAAGAATTTTGAGGGATTTCGAGGGGGAGGGGAATGTGTATGTTGTTTTCACACACCCTTAATAGAATAAATTCATCTTTTAAAAAATATATATACTTTTTCAATTTGCTACCACATAAATAGACATAGATTTCCTCAGGAATTAATTTAGGGATTTGGTTACAGCAGGCGTTCAGTGTAGAAGTAACCCGTTTGAACCCCAGCATTTAGAAGGGGAATGGTTGAGGAGACCTAGTATGTCATAAAATATAAAACTGCTTTGTCCTTGAGCATACCACAGTACTCTTGCTTAATGCTAATCATGGCATATGCAAAAATAAATCACCGAGGAATACTATCTCTGCGCTGCTGTTTCCTGTGAGAACCCAGTTTAATATACTGGGTACAACTGGTGAAACTGGGGAGCGTTCAGAGATGTCACTCAAGTAGATGGGATCTATAGCGTAAAGATAAGTACTGTATAATCAAAATCATATTCTAGGTGCCCATAACTAATGAGAGACGCAGATCGAAACTCTCGTAACAGAAATGAAGGAGTTAAAAGACACACAGATGTGTACTGAATATCGAAGAAGATACAGGACATTCTGAAGAGCTGTTTAAATGGGCTGCTCATTTACTGCATTGAAGTATTATGTGATCATGTGCTTAAACATGTCAGAAGACAGATTATAACAAGAATGCTAAGTTAAGATTGCGGTTATTTTTACAATTTTTTTGGTCATTTTACATTTTAAATGTCATTTGTGCTATATGTAAGTATTAACAGACAATATAAATATGAAATACAAATTCCAGAGACTTAGCTCCAATAATTTTTATTTAGGTATGGCTTCATCACTTTCGAAACCCAAGAAGACGCACAAAAGATTTTACAAGAGGTAAGTGCTATTTTCCGGTATGGTTATCTCTTGCAGTTTCATGTTAGTCACTAAGTAGCTTAGTCCTGTGTTTGCCAGATTGGATTTGCAGATCAGCTGAGATTGGTCGTTTTACCTTCTTCATCCCTGCCAAATTTATCTGTCGTTGTCTTATGAGCGGCTTTATGCTGAGATCTTCTGGAGCTAGAGAAGGGGCTTGCACTTCACACCTGAGCTTTGACAAACACTCTTTCTCATCCTTCACTTACTCCACAAAGTAGTTGTTTTAGTGCATGCTAAGTACTCTTTATTCTTCACATTTGTTTTAATTTGCTTTGGTAGAAGATTAATCACTATGAAGTTTTGTGGGGAGCTAGGAAAGATGCCTGCTTACCTCTTTTTCTGACATGTTTGTGAGAGCTGGTGTTGCTCTCCTCAGGAATAATTAGATGGACTTAAGAAATTTGAAGCAATGAAGCTTAATTTATTTTATGCTATTGTTGCTTCTACGCTTTGCTAGACTAGTCTTAAGATTCTTTCTGGAACATTTCTTGAGTTGGGGGCATAGTGAAGCTCTTCAGTTCTTCAGTTTTGAAAATCTGTGTTCCGTGGTCTGATTGGATTGATGTATCAGAAAGATATCTGGAAGAAAAAAAGAACAGAAAATAGAACCTAAGACTTGCAAATTGTCCTTTCCCTAGAGCAGTGGAATTCAAAATGTTGAAAAAAATGAACTGAAGCTGAAATTTCACATTAAAAAAAAAAAAGTATTTGGTACATTTTAAAATGTCTTGACATTTTAAAAATTTTTTGTCTACAGAAAGTACCTTGACCTTAGATATCCTGTGACTGTATCACCTTTTTCACCAGTGCATCATACTGCTCTTTTGTATTAATTCTGCAGTCAATTAGTGTCTAGGTCTCTTTCTCTCAGACATTTTCAGTTGATGAACTCCCAACTTTTAATAGTTTATTTTGCTTGAAACGAATCGTCTTTCATTTTGTACAATTGAATTTCATCTCATTTGCATTACTGGTGTCTTCAAGGTCATCCTGGACTTTTGTATGATATTCTGATCCCTTGCATTGATTCTTTTTCCCCTTTTTTGTCTCCTACTTTACCATCATCAGTAATTTCTTCAGATTTTTCCATTTTTATTTTGCACTCCAACTACATTTCTTTCTATATTCTTCTTTAAGTTGAAGTCATAAATTACCTCTCTTCTGCAGTAATTATAGTTTTAACAGTGAAAACTTAGTGTAATGTGGTAGCAGTAGCATACATTCTCTCTTACGTAAATATTCATGGAAGGAGACCTCCTTATTCTTCATGTTTTACAAAGCAATTTTAAAGAGATTCTGACGATGAAAGAGCCCTGTTGTTTGCCCTCTTTCTTCCCATTATATTAGCAAACAGTGTGCTGTTCTTGAATTTAAAAAGAAGGGCAGGGTTTTTAATTTTATTTATGGGATTGTACATGATATTCCCTTTCTGTTATATGCAAAATATTTTGAAAAGAATGTAGATTCACTGTTCCCTAATTAGCATTGTTTTAGTTCTGCTGCTGTAGTTGAACTTCACTGGTATACTGGTTCTAGCCTGCTTTTATATTTTATTAGCCTGGATGCAAGTAAGTTTTAAGGCAGTCATAAGTAATTATGAAAATAAGAATATTTCTCTGTTCAGCCCTTGTAATTAGGTCCTTTTCATGTTACTTGTTGCTGTCTTTTTTTTGTAAAATATGTCACAATTGTGGAAAATGGAATTTAATCTTTATGCTTGAAATTGTGTGCACATAAGATTTTATCAAAAACCATAAATACATGATTGCATGAGGACAAATGTAAACTAAACTTTGCTGAAACTTATGATTATTTGTTGTTATTCAGGAGGCTCTGTTTAGGGTAAATAATATTTGAAATTCCTGGTGATTAATTTTGATAGAGTCAGGATAGAAAAGGGGATGTTCCAGTTCTTGTTTTTGTGGTACACTGCAAGTAAAAGGCAGGGGAGGGCTGAAAACTGTGAGGTGATTTAAGTACTTTTGGTTTTCGATTCTTGGATACCTAGATAAATGCAAAAAATACAAAAACTGAATGCTTTTCTTTTTTCCATTCTAGGCTGAAAAGCTTAATTATAAGGATAAGAAATTGAATATTGGTCCAGCAATAAGAAAACAACAAATAGGGATTCCTCGTATGTATTTTCACTTACATTTTTATGTTATGTATGTAAGTGTGATTATGAATATAAACTTTTAACCAAAATGTGCCCATCTTGCACTGCAATAGTGCTGTGCATGGCATATGCTTAGAATAGTTGGTAGAGGAAGTAAATAAATAGAAGTGGAAATGTGCTAAGAAACGGAAAGATGCTCTTTGGTTCTTTTGTCTCTTTAATGTGTTCCTTACATCATTTCTTTGAAAAAAAATTACATATCTGGGAACTAGCTGAATGGCAATTTCTCTTGAATGATAACATGCCACTTATGGTTGCCAGGCAGTTGTAATCTAAGCTGTTAGAAAGACTGTCCTCACAGATTCGCCAGGATTGGAAGTGTTTTGCTGGTTGGTTGATTGCGTTCATACTGATTGTTGAAGAGCAAAATCTGTCAGGACGGTTGCACCTTTTTTGCTATCGTAAAAGCTGTAAGGAATGGATGGTTACATCACTGCTCATTCCTTAGAATTCTTTGCTGTAAAATAATGGCTGTGGCTTCCTTCTCTGACAAAGAACTACACGTGCTGAACACATGAATATTGTTAAGTTTTTATTTGTCAGATGGCTGTTTTTTTTTTTTATTTTGGGTAAGTATAGTGGTAAGATGATCTTCTGGGAAAGACCTTTGTATTGTACAGATTTGCTTCTAGAGGAGATGCCCTCCCATCCTGCCAGGGGCTGTTTGTTTGTTTCCTCTGTAATAATACACTGCTGCAAATTCAGGAAGCAGATAACCAGTTTTTAAGATCTGTTCGAGAGAGAGCTGTGCATGCTGTTTTGTTATTCTTTGTTCTGGGCTATCCTCAGTATTGCTTTTGGTATAGTTTAAAAGAGTTGAAATAGATCTTTGCTCATCTTCCAATTCAGGACTATACCGAAGAATTTTAGTTTAATTTAAAAATTTTCTTTACCTGCTGCTAAGTGATGAGAAAAAGTCCACAGATAGGTAGGTAGCAGCAGTGTTGGTATAGGCACATTTTTTTCACTCAAGACAGAAATTATTTCTCACTCCTTTCTCCCCCTCATATATCTGAGTATGCCATTCTGCCTTATAAACACACAGAAGATTCCAGCAAATGGAGCATTATTTCAAATTTCTGTGCTTTAGAAGTTACTCAGCATGATCTCTGCCCTGTCATCATCACACGTCTTTCTCTGGGCTTTGTTTCCCTGTCTATCTCTGACTTGGACTGTTTCATTGCGTGGCCACGTTTTTAAGTCAAGCAGTTCTTCCTCCCTATGACTTACACTGAAAGTGTGCACTGGTTAGAAGAGGAGCATATCACTGTCTGTGTGTTTTAAGTCTGGGGCCTAAGGGAAGGAGGAGAAAACCTTCAAAAGTGGATCTGGAGAGAGCTGCTCTGTCCTCTTGAAATCTCTGCTCTTGCAGGCAGAGGCCACCAAGTGGCCCTATTCCACTTTACTACCTCTTGTTATGGGAACATGGTCTAGCAGGATGGAGTTGAAGGGCTTATGGTTGGACTCGATGATCTTAAAGGTCTTTTCCAACCATAACAATTCTATGATTGTTCGAGTGCAGGATAGATCCTTGGGACGCAGTCTGGTTGGCATCTACAAACAAATCCCAGGATCTCATTTCTCTGTATTTGCTGTCAGTGACCTAATTACTGGGATACTTTGCCTTCCTGCAGCTCCTTCAGAGGCTTGTGAAGTCAGAAAACCTAAGCTTCTAAACACCACTAGGCCTGGGGCTCTGTTGCGTTTGGTAGAGTTCAAGGATAGTCCCCGTAGCCGTCTCATTTATTGCTGTCTTCTCCAGCCCAACTGAAATCCAGCTCCTGTCTTCCTTTAATGTGAAGTTTTGCCATGTTCAGCTCTGCGTCATCGCATTGCATTTTGTGCTAAGATCTGAGCGTGCTGGAAGGATCCTTGTTTTCATAATAAACACCATGCAAGTCTGACTTGCCTGGTGACTGAGATGAAAAAAAGATCACTCCAGTGAGTAGGACATACTTTTAAAATCAGCTCAGTCACTAGCAGTTATCCAGATTCATTGTGAACCTATCTTCGTTTCCTCTGCAAGTTGGACCATGCAAGCATTCGAGGTTTTCCTGTTTGCTGCAGGATGGTCACAACTTCGCATTTAGGAATCAAGACAGATTGTACATCCAGGCTGCACCTGCAGGTGCAGGCAGTGTTTCTGTTTTGCAGTCTCGGTGGGAACAAGCATGTGCCTTGAGATTGTGATGAGGTTGATTCTTGCTCCTGTTTAGAAGAGTAGGAATAAATAAATCAGTCTTCAGACTTAGGTGTCTAATACCCCTTGTCCTTTCCAGAAGTAGGTAGAAAATCAATGTTTAAATACTGCTCTTCCTCACAGACTTTTGAAGGCTCACAGGCTTCTGCCTTTCTTTGCCTTTTTTTACCCTAACAGTTCAATCTTGTTCAGTCCATGAACTTTAAAGGGTTCCAAGGCTACTACCCAGCCATAAGGGAAATTTTCCAGATTATGGAGGAGAGGCTTCCATCCAGTCAGTACATCTATGGTGCTTGTGCTGTTTCATCTTGCCCAGGCAAGAAAAACAGCAACTTTCAGTTGTAGCAACCTCAAAATAGGTTATATGCAAATAGAAGTGGGCAAAAAATAAAAGTCTGCCTTGACTTAGAAAAAGAAACTTTCATCCACAGCTCAAGGTGAATCTTTTGACTCATTCTAAGGCCCCCAGAATTAGAGAGAAAGCTGTAAAAGCATCTTCTTTTCCTTCTCCTGGGTCAGGAACAGCAGTAGGGAAGGTTTCCCTGTTTGCTTTTCGCCAGCATGGAGGCCCATGAAAATGAGCATTCTAGAAGCTGAGAAGTACAAATAAACCCCGAACAACTGGAAGAAGAATAACTAATCATTATAAGCCGAGGGAATTCTAGATGGCTCTACCTCTTCCTGATTGTTTTGTTTTTCTGTCATGGATTGTTAAGGTTGGAGCATGTTGCCTTTCCACTTGCAGGGGAGATCTTCAGTAGCAGCAGAACATTCTGTGCAGTGCTCTTGGTATAACAGAAGGGATTTTTGGCCAGGGATTGTGTTGGTTTGTCTTCATTTCAAATACCAGGAACTAGAATTCTAGATCGCTTAGTGGAGCTGAAGTGTTCCGGGTCTTCTCCAGTCCGTTCTGAAGTTAGCCTGGCATGGGCCATCTTGACCTCCCAACATCTGGTGCTTCCAGTTACTGCATCCAGGGGTCCTTGGGCTTTTGTAGGAGTCAGTCACACTATTATCGTCCTTAAGGCCTTGGATCGTAGTTGGGCATTTCTTAGTCCTCCACTTAGTGTCCTAGTCATCTCTTTCCATACAGTTATGTCTGGAAAATGGCATTTCCTGGTGGTAGTTACTTTTGGAAGGAAGATGAGAAAACTAAAACCTGTTCAGTGATCTTTATATTGAGTTCTTTCTGTTTTACCATGAATTTTACCATGGCGTGTTCCTATATTACAGAATTCTTCCTGTATTACAGAATTCTTCCTGTATTACAGAATTTATTTTTATTGTTGCTTTCCCCTACCCAAAGTCCCCCATAATTGGAACTGAAACTTGTCTTTTAGAGAAACTTTTTTTTTTTATCCAGACAGAAATGGACTTTAGATGATCCCCAAAACAATATCTGAGAAAATTAAATAACCTCTGCATAGAATGAAAGTCCCTTAATTTGAACATTATTACCTACAGGGCTATGGAGATAGAATTTTGCTTTGGGATGAGGCCACTCTTGGTTAGAGCCCATAGAGCAGTGGCAGCATTGCAGGAAGTGTTCCCCTTGCTCATATTTGGCTTTCATTTTTTACTTTTACCAGGCAATGTGCCTTTGCAGAAATACACAAACATTGTGCATTGAGGAACCAGGCTGCATTTTTTTAATGAAATCCTTCTGTTGTTTCTAGTGCTTGGATCGTGTTTCAGCTAAATATTCATATATGGAGGTTACCAATGAAAATCTCCCACAATTTGAAGGTACCTGTGGACATTTGAAGATTAAAAATAATCATATATTTACTGGTAATTGGAGTTGTCTTTGTTTAGTAACTGACATGCATGTCATCTTCTGCACTCCTTTCCATCTACCTGTGTTACCCTGTGACCATCTGCTTTCAGGATTCCGTGTTTGAGAGGGACCTGAGATAGCACTAGGCACACTCTACCCCATGCTCTTTCCTTTGAGTGTTAGTTTGATTCTCTGAAGATCTTTTTTTTTGTTTGTTTTTTTGATATGAACTAGACATTTAAAACAATAATATCTTATTGGTAAGTTAACTGTCATATAAAAATTTAATTCCAGGATCTAGTGTAATGCCAGCGGCTGGAACAATGTACCTGACTACTTCAACTGGATATCCTTATACTTTCCATAATGGAGTGGCTTATTTTCATACTCCTGAAGCTGCTTCTGTTCCACAAGCGTGGCCTGTAAGTAATCTTTTTCCTGTATATTTGCTTTTCTGTAATCTAAGATCAGTCCAAGACTTATGCATCTCTCCTGCGTCCCGCTTCTCCAGCTATACCCTTTAGTTTGATGGTCGTGGTTAATACTATTTTCTGGATCAAATGTACTTTATAGAGAGTGGGGTCCCTACTGCAGGGGAACGGGTTTTTTCCTAACACAAAGATGGTCCTTGTGACCTTTCACTGGCTCCCTTATTATTCCTCCATGAATACGCAGCTTTTGGCTGCAATAACTATTAGTTGAGTTGGAATTAAAATGAAATACTAGGTCAACAAAGCGAAAGGGAAATTGAGGCATCTTACAGGCTTACATAGCCTTTTTAAGAGTACCCCTGTTTTAGGAAGAAAATAATGCACTAGATGAAATGTTTAAGTGTTACCAGGCTTGGGGAAATGGTTAGTCTTATGTGTCAGGTGCAGAAGGGTTGTCCATGACCTAACTTAAGGGGATGGAGGAGTAAAAGACTGATGGCATTTCCAGAGTACACAGCTCTGCCAAATTGCTGTAAAAGCAGCATTTGCCAAGGCTATGTATGCACTGTCTGTATATATGAATGCAAAATCCCTTCATATACCAGGAAAAAAAGTCAATGGAAGCTACTATGATGTCATTGCTCTTGTTGGAAAGGCTGTTGTTTCTTATTGATTAGTTAGTAATTATTCCAGTGCGCTGTTTATTTTGGCACTGTAGAATTTATTTCTCAGGGTTCACTAACCTCTATTTTAATCACTTCCTTTGTAATCTTAAGCTGTTTGCTTTTCTTGTGGAGGATGACACTTGTGATGGACAATCCCATAGTGCCTGAGGAGCTTCAGAGGAAAGGCATAAATACCTGTATTTTTTTAGAAACCCTTTATGTTAATGCTCACTAGCTTGAGAGAACTGCCTCAAATACTGCCTGTTGGAAAAGGCCATGAATATTTTACTGTGTTCTAGTACTGAGCTTTGGCACTGATGCCTTTGCCCAGGTCCATTACCTTTTAAACATACCCTGCCTGATGCTTGTAATTCCAAATGCTACTGCCTATTGTAGTCTCACTTATTTACATATTCTTCACTTTCCTTCTTAGGAAAGAATATCAAGAATTGAAAACACAGCAGTATTGCAAATTTAGAAAACGTTAGCTCTACTGAAGATATTAGTACTTTTGTGTGTGTGTATGAGTGCATAATTTCTGAAGTCCAAAGTGGGGATTTTTGTCTGCTGTTGCATCTTGTGTTTTTATATAGCAGAATGAATTGGAGTATTGTTGGGGTTGTTCTATGCGGGAATGAGGGAATTTTAGGATGTGGGGAATTGCACAAAGTATCCTTAGCAGATCAAAACTAAAGGTGCATGGTCTTGCACCTCTATCTCTGTCCATTTGTTTCTACCCCCTTCTTTCAGGGGTGTTTCTCTGACCCTAAAGTGGGCTCCCCAAAACAGGTAAGTTTGAGCTGGTTTATCTCCTCGAACTGCTTTGCTGACAGATCAGACGAATGCTGAAGCTGGTGAGAAGGGAACGGGAAAGGGAACATATTGCTGGGGCCTATGGAGAGGGTGAGAATGCATCAGCAACAATTTAAATTGCCTTTATAAAGACATACCTATGGTGAGGACAGGTGAACAGCTTTAAGGAAAGGTCCTTTTTGGAAAGGAATAAGTACACATCCTAAAGATGTTTGCCTCGTCAGTAATGAACCTATGGAAGCAGTGGTCTTGAAGAATCAAAGAGTAAGTTAAATAAAGGTGTTTTCAAAAGGGGATGACTGCTTGATATGTAGTGCTTCAAATCTGTTAGTAGGATTGAAAGTTTATGAAATTGCTACATTAAGGCTTGAAACTTACTGGGTTTTGTTGTTTGTTTGTTTTTAAGTCACGCTCTGTTTCCAGTTCACCAGTCATGGTAGCTCAACCGGTTTATCAGCCTCCTACATATCATTATCAGGTATCTGTTTGAAATGGATTTCAGCGCGTTAGGATTCCTTCCAAGCTTGCAGTTTTATTTGCAGTACTATCTCAGTGCTATTTATTCTTAACACATAGAAAGACTGTCAAAAATAGTTACACAGAATACTTCAATTTCATTGAAGATTTTCTTTCCACTAGAACTGAATTTCTTCTTGTATACCCAACTACTTGGAAATGGAGCATATTTTCTTTTGTTTTGCTAGACAACTGGCTTAATTTTTAGCATCTATCTAGTCCAGCTTTCTGCTCAAGGCAAGGTCTGTTAGATCAGTTAGATCTGCTTGCTAAGGAACTTGTCCCATTGAATTTTAAATTTCTCTGGTGATGGAGGCTCCGCAAGCTTTATGCAAGCCTCTTGCATTATTTTTACACTGTGATGATGTTAAAAAAAAAAAAAATTCCATATATTTTTTTCCACTGGAAAGTTGTAGGCACCAATAACCACACTCTCCTCAGGGCTGAACCACTGATGTGTCCTGTGCTCCAGGCCCGCCTCTCCTGGTGGCCCCTGCGAGACCTCTGTGTGTTCATGTCTTCCTTGTGCAGGGGAATGGTCATCACGTTTGGTGTCTTCCCATTTCCTAAATGCTTCATTATTTCAGTAGCTAAAAAAGGCCCCGGTTAGAGGCTTGAGTGGAAGTGGAGGAGCTGACCATTCCTAAGTTACTGGGAGGGGATTATGAAAACTAATTTTTGTTCTTTTTAATATTTCTGAGTGTCCCTGCTTGAGCAGGGAGGTTGGACTGGATGATCTCCAGAGGTCCCTTCCAACCTCAACCATTTTGTGATTCTGTGATTTGGATAAAGATTGGGGTAAGGTGATTGCATTGTATTGTGAATATGTGTATGTATATGCAGTATATTGGAAATGTAGTATGTATATGCAGTATATTGGGAAGGCATATGTAAATTAAAAAATTATATAAATATCTTTTATTGTTTCAATGTAGGCACCAACACAGTGTCTTCCAAGTCAGTGGCAGTGGAACGTTCCACAGGTAAATTCAGTTCTTAGCTGCTCTATTTTACATCAGTTTGCGTTTAGTTTAAAGCTGGTCCAGCTTTTGGAATAGTTTGTCTTCAAATCAAATGATACAAATAAATTTCCTACTAGTTAAAACACCGTTGAAATTAATATTAGTTGGTATATTTTAACAACGAACTTGTAACATTTACTGGTATAGTAGAAAGCATAAAATACAATTTACTGACATACCAAATTTAAATTCTTTATTAAAAAACACCTCTCTCCATATCCCCACCAAAATATCTGCATAGAGAAGAGCAGAAAGTTTCTGCTGAAAGTGCAAATCCCTGGTGTGAGAAACCTGGACAAACTGCCACATTTTACCTGATAGGAGAAATGGATGTTGACTAGTTTGCTAACTGGTACAGCCTGGGATGTTTCCAGAATATCAGCAGAAATACCCAGACCCAGGGTGAAATCAGGCTCAGACCCAGTTTAGCATAACAGGAGGAAGACCATGAAGCCTTGAAGAATTATGATACACGTTCATTGCTTTAGTAACAGATACCTGATCCGGTTTGGGATCTACTCTGTTAATCAGTCTGCTGCTTTGAAAACTGGGGCTGAATTGTTAGGTTTGTTGGGCGTGAATAATAATACTCTTCTAATCTTTGAATGCTTCGTTCATCGCTCCAGCTGCGGGATACTGTTCCTGAACGGTGGGACCTTGCACTTAGACTTCTCTCTTGCTATTCCAGTTTTCTTCCAGGGAGCTCTTATCTCTGAATATAAGGAGAAAAAAATATGAGATCTCTTGGGGTAGTTAGCTGACTAAACCAAAAAGGCCTTGAAAAGTGTATCTATAAGTTAATGTTTTTAATACATGTATGGGTAAAGCTGTATGGGTTCCTTTTTAAAAAACTTTTTTTAAATGATTTTAACATAACTTTTTTGCAAGAGAAAAAATATGGGGTTTTGTAATTTTAAGAGTTTTAAAGTCATTTCTCTTTCTCTCACAATGTTCTTAAAATATAAAGAAAATACAAATACTAAATGATCAAAGAACTTTTTTTTTTTTTTTTTTTTTTTTACATTTTTGTCCTGCCATCTAATTTATGCCCACTTCCCCCTCAGTTAAGTTTCTTATAGGCTATTAGAATTGACTTTGACACTTTCTTTAAGGCCCTATCTTCATTTATATGTAGGAAGAAGAGTTATGAAATAAGTTTTGCTGATTTATAGTATGAAAATCATACAGTTTATCAAAGTCATGTGCTTTATTTCAGTCTCCTGCCTCTTCATCTTCATTCTTTTATCTGCACCCGTCTGAAGTCATTTATCAGCCAATAGAGATTACCCAGGAAGGTGGATGTATCCCTGCTCCTCTCTCTCTGGTGGAAACTGCAGTTCCTGAGGTATTTTTGTGAAAAAATGTAGTTGAAATGTTTACCTGCAACTGCAAAATATTTAAGTACAAGCAATTCAGAGCACTTAAGTTATCTTCAAGTTAGAGCATCTCTTCCACAGCCTCCTAGGAGGATGCTTTGATTCTGATACACTTTTAGTTCCTAGTAATAACAGAGAGCAGCATGAAGACAAGTCAGTTTATTTATAAATAAAAAAAATTAAACAAAATGAAGCTCAGACTGAACTGCAGCTTCAGAGTACTGAATTAATCTAGCCATACCATTTCAGTTCTTGAGAGACTTCTTCTTCTTTATGAGTTGAAGCTAGTTCGTAAGTATTCTGAAGGTCAAAATGAAGAAATAGTAGCTGAATGGCTGGATCAGTTCTGCTCTTCTTTGCTTGTCGGTTTCTTTTAAGAGATGATTAACGTGCAGTAAGGCTGCTTGCAAATTTTAAAATGTATTTTTTTTTAAAATTCATTCTCTGATAACAGAAATGTCTGAATAAACTGTAAATTATGGCAAAAAATGAAGTATTTTCACAAAAGTTAAGTATTTCATTGCCGCAAGAATAAAGTTCCCAAATTGGTTTTCCAAACATCATGATGAAAAATGCTAACACACCTAGACAATATAGTTTTCCAACAAAGTTGTTCTTACTACTTCAGTAAAAAAAACCTTTGATAAGGTTGTCTTATTTTTGAAAAATGCATAAACATCAGATTTTGTTGTACAATCATAAATCTTGTCCATCCATTTTATTGTTTTACCTCTTGTATTTCATAAATCAGATATTTATCAGCTTATATAGAGATATTTGAAATGTGTGAACAATTAGAAAACCCATTAAATTAGTTATGGAGTATGTTTGGATGTATCATGCTCTCAGTCCACAGGTACATATTTTGCTGATGTTAAAGGAAGCTGTATGTGGAAATTCAGAAGACTATGTAAATTTTTTTTAAAAGTACTTCTTATTTCTATGTAAATATCTTTCAGGTGTGACAGTGCTGGGTATTATTTTTCAGTCTGCTGAATTACACGTTTAAACATAGTCTTATTGTAACCGAGTGAAATGTATTTGGAGCACGGAAATGTGCTGCTTCTGTCACGGTTTAAATGCTGTTTGGCACTAACTTACATAAATTGTATGTAGCAAAGCTCTGGTGTGGTTGGGGGGAAGCACTTCAGTTCTGAAATCTCGGTGTTTAAAGTCAGTGTTTGACCAATCTAGATTAATTTAGCCCACAACTAGAAATCCTCAAGAATCTAAATCCATTTGAAGAGCTTGCCAAATCATGGTATTGTGAAACAAGTTTTTCTGCTCTTTTTGTAATTAAATGCAACTCTTGTTTGTTTTCATGCCAGCCGTATTCTGATCATGGAGTTCAAGCAACTTATCACCAGCTTTACGCCCAGAGCGCCATAGCCATGCCAGCACCTGTGATTCAAACTGAGCCCATTAAAGTAAGCACTGTGGTCTTACTGTCGTCTTTTTGGAAGGGGGACAGGAAAAGAAGAGGGGCACGAATGAAAAAGTCTTTTATTATGAATTAGTAAGGAAGGAAAACAAATGTTGCAAAGAGACTGTTTTTTCTTTGCTCTTCACTTGAGTCTTTACTACAGAGGACATAGAGGTTACTTGTTCTGCAACCATTCTACTTGGAGAAAATTTTAAAAAATAGTTTTAAAACTTGAGATGCAAGGAGAACTGCAAATGAAATGTATTTTGAGAGAAAGCAGTGATCCTTGCTCAGTTCTTTGAAATGATAATTATAAATTCTTATCCTTACATCTCTCTGGATCTTGAGCAGTTGAATTAATTGTTTGCAGTCTTAGACAAGGACTTCCTACTGTGGCAAGGTGGAGTTTTTGGAACAGTGAGCGTGAAAAAATGTTCCTTTTGGCCACCTATGATATTTTTCTTGCAGTTCTGCTTTTGAGTGGCCATTTTAAAATGTCTTGACTCTTTTACACAAGGCAAGTTTTTAAAGTCCTGTTGCCTAAATTACTATAACATTGTTTTAACACGATGTGCAAACATCCTAAGTTAAATTTAGCTTCTGATGCCTGTTACTGCATGATAACAAAGGGCTGAAGGTATCAGTTGTTTTAACTTTACAGTGCTTGTTCTTCTGTGAAGAGAAGATGCTTACTCAGCTACAAATGACAGAATAAATGAATTAATCAAAGATATGTTATAGGCTCTGTCTGTCTTTTACACCTTTTAAATTTTATTTTTTTGTATGTTTTTCTTTTTCTTTCTGATGGAGTACTTTCTTAATGATATCTACTAAATATTTCCAGTAGAGGGTGCTGAAACACAAGTGTTGCCTTGGATTATACTGAAAATAGTCCAATAAAAAGAAGAAAACAGAAGAATGTGAATTTGAGAAGAATGCTAATTCTGACTGATTCATACATTTACAGACTCACGGAAGGGCTGAGGTTGGAAGGGGCCTCTGGAGCTCCCCCAGCCCAGTCCCTGCCCCAGCAGGGACACCCAGAGCAGGGGCACAGGGTCCATCCGGGCGGGTTGGAGATCTCCAGAGCAGGAGCCTCCACAGCCTCTGGGCAGCCTGTGCCAGGGCTCGGG
>JAWLRI010001014.1:664741-691069 GCA_034781795.1 Crypturellus tataupa
CATTATTGCCAAGTCGTACACTTATTTTTTTTCTTCTGGAAGAAGGTTCCCGTAGAAAGGAAATAGGGCTAAACTTTGAAAGCCGAAATAGAGACTAAACTGCTTTTCATTTACTTTCCTACCCTTTGAGATGCCAGAAGCAATTTCCTCTCGGAGCTGACTTCCTTTCTGGAAATGATTTCTGTCTCCAACCATGCTGAGGCTCTTTTCTCATTCTCTCCTTCTGACTAACTCGCTTTCTTCCCTCTGCCTCGCTGCTGGCGGCGCAGACCTCCAGGAGGTAGGTAATCACATGCGAGATTCTCTCCTAACTTTCAATTTCAGTTCTTTTTTCCCTTCTTTTTCCCCGCTTCTCCTTATGCAGCCGGGCCGGCAGGACAAACAAAGCGCTATTGGTGTCCTGGGCGAGCGCGCCCTGCCAGGGGGCTGGCTGCAAATTGACGTGGCATGGAAAATCTCCGCTGGTTTGTGGCAGCTCGAGGAAATCAAACCGGCTTCTGCCAAGTTCGGAGCCCGGAGTCGCTCTGCGCTTAGTGCTTATGCGTAGGAATGAATAGAAAGTGTCCTCGGAGCTCAGCTGGGGAAGCCGAAGTTTTCTGTGTTTGGATTTATGGCTAATAGAAAGCAAAATCCAAGGGGATTATTGCATTTTTTTTAAGGGAGAGCAGCAGATCTCGCTGCCCGCTCCCCGCCTCCCCCTTTTTCCTGTAACTTTAATTATTTGCAGACCTTGCCATGGGGTGCGGACTGCGCAAGCTGGAAGACCCAGATGATAGCAGCCCCGGAAAAATCTTTTCTACGCTGAAGAGACCACAAGTTGAAACAAAGATGGATTCTGCTTATGAATATGTATTGCTGGATTTTACTCTAGAAGGTATTTTTTCCTCTTTTATCTTTCCTATTTTGAGAAAGGAAGGGATAGCGTTTAGTTCTGTTGTGTTTGACTTGTACGTTTATCAAAGCTAGCCCAAACAAGGCTTTTATTTTGAAATCCAAATGACGACAAAGGTCTTCGGATGGATAAAATTACAATGGAAACTGCTGGAGTATTTTTAACAGCAGCGCTCTCCGGATCCCTCCGCTGTCCCTGCTAAGGAAGCAGCCCGAAAGCGGCTGGGGAGTTTTTCCTGTGAGTCAGATGCTGCCGTCCGTCCGTCCGTCCGTCCGCGCTTGGAGCAGCTCCCCGCGCCCAAGCTCTGCCCCAATAATGATGTTTTAAACTGCGTTCAACTTGGGAAGACAGGCTCTCCTTGTCCTTTATGCAGAAATAAGTCTATTTCTCAGCTGCGTAGCGGGAATAGCTTTTCCCGTTCCTTTGGTGGGTGCTTTAATAAGAAGTTCCCAGTTTGGTCTCTTGGTGCTTGGCGAGCGCCCTGCTCGTAGCTGCTGAATGGCCCTTTGAAAGGGTGAGCGCAGGGAGTCAGAATTTGTATGCGCAGCCGGAGGCAGCCCGAGCGCCGCGGGACGCTTCCTTCCCGAGGGCGTCCCGTCTCGAACAGAGCAGCTCCCTGTTCCAGAGCGGGGAAAACATAAACAAGCCCAGATGGCTGCCCTCCTCCGTAGGAGCTCCCGCCTCGCAGCGAGCCAGGAGAGTAATACTTTAGGTTAGATTAGTGTCAGATTTAGTAATAGCAGGTAATAGGTTTAGATGCCACGTATCGGGCTATTTATTGAAAAACTGCAGCATCCTTAACAGAAAGAAAACATACAAGTACGTTATAGTACATAGACTATATAGACACCCAGAAATGCAGTAGCTCTGTTTATTTGCACATGCGAGATGAGCTGCTCATTACTGTGTTATGTGTGGGGAAACAAACCTTTCTTTGTGCTGAGCAGCAGTGAAGTTGGACTGCCTAATGCGTGTGTTAATTGCCCACCAACGTGCTGATAACAAAAAGGATAATAAAAACTTAATTTTCTTGAAGTTGAAGTGCATTTAGTGTTCTTGAATAGGCTATGGCCCAGGTAGTTTTGCTTCATTTTACAGTAATGTGTTTCTGGGAAGTGTCATGAACAGGATTTGCAATAAGGAAGATTGTCACCTTCAAGCGAAATGCACATCAAACACATGTAAAGAAAGATGTGTCTCTGTTATTTTAATAGCATATCATATGCCTGCAGTTTAAAGAATTTTTTTTCATATTCTGTCTCTCATTCAGCTTCAGTGACACTACAGAATTGTGAATGCTAAGTAACATAGGCAGGACGTGCAGCTTCAGAGGGCAGCCTCGCTTTTCTAGGTTTCTACCTGTAGGCAAGTAGGTTTTTAAGCACAAGTATCTCTTTATAACATAGGTTTAGCTGTGTAAAAATACTTAACTTTTCAATATTTTATTTCCCCTTTACTTTTTGAGCTCAGATAGTGAGTACAGGCAAAGCCTAGTTGCCCTGTGTTTGTGGAGGCAATTCTGCATTTTGTTTCCTATGGAAAGTGGCGTTTGGCTAAAGCGCTGCAGGGAACACAGTGGGCAGGGTTTTCCCTTTGCCAACTCTTAACCCATTCAACTCAGTCCCACTCACTGGTTGCCACGGCAGAATCCTTGGCCTAAATGAAGCTTTTTAGCATTTTGGAACAAAGTTGGTTTTCACTCTGCCGTGAAATTGTGTTTGGTCTTCAGGGCAAACTTGGCTACTTTCTAGAGCAAGATCTTCCCTGGCATCTGGGATTAGTTTGTCAGAGTGACTTGCTAGCCCTGAATTTGCTTCTCCATGGAATACAGGATGCCCTGATTTAGTATCCTCTCTATGTCTATACCGATAGACATTCAGCGAGCATGAATGCATTATATTCAGGATGTTGTGTTCTCTCTTCATGAGACTTTACGCTGTGGAAAGTCAAGGGGCTGTTGGGGAGACTGTCAGGAGCCCCTGGTCTTCTCGTTGTGCTTCGACCTCCCCGTACCTGTCCCTTGTCCCCAGAACACTCCGTCCCCATGACAAGGAGCAGAGTCCCAGGAAGGTTCCTCTGCACCAGGAGAATCCCCAAGGGAAAAAAGTCCTTTACTGGCAGGAGTCGCACGGTGCAGACGAGGTGGAGCAGAGGGATCTCTGCCTCTTCCGAACTCTCACGTAAGGAAAAAAGAAGGAGTCGTGAGGGGAGTGTTTTGCATTTCAGCCCATTAAAATGACATGCTGTGAAGCTGTTCTCTGTCTGAATATGCATATGAATATGCATCAAATACCCCTTTTGTCCTCATCTTCAATATCCTGCTTCGAAAGTTCACTGCACAACTAGCGAGTCGATATACCTTGGCTTCTGTGTGTTGTAGAGTAGTTATATCTCTTCAGTATATACTTAATGTCTGTTGGATGAGGCACTAAGTCTTAATATGAGAGAACTTAGTGGATAGAGGCATTATTATCTAAGAAAAATACCGTTAATCACTTTGGGAGGTCTTTAATGTGCTTTTTCAGCTTAAAAGTATGCGTAAGTGTTCCTTCTGCAGTGCAGCTCCCCAGGTGACCAGCAAGGTAGAGCAAGGAGGTGCAGCAGCCCAGGGCTGTGCCTGAGAACAGCAGAGTCCGCAGGAACTGGGTGAGTTTGCCAGTGAAACAGGCTCGGAAGACTGAAGCTGTGCAGAACGTGGCTCATCAGCCTGCAGGGTTCTAGCTCAGTTTATTAGATTAAAAAAAAAATCAGCAAAGAAAATAGGTTTGTCGTATTTTAAACTACTGACCAAGTCTGTGACTTTCTTTGATCAGTCCTTAAAGGCCTTGTTTTCTAAATATTAGTGGGCAGCTAAGCAAAAGAGGAAATCAGAACATTAAATGAAGTTCAAGGAATACATTTTCAAAGTGATGAATGAGATTTATTGCTACTGTTGTTTTAGGCCTATAACTCTTTTTTTTTTAATTGCCAAATCAAAGGATAAAAAAATGTATTTACTTTTTTAGGGGTTGTTTGGTTTTGAAGAGAATGTTTAAAGTAGCACGCTAAAATATTTGAATCTCCTAAAATGAGCAGTGTGGGGTCAAGAACTTAATCCCAGTTGAGCTGTGCATCAGTAAGGTCCTTCCTTATCTTAATGCACTGAAATGTCCCAAAGTGTGGGAACCGCCAGAATCCACGTCGCTTACAGCAAGGGTCACAGACAGACACTGTCACGCTCCAAGCCAGGCTGCCTGGTCACGAGAGGCTGCGTCTCTTAGGGACGAAAAATTCCATGTTGGCAGAGAAACCCTGGGAGAGCTAATCCTGAGTGTGTCCTCCGTGTATAAGTGTTGGTCAACCTCTTGGCACGGAGTCTGAGAGCAGCTAAAATTCCGGTTGGAGCTGAGGGGAACGGTCAGAAATCCCTGCTGATACTCAGAGGGTTCCTACTTAGAATTAGTATTGCCATGTCGCTTATTGCAAAATGTACCTACATTTACTTTAAAAAGGCATTAGGACTATGTTGATGCTGTGATTTTCAACACACAATCCATACCACTTTTAAGGATTCAAAAAAAAAGTTATTTAAGTTATTTAAGTTTTTAGGCTTAACTTTGCACTCAAGGAGTTTACATCTCAACTAGGAAAAGACTAAAAAAAAATACAGCTTCAGGATGTTTAAGACTTTGTCTAGACAAAAAATGGTGCTCTGTTAAACTGAAGGCTCTTTTGTGCTTAATTGCTGATACAGTTATTAGCTTGACAGAGCTAGATCCACCAGGAAAGTATTGCCAAATGAATTACAAGTTAATACGAGCTGTTTGTAAAACTAAAGACTTCAGCCAGTTGAATACATAACTGTGGATCTGCTCTTTCCTGTACGCGGAGCACTGTAGCCCCTCAGTAAAGTCCTCGGATAGATTTTGTGTGCTTATATAAAAGAACTCACCCAAATCTGTGTGCACTTCTGCAGAGTCTAATGTGCATCTCCTCTGTGTCTTCAATGCTTTTAGCTTCCTCGAATCCAGAAGTCATCAAGATCAGTTCTGTGCTGGATATAGCATCAAAGGTGGAAGAATATTACAATTTAGGATACGTCGTGGGAGCCGTTCATCCCATTATCCTGCCGATTGGACGCAGAAGGCATTTCCCTGCAAGCCATATGTATCGAGTGGTACTTTCACGATTAAAATTAAGGTAACAGAAATCATATACTCTACGTTGGTTCATTACTGCCTATCTAAGTGTTTTGCTCACGTGCATAATAATATTCACTTGAAATGAGCACCTCAAACATCAGTCAAATAACTGTACCCTGTCTAGAATGGTGAGCAAGTTGGTTGAGCATTATTTTATTAACCCTGAGCATTTACTAAGTAACACTTACTTTGCCCTAGTAAGCGTCCAAACAAACCCCAAATCAGTTCTCGTACTTGCAGTAGAATTTTAAAACATGCTTGTGGGAAAACAGATGTATCTTTTTGTTTTTAGTAACTTTTATAATAAGGCATCTTATGTCTCAGAACCTGAATCAAAAAAAGAAAGGAAAAAAAAAGAATAATAACTTATTTTAATTCCCTCACGCCTGTTCTTTTGTTCTTCATTTTGAAACATTTGCCTTTAGCTTTTTCTACAAGAGTTTACTGTTAGCTTTTTCTCCCTGAAAGTTGCCTTCAGCTTGGCCAAGGTGAAATTTATTCTTCGTTCTTATCAAGAAACAAATACTCTGTGATTTTGTGGGAAATAGATATATAAAATTTATTTCTATTATTGAGGGAAACTCGGGAGCTAGCAGATGAGGAGAGTAGGTACTATTAACTTTATAGTTAATGGTATTAACTTTATTCAGGTCTCTGATGCTTCCCCTTCTTTCCTCAGCCCTGGTGCAGTATGCAGAGGGTCTCAGCTTCTTTTGGAGGGCTGGAAGGACAAGAACAGTGCCCTGGGCAGCTCTCAGTCCTTCTGTAAAACTTGGTCACTTGGGAGGTTCTCAGTGAGGTGCCTTGCTTAAACAAACGTTGTTCCTGACATTTGAGGTCCTTGGTTAATGAGGGCTCATACAACTAATAAACTAACATAAAACTAATGTGCAAGCCAGGTGAATGTTCTCCGTGTGGACAGATGCTCAAAGGGGCGAAGCAGAATATTGCTTCCTGCAGCTGAAGCTCTTGAGCCCACCCTGCAACCCGCAGTTTCCAGAGCTCAGTTGATTCCCAGAGCAGTGTTACCCTCATGAAGTTGTCGTTTGAACCTTCATGCCCTTAAATAAGAAAAGAAACGTGTGGTTTGAATCCTTGCGCCCTGAGAAGGACCAGGACAAGGCAGCCTCCAAATGGAGCTGCTGGGTACAAGCTCCCGGCTTCCTGTGCAGGTGCCATGTGCTGTTTTTCCTGTAGACAAACATCCCTCAGAGTCCTCCAGCTGCTGTTTGGAAAATAACCTACCTCACATAGCTCACATCTGATTATTTTTCCATTATTAGAGGGAGCTTTGGGGGGATCTGTTTGCTATGAAAGCAGGACTTTTTTTTTTTTTTTTGAACAAAGTTGGTGTATTTGGCTTGTTTTACAATTAATTCATCTTCCAGCAAGCAGCCGTGAGCACCCTGCAAGGGCAATTTGTAAACATTCCTGCTGCTACCCTCACGCTGTAATAAACAACAGCGCTAGTTTGTGTAAGAAACGAGACGAAACCCCCCAAAAAAACGTTCGCAGAGTTTGAAGCAGGAGTATGAAGAGGTATGGGCAGCTCCCGTTCATAACGCTGCTTCCCAAAGGGAAGAAAGGAGCTGCACATGGAGCGCTCGCCCAGGCTCACAAAGCCGCCTTTCTTCTGTGTCCTAGCCCCAAGCAGGCGGCACCCGGGGGACAGCGGCACCCGCGGCTGCTCATTGAGGAATGTCCCTTCCCGGAGGAATCGCTGACCAACGAGGCCGTGAAGGAGCTGCTGGAAAAGGTACTCGAGCACCTTCTTTTCTCCATTTCTTCCGGACTTCTCGCAGGGTTTTTGTTTCTAACATAAATGTAATTTGGTTTTTGTTGATGAAGAGTTAATTTTCTTTCTTATCTACTTTTCCTAATTTAGGACTTAGTGCTGAGTTCTGTGAAGTCTGAGCAGGCATTGGCCATTTATGCTGCTGGAAGTAGAATCAGACCTAAACTTTGAGTCAATCTTAAAAAAAAATGCTTACACAGTAGCTCTTTTTCTGGAATTAATATTTTACAATTTTGGAAGTTTTGTCTTGTTCTCTATTAAGTAAAAGTAATCATAATTTCTAGTATATTTTTTCATTCCTTAAATTTTAACAAAAATACAAACTGCACAGTAATTGTGTAAAACCTCGTGCTTTTGCAAATATTGTGTAGTTCAAGAAAACTAAACTTACCCTACAATGCAAGCTGCACTTCTGGTTCCTTTTGTGTTTCACTTCCTCTGCACTGCTGCAGACTTGCCGAAACAGGAAATTATTGTTATTACAAGAGTTAGTGATGTCTTTTACATTATTTGCTAAAGAAAGAAGTTGAGGAAGAAGCACATTGGAAATATTTAGTGATCTTTGAAATTATCAAAGAGCTGCTTATAATTTTTACATGCTTTGTTTTGAAATTACTTTGTTTCAGGTGTTTCAAATATAAAATTGGACTCTAACATGCATTTATACCATATGTGTGTTGCCAGGTTGCCTATATAGTGGGACCACACAAACATTTGAAGGCAAAACGTGATTGAAATTAGCAGTGATTCAGTTTTCTGAGGAAATCTGGAATGTAAGAACTGCATGAAAATAAGTTTAAAATGTTCCCAGTGTCTTAAGAAGACGGAACCAGTAATCCAGCATAAACTCACTTATTTAGGAAAGACTTCCTGAACCCACAAGGTGCTTGGGGAGAAATGAATTGTCCTATTGCCTCTTTTTCTACATGTTGTTTGTTGCGATCAGAATTCTTTTGGTTGCCTTAGGAAAAAGAAATCAAAAAACAACAACAACAAAAATACCCAGCTCTGTGCAATCACAGTGGAGGCTGCATTTGGGCCAATTGTGAAAACATTCCTATTGATAGGTAATGCTGATAAATTATAGCACGGCCATCTCTCATGATACTAAAAATGCATTCCAGTACCATGTAATAGTGAGGCTGGGTGGCCCAAAAGGGAACCAGGAGATGATAAGTCTGCAGTTTAATTAAACAAAACCTAGGCATAAATGTTTGAAAAAGGTTATCCACTGTCTAAAAATGTCCCTGACTTTCTGTTGTAAATGCAGGTTAATGAAGCTGGTAAGAAAGGAAAGAAGTTTGTGGGATTTATAACGCAGCATTTTCCTCAGCCGAAAGCCTGTAATGGAACCAACACGGATGGGAACGCAGAGCTGGAATCAACTCTGGGCAGAAGGAACAGGGAACACAGAAGAAGAAATTCCGATGAAAACTATAAAAACTGGAACGAGGGGACACTGAGTGGTCAGTCGTCTGAAAGCGGGATAGAAGAGGAAATGCAGGCAGAAAGTGGATTTTCACAGGATGCAGATGTCCCGTTTGGAAAAGAAGGCAGCCCTTCTAAACCACGGAAAGGAGACGGTAGTAAATTCTACTTACTTATTGCAGATATAACATATTCTATTGAGTTATCTTTGTTGTTGTTTATCTTTATTTAAAAAAAGGTGTTGGTAAAACTAATAGAAAAGTATATTTTATCAAACACTGGCTTTGGAAGATGCTACTTTCTTAAATGCATACTTATTCCAAAAAAAAAAAAAAAAAACCACTTCCAACAAGGAGCCAGAAGAAATATTTACACTCTGCACTATGTATATCTGCACCGTGGTAATACGTAAAAATATTTTAGTTTCCATACTGACTGTTTGCACTATAAAGCAATAAAAAGTTGTTTAAGAGGGGAAAGAAAGCTAGTAGGAAACCTAGCTGTAGAAGACTGTGTAAACTATATAGTTTAGTATGGATGAAATGATGTCTAAGGCAACGTCTTCTGACACTGAAGCACTAAGACTTCTCTTTTGCTAGGAAAAAAGGTGAATACTTAATACGAATATTCACCTAATTGTTAATCTAATCCCATATATTAATCTAATGCATGAGAGCTAATGCAGAGCAGTATTGTGTTGAAAACAAGGCAGCATGATGCTCCCAGGTAAGTACAGGAAAGGATTAGGAGAAGGAGTAGAGTTTACCTTGGTCTCCTCATCACATTGAATGAAACAAACTCTGGTCTATAGAGGAATTTTATTCCTCTGCCGTTTCCCTCCTGAAGATTATCCCTTTTCTGGGAAAGAGAACAAACCTTTGGGTTATTTTATTTAAAAGTGAAATTTCCTCTGTGCTCCTTCTGTGTCATACCCGTTTCAATGACGCTCAGAAGCACCGTTTTCCCTTTGCTGTTAGGAGTTAAGCACCCTCTCTAGGATGGGGACCGCCAGGATGATGCCTCTGAGCACTGAGATAATCAATGTCCCTCTTCTTCCTAGCACTTGAATTAAAGCGCTTTCCCTACAACATGCTGAGCCTTTATAGCAGGGTCTGCTGAAGCTTAACTCTTTCCTTACAGCTCCAAATCGTGGGGTTGTTAGACAGCAGAATGGAGCCAATGTGGACAGTTGCTCAGGCCTGTTGGTGTCAGCGGGTGGATCATCCACCAGCGCCTTTCCAAACGCTTTGCTTTGTCAGTGGTTGATGCGACCATCGTTTTAACAAACGCTGGTGCACATTTTAAAAGAGCAGTGCCATGTGCACGTGGGTGTGTGTTGCCACATCACTCTGCCTCAGGCTGCACTCAGAAGTTAGGAAAATTGGCTGCCTGAGTGCCAGATTTTGGGGGTGATAACATGTGAGTTTTAATTATTTAATTATACACTTAAAAATGTGGCTAGAGGGGGCAATTTTCTGATAAATGCCAGTATAGCAGTCTGTGGAGGGGACCCAGTAAACCTGCATGAAGATGGGAAGGCTTTGCTTGCTGCTGGAGTTCAACTTCTGGTCCTGAGAGTAACATGCCTTGTTACAGGTGCAAATTATTGCTCTACACAAAACTGCTAATGTTTAAAATTTAGAAAATGAGCTTTAGTCCTCGGTTAGTTAAGTATATTCAGAAATGAAGCTGATTTTCACCGAGTTTTCTCTTGCATCTGCTCTACTTTCAGCACATACTTCAAAAGGCCTAATGCAACCCTACAGCAGCACATTCTTACAGATTTTTCCTACTTTCCCAAGCATTCCCCACTCCCTACTTCTTGAGCAGGCTAAGAACTCAAACTAACAGTAACGCTTCATCAGGAAATAATTCTTGGAACTGCTCTTTAGGGTCTTTTAGGGTAAAAAGACAAAATACGTGTGTTTTTGAACGCTGTCCCTGGAACATCCATTTTCTTGACGATTTTCTTTCTTTTTTTTCCTCTTAGATAAGCTATATACAGTCTTCAATGTTTTTGATGATGATTCTACCTGCTGGACATATCATGAGGGCATTTTGTCTATGAAGGTGACCCGAAAGGGCTCTGTTGTCAGCACCCTGGAGGCAGACTGGCTGGAACTAACCACATTTTATTATAAACAAGGATTGTCCTTAATTGATTCCTTTGTGCACTGGGAAACTTCGAAAGGTACATATTATTGCTGAATATCTTGGGGTTTCTACTTATTGATATAGATCTCCTTATTTTGCAAAAGTTACATTTTGTTCATAGGTTGAACAGCAGAATGTAAGCAGGCTCAGGGAGTCATTGCAAATATGTAAAATCAGATACCTGATAAAGAAATAAAATGTTTTCTGGATAGATATAGCTTAGAATAATTTAAATTTCTACTGCTTGATGCTAAAGAAGTATTCAGTTAGATACTGCTAAAGCTGTATTTCGTTGCTTGGCATAATTGCAGTTTATAATGATGAGAAAAGCCAAGGCTCTCTTGATGCTCTGCAGTGTTAGCTCCCCTTGTAGATGCATTTGCTTGAAGGAGGAATCTGGCTTTCTGATTGAAAAAAAAGATTACTAGAGTTTTAAGAGCAGTACTTTAGATGGCAAATTGTGAAGGCTCTCTTCCTTCTTTTTATAGTGTTATCTTTATGCTTTTCTTCCATATTCTGATTAAAAATAGTAATTTGTATTCAGCATGCTCTGTACAAGACTTGGGTTAAATGAGGGTTCAAAATAGAGAAAAAAAAGTGTTTTAAATATTTAAAGAAAGAAAGCTAAGTAATGTGGCTTCTTTAAAATCAAACCTTAAAAATACTGAAGATCACTACGTTTCTGTTGCTTTGTGGCAGCACAGTTTAGTAATTATCAGAATCTATGGTTGAACTGCAGCAACTTCAGTATATTTACAGCAGATTGAATTTGCTGGTTGATTCCTCTGAAAGTGCGTATTTTGTGCATGTAAATGGTCTAATGGCACAGTTTGTACTGGCTTTGGTCAGAAATTTTAATTCCTTCCTGTTGCAGCCAGACTCTTTTGAGGGAGGAGAGGTGAGAAATCAGGCATTTAATTTTCAACACAGCTTTTCTTTTTTAGAGCTAGCAAGTAACTCTCTGGAGATGCCTTAAAAAGCACTGAGGAGCGTTGGGGGCAGCTGCTGAAAGCAATCCCTGCAGCTGTTGTCCAGCTTTGCAGTCTTGCAGCTCGCTGGAGCTGCCTGCTGTTTGCTGTCTGAGGAGCTATCCCGTCTTTAACACCCCGGGTGTGATTTACTGGGGCTTTCGTGCTGCCCTCCCGCAGCAGTTGGTGCTTCTGGTTCAGCCCTGCTCGCCAGGAATGTATTTCAGAGCTGTGGGTGTAACATTGCTGGGTGAAAATAGATGTATTTGAAGGCACAGCCCTGTGTGTGGAAGGGATTCTGCGGCCGATCAAGTGTCTGTGGCCTCAGAGCTGCTGAGTTCCCCGTAAGCTAAAATATTTGTTCATGAAATGAATGTGGAAGAGCTTTACAACCAGCTAAACTGTCCCATCCAACAGAGGGACAACTGAAAATGTTTTTGGTGGAGAAAACGTGTTTCAAGATTTGCTTTCTTTGCCATAATCATACTTCTTGTGCATGTGTATGCAGTCCCAAGCATCACCTCACTTCTGTTGATTTTCTTTTTCATGTGATCTAAAGCAGCAATTCTCCTATATGTCTTAGTGAAAGTAGCAAATTCTAACTGTTGCTCAAATGTAAATAAAGATAGTTAATTCGGGTCGAGCAGCAATAGAAATGCAACACAATTGTCTTGGTTGGAGGACTCATAGTAACAAGGGAAAACCAGTGTCCTCAGCAGAATGGGCAGGTGACAAAGTTAGTATCACGTGTGGCTTCAGTAGCGCTTTCAAGACAGTTTTTTTGGACATGATTCACTCCATGAACAAACATTACTACTGGGTGGGGATGTCCTGAGTTATTCAACCACGTTTGAATGATAGAAAAGAAATAGTCTAACCTTTTATGGGCTGACTTCCCACTGTAAGGGTCTGCCTGCAAAGTGGAGTTCAAGTCCATTAATTTATAACACTAAGTATGCTTATAAGCCACAGACTCAGCTCCATATACAATCAGTTTATATTTGTGTGTATTCTAAAAATTAAATAAGATGCCGAATATCCCTATAAATAGGCAGAGGAGGCAAATACATCTTTAAATAATCACCTCAAAGTACGTAAATCCGCCTTGTGTAAAAAAAAAAAGAAGTAAGTGAGGGAGGTGTGCCTGGAAACTGCCTTCCCATCAGGAATCTTCCTGCAGTTACTTCTGTTGCAGGCTCCTCCTGTGGTCCTTTACGTATTTATTTAAGAAATTGCAGTTAGACTTTGCAGTTTGTGCGTCGTTTATCTTGCATCTCCCTCCCGCCGACCCGAAGGGCACGTTTATCTCGAGGCAGGTGACCCTGCAGCCGAGTAAAGCGCCTCTGTGTGCGGCAGGGGCTCTGCTCAATATAGGACTCCTGAGTTCAGAGTGCAGCGTGGGAGGAGCTGATGCTTTTGGGAAAAGGAAACCCCTATTGGGTTCAAAGCGCAACGTCTTTAGTGGAAAAAAACGGAGTTTGAATAATAAACTGACTTTACATAGTTCATGAGGATGTAACTAGATGCAGAAATAAAATGCATATGAATTTGAGCGATTTGATAATTTGGTTTCTCAGCTTATTTTAGTTTAGAGGCCTTTTCAGTGAGAAAATACTAGCTTACGTGTAAATCCTAAGACATGAAACTTTCTGTTCCGGCTTACATCCATCCTTCATTCCGCACTCATTCATTTCCCCTTTCAGCTTACATGCATCCTTCTTTTCCCAGGGGACCACCTGCCCAGGTCTCTGGAAGGATTATTCATCTATGAGGAAGAAGGCTCTGGGGTTCCAGGTTCCAACAGGAAAGGCAACGACGCGATCGTTGTTGAGCAGTGGACAGTCATCGAGGTAAAGGGCTCGCGATGTAGCCATTCTCGTCTTGCGGTTGTTAGAATATTTGTGTGAGCGTCCGTAAACACGCAGGGTGGCTTCCCAAACCCACCTGGATGAGCTAAACTAGTGCTGAAGGGCTTTTAAATAGAAGGAGGAAGAAATAGTAAAAACTAGAAGTCAAGCGAGCAGAAATTGATAGTGAATAAGTTACATACAGTTTTCAGGTGCGTTCATAGTAAAATTGTCATTTTAATGCAGAACTGTTTTTATTCTATTTAGGTTATATTGTACTTATCTATTACCGTAATATAAAGCTATTTTAATGTTCTTTAATATTTTAATATTACAAGGTTATTGGTGTGAATGATTGCAAATAATTGTTATTAGAGACTATTAAGGGTTTACCTCATGAACAAAAACTGCACAAAACTTAGCATGAGTTTTAGCATAAAAAGGTAAGCTCCGCTGAGCTCAGTGGAGTTAACTTCACTAAAGCACAGACCTAAATTTGACTAAAAATGTACAGTCTTTAAAAATATTTTCCTTTGAGGTCATTGCTGATAAGCACGGGTTCTGTCTGAAGTTATGTGCATATATGTGATAATATCCACCTTTGGGAAAATTTAAAATTGTGTGAAAAAAGAGGTCATGAAGAACTGAACCTTTTATGCATTGGGTTTTTCAAATTTATTTTAATCTGCTTTGGCATTTTGGATTCTAAGGATTCCAAAATAATCTGTCTTTAGATAGATATAGATACAGATATAGATATGCATTTAGATATGTATATATATGCATATACTTTCTCATTTGGGGATTTTACATTACTTAAGAAAGATTTAAGATTTCAGTCCATAGTCTATCTTTGTTATCCAGTTATGAAGTTAAAAAAAAAAAAAGTTTAACCAAGAAATCTGTTCTGCAGTTAAATTGGAAGAGCTTTGTCTTAGGTGTTAATTCAGCAACATGACCAAATCAAGCGAGACATGTGCTCTGAAAGCCTTGCTAAATCAAAGCTCATATCTACATTAATGTGTTCTGTCTATTTTCTGAATCTTCTCTTGTCCCAAGTTTCTCAAATCGTAAACAATCTGAAATAGGGACTCTCTTTCTACCATACAACGCAATGGGACATAATTTCAAAGAGTTGTTAAGTTATTTGTAAATAAGAAATAATAAGAGTGGTTGTAATTTGTGATGTGTAGAAACATAAGTAAAACCTGCAGAGTGTCTTTACTACTTTTTATGATTATTAATGTAGGGATGTGAAATTAAAACAGATTATGGACCGTTACTGCACACGCTGGCTGAGTTTGGATGGCTGCTGACCTGCGTCCTGCCTACACCTATCGTGCGACATGACAGGTACCCAGAGAGCAGCATGCAGCGTTTTGGTGTATGCCCTGTTACACGGCACAAAAAATTCACCAAATGTCTTTTTTTTTTTTTTTGTACTGAAACGTAGAAGGAAAAATGTTAACAGTGTTAATCACATGTAAAATCTGAGATATGAGTAGCATTATGCTGGAGTTTCTCTTAACAGATTGATTTAGGACAATTGACTTCAGTGGGCTTCAAACTAGACTAATAACCCTCAATTTAAAATACGTTGCTTATATCCACACTTGCTAATTATTTTGTTTAGGAAGCTTTTTGTCATAGTGCCCAGTAAAGGGCCAGCAATGGGATTACTCACAGGTTTCGAGTAAGTGTTGAAATGCTTCACAAAAGCAGGATCCTGGTGAATGGCTTTGAAGAAGCAGCGTTGTCACAAGACAGTCATGCCCTGCTCCCTGCAAAGGAGGGAGGAGAATGGGCTAATCCGGCAGGTTGCTGAGCTGTTTCTCCTCTTCTTTAATGCAGACATCACGTTTCAGCTTAAATATAGTGGCAAACTAATGGATTTCGGTTCATTGTGATATTTCTTCCCGTGTCTATGGGAGATCCATGTACACAGGAAGAACTAATTGTAACAGGCCCAAGTTCCAGGTAATGTTCCAAACTTGCCCTTTCTTTACTGAAAAGAACAACACAAAAAAGTGCAGTGCTCTTTACGGGCCCACACAAGCACAAGTGAATCACTGGATTACGTTTACCCAGGTTTTCTGATTCTGCTCCCATCAGATGAAGATTGCCAAGGTTTGAAAGCAAACAAGTGCGCCGAGGCATGGCTTAGGGCTCATTAAAGGCAAAGAATAAGAATCTCGAGTGACTTTGGAGTCGTCTTTGGATCCAGACCTCACTGTATTAAGTCAAGATAGCATAAAAAGGATGTGAATGGAAGGTTCCAGGAGAAGTGCTCCAGGAAAATAGAATTTCATTCAAGTGAGCTGACCTAGTGAAATCCACGTGAGAAAGGAGTATTTTTGGTCAGGAAGTGGATTTGGGAGGTTGATTTGCTGAGGTGGTGGGGAAAGGTGTTATATTTGATTTTAACCAGTTGGTCCAAAACCAAAGACAGCAGACGCTGTGATAAAGCATGTGGCACGTTTTCTACCTTCCTTTCTCTTCATTTTTTACAAAACTTTGAAGGGTCTCTGTATGTTTTGATCTGAAAGGTGAGAAGTTCTGAACTTAGGCTTGGTCAAGCCCCCCCTTCAACGAAACAGTGTTTACAACATGAAACAAAGTAGTTCTCCTTTAATTCCTCCCTTCCAACAAGCCTCTGTGTCCAGGAGCATTAGCTCTGACACGGTGACTTGCCGCTGGGCAGGCTCGAGGCTCTTGAGTTGTATTCGGTGTCTTCATCACTGTCCAGCTAACGCGCATCTCTCTGATCAGGTATCTGGAGGAAAGATTGAGAAGCCCCAGAGCAGACTGAGAAGAACAGGCTTTTGTACCGTCAGACTGAGCAGTGCTTGGGAAGTGCTGTTTTTAGGCATTGATGCGGGTATTTAAGGGAGAGGAGGAATTCCTGGGTGGTTACTGTGTGTCTGATATGAAAGATGCTATTACTGCGGTGGTAGATGATGCTAGGAATGCAAGTTCAGTGTCGGGATAAAAGGGGGCGTTTTGTGCTGCCTGACAGCTCTTCCCTCCCAGACTTTGCACTGTGACCCCCAAACCCAGGCTGAATATTAAGGGGCTTCAGAAACACCATTCGACTGAGCATCCTACCCAAACCCCCCCCATTCCCGTTTTCTTCTGCCAGCGGCACAGTTTTCTGGGAAGTTCTGACAAATTTCCTTTTTTTTTTTTTTATATTTGTTTTAAAAATGAGTTCAGTATACATAATGACAATTCTATTTAAGAAGCAGAGAACTGCTAGTAGGACAGTTTGCTTGCCATAGTTATTTTCCTTTATGTTTTCCCCCCTTTTTTCTGCCTTCCTTTTCTCAATTTCTTACAAAACTAGCCCTGTTCTGAGATCTCCCAGGATCTCTCCTTAGCCCTTGTGCTCCTTACTTGTCTGCAGACAAAACCATGACTCTCGAGTGTCATTGCCTTTATGTAAACCATCGTATGGCCTGCAATAGCTGACAGTTCTGGAGTGCGGCAGAACTGCCATGCATCCAGGATGCCTTCTCTTAATTCCCCTGTCGTCTTCTGCCAGTGATTGTATTTTTCAAGGCTACAAGAAAGCAGAGCACTGAAAAGTACGCAACAATTGCCATGTCCGTGCGTATCTTGGCTACTTACTTAGTGAATAGATTCACTAAAGAATCTATTTTAAAAGCATTTGAGGGCAGGTAAGAATGCAGGAGGGAGGATTACTTTGAAAATACAGTAAATGAGCAAAGGAGTCTCATGCATTTCATACTGCTCTGACTGACAGGGTGAGCATTTTCCAGGCAAGGGTTTATTGGACAGACGTGTTTGACGAGGAGCCGAAGGCTTGTAGCTGGGATAACACTGCCTGGGATTTTTAGGAGATAAATCTGGCAATGGAAAACTAGCACGTTAGGAAATTCTTGGGTGATTTAGTGTGCCACGTTATTAACATGAAGATAGCAAGAGCTTCTGGAATTCAAGACCTGATTTTGATCTAAGATTAGAATTCTTTCCAAGTTTCAATTTTTTTCATGGATCAGGTGCCTTGGAAGAGACAGGGAAACGGCTTCAGCATCCCTGTTTTGCAGTGATCTTCATTTCCCCTTGCCGATTACTGTGGTCTCAGAGAAAATGGGCAGACGTTGCCTACAAGCACTGGAAAGCAAACAAATACAGTGCAAAAATATGTGGTTATTAGTTTATCACCCCAAGCTACTAAATCTGGTTTCAAAATGCCCTAACTTAGAGCAAAGACGGGGAAGCCGGAGGGCAGCCTTGGAGTGGCTCGTTCCAGGCCTCTTCCTAATTCAAATTCAGCGGAAATCCCAGTGCCATTCAGTGCTCGGTGAATGAAGCTCCCGGTTATTTTGCCATGCGCTGCATTTTAATGAGGTCAGGCTTGGGGAAAACCGCTCCTTCGCTTCTTGCGCGCTCCCCGTCGCGTCCTCTCCGTGTTCCGGTGGGCTTTGTGCGAGCTGGAGCCCGGCCGTTTGCTTGCGTTGCTGTGGGATTTTCCTGCCCTTCCGCACAGGAATGCAGACGCTGCTGCAAAATAAGAGGCAGAGGCCCTGGCCGGAGGCTCTGCTCGGTGCTCCGGCTTGAGAGGCTCCTCTGTGGGTATCACGGTGCTGGCGCTCGCAGTAAAGGTGCAGGGTTGCCCCTTCCCTTGTCGTGCAATAAAACTGCAGCTGGAGGTTCCCTTTTCTGCTCCAAGGAGGGTTTGCAGCCGGGACGTGGGTGCAGCTAGAGCTAAAGGGAGTTGCGAGGGGCCGAACGCCGTCCCGAAATGATTCCTGGCCCCGTGGGGCAGCCCCTGAGCTCCCCCTCGCTCGCGTGCACACAACCTACGGCTGACTGTGAAGGTACAAACACCTTGGCGATATTCACAAGTGTTCTTTGCGTTGCAGCGAGGGGAATCTGGCCACAAAGCAAGTTGTTTTCCTTCAGAGACCCGTCATGTGGCACTCGGCGGCCCACACACCCGAGGTGAGTAACGGGGCAGCGGCATCGCCGTGGAAAAGGCAGGACAGCACCCGGGGGTGATGCACGGGCACAAAACACATCTCAAAATTAATGAAAAAAAAAATGTCAGGCAGAGTTTCACGTGAGGAATCAAGTCAAGTTTGCAGAGGGTTTTGCAGAACTCAGGTTTTCTTCACAATTTTAATTTTTTTTTCTGAGCTACATAACGTTAAGTGATACTTATTGAGAACAAAAGCACAAGCATCATAAAATGGGTTGGTTAAAGTGTTTTGTCCTAAGTGGCTAGTGCTTTAGTGGATGTGGTTGATAGGCTGTGCTGTAAGAATTTCTCTGGGAGTCTTCAGTAAAGTCTTAAATGTATTGAGAAAGAAAACACTTTATTTTGACCTCCAAAAAGTCTGTTTTCATCTTTGTGCTAGAATAAAAGCTAAAACTGCACTGGAAATATTGTAATCTGGAAGTTGAATGAATAATAATTGTACCTACAAGCTGCAGCCTGAGGAACTGATAAATCTTTGAGCGATTCTTTTAAGTTAGAAATAGGAAACATTCTGCCATTTCAATTCTTCTGGCTGCTCTTGAGGTGTCATCAACACGAGTGACATTCGCATTCTCTGAGTTACAGAAACGTAACCTAAAGTGTGTTCTGCAGCCAGTCATTTGCTTTGTTTTACTGGAAAATCCTTGCCTGAAGCATTACTGTACTGAAAGTCTATTAAATAAAGAGCTGATTTGTAGCTGCTTGCATCAGAATTACTGTGTTTAAAATGGGAACAGACCCAGTATCTAAATGTGTCTCCTCAAGCACCACTAAATGTTTTTCTTCTCTAGCAGGAAATCTTAGTGCACTGAGGTCATTCTATCAGGCTGCAGCTCAAATGTTTAGAGTAACATTTTCCTTTTGTTTTTCCAATTATGTCACTTTTCCCCCTAAATTTTCCTTTTTTCACTTCCCTGATTTTCTAACCAAAATGAAATTAATCTCTGACTTCACAAGGAGCACATGCCTGTATTAAAACTGGAATTCATAGATTTCTTAGTAATACCAAACAGTGTAGCTTGTCACGCTAGCTTTGCCTGAAACAGCTAGATTTCAGGTGTAAAATAAGCTACTGAAATCTGAAAGCAGTCTTTATTATTAAATTATATATATTAGCTATATGATATATAGTAAATATACTATTCATACATATTAAAACACAGTTTTAAGAGTTTATAGCAAAAAGAGGTATATTCAGTGCTAGTGTTTCTGTTTGTCTGCTTTGGACGAGCCTTCCTGTGCTCCTCCTCCCTGCCGCTCCCTTGTGCAGTTTCCTGGTGTCTCCGGTAGCAGCTTCCCTTCCGTCCGTTTCCTTTCACCAAAGGGCTGTTGTTTTTACCGTTTCAGAAAGGCTCTGGAGAATCCTGGGGAACGTATAGGACGGAGGCAGAGCCTGCCAAAGCCTGGCTTTGTCAGCCTGGTTTTAATTCCGAGCGTTGGCCTCTCGGACCCGTCTACCCGCTGCAGTTCCCCTCCTGTTCCACGCACGAGCCTGTAGCCACTCACCTTTGGGCTTTGATTTGTTTATTTATTCTCCAAATAACGGATAAACGGTCTCTCTCGTTCCAGAAGAAAGCCTTTCGCCAGGTTGTCAGGGAGGAGAAAGGCAAAACCTCCAGCAGAAGCGTCGGGTTCGACACAGCCACGGGTCACCCTGCGGAAACGGGACAAGCGCCCGACGAGTTTCACCTCTCTCCTTCGGCGCAGTGTTGGCTCAAGGAGGGATCCCCCCAGTTCGGAGGCTTCCCGGGATTCAGCAGCAGCGATGGAGTCCTAAGGGAAATAGACGATGGACAGTTTGAGCAGGAGGACGGCGTCACTCAGGTCACGTGCATGTGATCGTGTAAGTAATCGATCAGCTGGACCTGTACATAATCCACACCGATGTTGAAAAGAGAAGCGAGAAGTTCATCCCGTTACTTCCGTGCGTTGATGTAATCCTGTGACTTTGCCCAGACTCGTTTTATACTTCTGCTCTTTGTTGTGTTAATCCTATTGTAGTGATAATGCTACTGCAAAATACTGGTGTTGTGTCTCCCAGTAGAATAATTACTTGCCCGGGTGCTCTCCTGCCGCCTTCGTTAATGCTCTTGACAAGCGAGGAAGCGAGTGCTGCAAACCAGCGACAGGTTGTGTTCTGTACCAGAGAATGGAAACGGGCATGGCGCGTATTTTTGAGGTATTTTTTTAAAGGGTGTTGTAAATATTGCTGAAAAATATAGAAGTGAACTAGCTGGCTGTGCTTAAATTTTAATATAACCTTCAATGTACTTGTAAATTCAAAATCCTGGGGAAAAGACGCATCACTCGTGCTAGAGAGTCAATAATTCAAGTTGTGCTTTGACTTGGTACACACAGGAACCCTCTGGGAGGTTGTGGGCAAATGCGTCCGCCTGGAATTTAATTCCATCACGCAGGATATTTCTGGTACACCTAAGCCAAAAGTTCCTCCAGCCCTTAGCTCACACAATGATGTGTCCAGCATTTACTCATGAACGAGGCGAGATGGAGAAGCATTCGCCCTCTGAAAGATAACTTACATTCCTTGAAAAAAGCAATATGAGAAACTAGGAAAGAAGTACCGACAGCAAGAGGCACAAGAAAGGTACCGGGAAGAAGCAGGCAAATTAAATACCAATATTCTGATGTAAATATAAAAATGTTCTTCGCTAACTGTGTATTACACTGGATAAAGTGTTGGCAGCTGCGTTGGGCTCTAGCAACAGGAGGCGATGCTGGAAATCCTGCGCGTCGGCCCGCAGCGCGGGGCCAACGCTGAGGAGCGTGAGCAGGAACCGTGCGCGCTGCTCCCGCGGAACTGCACCTGGTGGGAACGGCGTTTCCGTCTGGGCTCATCGGCCCTTTGCAAAAGCAGCTCGTGCGCCACCGTGATGCTCGTGCAGTTAGTTTTTTATTCTCCTTAGGAATAACAGCCGGGCAGAACGGTTCTGCTGTGACTGCTGCACGGCCGCGCGGTGCCGCAGGGCTGGGGGTCTCGTGCTGCTCGGGTGGCTGTGGCAGCAAGAAACTCTCGTCACTTGTTGTGTGTGCAGGCACTTACGTATTGGTTCTTACTTTCTGTGCAAGGCAAACCATCCAAAAAACTAGAGAACTTGCGTATTCCAAGATTTTTTTTTTAATCATATCAGAAATATGAGTGAGCTGTTACAAAAAGATGCAGTATCCCTGCTGAACATAGCGAACACTAGTGAATCCAACCAGACTTTAACTATAGACAAGGCTATAATGCAGTAGGTTGTGATGCAGAGCTCTGAGTCGAGTGCAGTTACACGTGTATTTCGTAACAGGAATAATTTAACTTCTGACAGATTCCTTTTATGTCATATCAGCTGGAAAGAATGCTGAAGTATCAAGTAGTATCCACATACTTAAAGAGGCTTTTTTGCCATATACTTGGCAGGGTGCCCACAAGGAAGATGCTGCACATTGCAATGACAAACTATTTAGAAATTGTCTCTGCTATGAATGTACACAGGTACCTTGGAGGATAGCCCCGGTTTTAGGAAGACGGGCTCTCCTTCTTCGTCTCATTAATTAAAATCTCATTCTGTTTCAGTGTGCAGAGGTTTACTTGTACTTTAGTCCTTGCCCTGTGAATCTCATAAGGTTTTGAATGAAACTTCTGTGATTTTTTTTCCAATTTTAGTCTATAAATGCTAAATTGCATCTTCTAAACCATTCAGTAGTCCCTGTCTGACTTTTTAAATGCCATTTATCTTACCTTCAGTATATAAAGTTGCCCCCACTGTTAGATCATTAATCCAGCTTGTTTTCCTGGCTGTCTATTGTCATTCACCCCACAGGGCTACTGCACTTGAGCTCTACATGGAAAATAAATAAAATACTGTTCTTCCACCTGGAAAAAAATAGCAGTCTGACAGAAGCAGGAGAGGGTAACAAAGAAATAAACTCCTCAGCTTTTTTTTCATGTAAGAACTTGAGGGAATGGTGAAAGTGATGAGTAGTAGCCTTAGAACTAAAGAAGAGGTGTCTTTATTTAGTTGACTGAAGAGTTCATTGCCACGGGATGCTGTATATAAAACCATGTGGATTTTAAAAGTGAAAAAGTCCATTTTATTCCCCCTGTAAGTCACTGGATTGGAACCTGCTGGAGGCTGCAAAACTTGGTGTGACTGACTGCACATTTGTCCTATTACTTGTTGCATTTCTTGTGAGCACCAGTTCTTTGGACTACATTAACTGGCTTGAAGACAGCCCCGGTGAGTGAAGTCCGTCCTGCAAAAAGCAGGGAATCGGAGAATCACTTGCTCATGTCTCCTGCACATGAATTATACGGACACATGGCACCCGGGGCAGAGTTTATTACATGTACAACCATCTACTACGAGCTGATCCCCTTGAAGCCGCTGTTTCTACAACTCCCTGTGGCTTAGTGTACAGATCAAAAGTGTCACTTGGGATGTAGGTTTTCCCAAAAGAGAGTGTGGACAATTGGCATCAATTAAATAAGTGAACGCCCTTAACTGCAGGTGAGTATAACTTGGAAGTGCAGAGAAACTGGTCTGGTGACATAGTCTCCTGTTTAACCAGATGAAGAAACTATGACAACACCCAAGAGGCTTCACATCTTAAAAGGGAAGCAGCAAGATTACTGTGGCTAACTGGCGAGATACGGTAAGCCGAGCATCAGGAAGAGTGATGGCCAAGGACGAAGTCACTTAAAAATTATCCTTTTCTCCCATCAGGCCCTGGCATACACGTGTGTGCTTTGCCTGTTTATTTGGATTTTTCTTGATCTCACTAAATTATAAATTCTAGAACCAGCATTTTCTGAATGCCGAGTCACGTATAAATTTGAGGTCTTATTTCAAAGCTGAAGTTACCAATAAGCCTTACCTCTCTTCACTTTGGAAAGAAGAAACACAAAGGCCACACACCTCCTACCAGAGATGGGAGAGCAGAGGGGTTTTTCTCCGAAGCCTCCAGTCACTGCGTTCTTGGATGAGATGAAAAATGAGGATCACTTATCAAAATATACTGGTATAGGTAGAGAAGCAGTTTAATTTTAACCTCATTTTTTTCTTTCTTACAGTATCATTTAAGTGCAGTCTCCCTTTTATGTAAATTAACACATTTACTGGACCAATTAATGGTTTCCTTAGGCTCACTGAAGTTTTGTGGTACCGTTCAGGCACGCGTGTGTACACAGTACTCAGGACAAACAGCAAGGGACAATACAAGCAGTCATGCACTTAGGCCTTGTATATATATATATATATATATATATATTCAGCATGGACAGTACTGCAAGTCAACTTTACAGTGCAAACCTCAACAAGAAAAACAGGTTTAAAATTCCAGAATTTTTTTTGAAGTGAAACTCTCAAAGCACGAGAAGAAGAGGTTTAAAGTTTTAATGGAGTCCTGAGCAGCACATCAGCTTCTTAAATGTAGTTAGCAACACATTACACCTTTTTGCCTGTCTCGGTCACCGTGGCCACTATGAACGTGCAGTGCCTGGACAAGTGAACTACGCGGGGACGGCCCTACCGGAGGCTGTAAGAGAACTAGATACACTCTATTACCTCCACATATGCGGTCCTCCTCCCTGCCATACAAGCTTCAAAATATATATCAAACTCAAGTCACCTAGTCTACACAAGGCAAATCCTAAGTGAATAAACAATAACTGAAGCTCCTTTCACTTCATGTAATTCCTGTTCACATTAATATCATGATAAACATGAAGCAAAGGTGCTGAAGAATACAGCTGTTTAAATACATTGTAAACCTCATCTCTATTTCCTCATTGCTTAGATTTCCTTTACATCCAAGTGGTACAGTGGCTTGAGGTGTGTTTGATTCGCTTAAAAAATTAAAGGCATGTTAAGTATATTAGGGAAAAAAAGACTCCTTAAAAATAGGTGGACTCCCTTGTTGCAGATAATCACGAGATTAGGGGTAGTTCAAAGAAACTCGCTTCATTCATCAATTAAACAAGTAAGAGGACCCCAGAAACCTCTAAGAAAGAGCCAGCTGACTTTTTAAACAGCCAAGAACAGTTCATTTTACCCAAGAGCACTGCTAGTGCTTTTAGACACTGCATTTACATAGACTAACAGTATGTCTACTATATTTATCTTTAAACCATTTCATTTTATCATTTTAGACATAATATAATTAAGCAGCACTCATGGAAATTGTCATTTGTTGCAAATCTGCAAACTGAAATAACCATTTCAATGACAACAAAACTATAAATCCTTTTTTTTTTTTTTTTTTTTTTTTTTATTATCTTGAAGAGTGTAATTCAGGGGAATGGATGAAAGATAAGTGACAGAGGTTGAGATTAACAACTATTGCAATGACTTTTTTTTTTCCACGTACGTGGAATGTTTTTGCTAGGAATACAGGCAAAGACTACACTAGTGTGTTATGTAGTGTCATATGAATATTTATTTGAGGTATAATCTGTAAGCAGTCGCCATACATATGCACAGGAATAAGCCATTGACTTTTTCTGCCATAGTTAACTCTTTAGAGAAATTGCAGACAACAGAACAGAACTCTGCCGTAACAGGACAGAAACTGGCTCCACTGTTATAAAAATGTCCAGAAAGAGCATCAGACATATCAATAGTATACGTCCAGTAGCATCGTGAAGTTACGCTTTTGGTACTCCTAATCCTATAGTTCCTGGTAGTATTAAGAGAGACATATGCAGGAATACATACATCCAAAAGTAAGTCTTCAAAATAAAAGCACTTTTTTTTAATAAAAAAACTAAGTTAGAAATAAGCTACATTGCAAGGAGCTTCCTGCAGAATTATATATGGTGATAAACTCCGAACTAAGGCTAATACAGCTACTGCATTTAGGAAATGGCTTGCTGTGAAATCTTAACTTTTTTTCCCACCCAGACACATCTTCAGGATTGTGATTCAATGATTGTTTAGCAGCAATTTTAGAGAACTGTAAATTCTTTTATTAACAGGCATTATAAACAGATACTACTACTTTTATTTAAAAACCATGAGTGCCACATTGATGAATATACAGCGCATGAATAACTTAAAGTATTTCCCATATTAAAAGGCAATGCACACAGCATACAAAAAAGTACACTAAACAAAGCTATGAGGATACGTGATTGAAGTGTCTAAGATGATATATACAGTACATAATTAATGTTTGTATGTGTTCAGCGGAGGCCTCTGGGCCACCGTTCCAATCATGCCTCACTCTCCCCTACCACTGAATTTTGCACTTCTTCTTCCAGAATTGGTACAATCAGGTTGTCCTTGGACATCAGATTATACTTCATCACAAATTTTGTGAATCGATGACACAAGAAGGTTTCATTCTGGGGATTTAAGAAAGAGGGGTGGGCAGGGAGAAGAGGGATTAGAAAAAAGCATAATATACAGAAAAGGTATATTTTAAACAACTCAGAACATACAAAAAAAACCCTATTCATTTACCTATATGTAAATTGTTAGACTTGCAAGTCTTAGGAAGAAGCAGCAATCCTTAAATGGTAAAGTCATGTTACTTTATATACAGTCCTTTAGAGTCTGCTTGTATTTGTTTGTAAGCAAGAAAAAAAAATCCTACTGAAGTTAAATCATAAAGCTTAAAATTACAGGTTAATTCAACAGGACTTAAGTCAATAATATATTGAAGTATCAGTGCTATCCTGATCCACTATCCTAAAGAAGAGTTTAAATTATAACAAAACTCCTTCCATAGCTGTTCAAACACTCTAAAGTGGATTTACCAAGCAGTTTTGTTTTACTTCCAACTTCTTTCTAGTAATTTCTATTCTTCAGTCAAAAAAATGGAAGCTACTAGACATGCACAAGATGCCACTACTTTCTCTGTTTTTAGAATTATGTTTATATGTATGCTGGTGTATGCATACACACATGCATATACAACATGCATACAAACAGGAAACACATTCGCAGTACAAACTACACCAACTGCTAAATACATCCAACAATCTTTAGAACAAGATCAATTTGAGTTGCCTGTATAAGACTTGTAAATGCTGCCCTTTTATTCAAACAGGAAAAAAGA
>JAWLRI010001014.1:705977-742119 GCA_034781795.1 Crypturellus tataupa
CCTTGCGGCGCGCGGCCTGCGGGAAGGGACACGCGGCCGGGGCGCTCCCGTATTCCCTGTTTTTTCCCTTTCTCCCGTTAATTCCAAGCGGGGCCGCGCGGCGCTGTGCCGCGCTCTCATTCCGCCAGTTTCCTCTCGCTCGTGCAGACATGCTCCGCTTACCCACGGTGCTGCGTCGGGCAAGGCCCGTGTCGCGGGCGCTGGCCCCGCACCTGACCCGAGCCTACGCCAAAGATGTGAAGTTCGGGGCGGACGCCAGGGCGCTCATGCTCCAAGGAGTGGATCTGCTGGCCGACGCCGTAGCCGTCACCATGGGGCCCAAGGTAACAGGAGGGGCAGTGTTAATGCTGGGGCCGGGAGGAAAATCCAGCCGCGGGAAGCGGTTGTTTCTGCCGGGATACGAGCTGCGTGTCCTCTGCCTAGCTCCAAGACAAAGGCAGGAGCGGGCAAGGAGTGCTGCAGGCAGCCATGTTCCCAGCTTGTCCGCTGCACATGTCCTTCACGTGTGTCTAAGCACTAGGCAGCAGTGTAGGCTACATCGGTGGGTAATGGAGCACGTGCTCCATTTCACCTTAGTTTAGTTGGTGGTTTGTAGTATGAACATATCATTATTCATAATATGATTATGAATCACAATATGATTATCCCTGGCTTTCCTTATAGCCTGAGGTACTTTAATTAGAATATGATTTTTTTTTTTTACATAGATCACTTTTTATTATTCTTATAGCTAACTATAATGAATAATGTATTTTTAATAATATCAAAGAAACATTAAAGTTGTAATACCAAGCTTTTCACTGCAGATTTTACCAGTTAGAACAAGAAATTGAAATATCCATATTAGTGATATTCATTTGTGCTGTTTATAGGAAAGAACTTTCGTAGGAGATGAATCCCTTCAGATTTTCTGCACAGTCAGATAACATACAGCAGGCCTTGAAATAAAACTGCTTTTTAAGGAAGAGGGAGATTTTCTTTGGGCCCCTAGGAGTAGCTGCATGAAGTTAGCGCTAACACAGTGGGTAATACTGATGGGGTGGTAGTGGTGTATGGGGAACGATGGTAAAAGTAGTTGTACACTGCAGTTCTTCAGTGGTTTATGCTTACTGAGTAGCTACACTGAATTATTTCAGTACTTCCTAGGAGTAAACTATATAGTGATAGTCCTGCCTCACCAAGTAGTCAATAAAATGAAAATGCAGTGAACTGAGCACACAGAGGTAAAGGCACAGTGATTTGGGCAAGCTGTGGCTGTTTTGCATGGGTGCAGATCTCCTAAAAGGAATGAAGTTTCAGTTGAGCTGACTTGCTTTTGCATCAGCTGATGTGAATGTCTCAAGAGTGGTCTTAATGCCCTGGTTAAAGGCCAATTCCTGATGCAACCTCCTGCAGCCTTGTGGGGTTTTACGTTCCTGTGCTCCCACTTGAAGTTACCTGGTACCCACTATATAGTCGGAGGGCAGTCAAGATCTGGGCTGTTAATGCCTGCTTCAGCTTCCTGTGTTTTGAGCTACCATTAAACTGGCAAGGAGCTTTCCTTTTTAACTTACTCTATGCTTAAAGAGTTGTGCTTTGTAGTCTTGCGCAATTCTTTTTATATACCTAATTCTCAGCAGATTTATTATTTTATCAGAGCAAATCTATGCAGATGCTCACGTCCTTGATATGCAGGAAGGGTGGCACAAAATACTGGTGTATTTACTGCTAGTTTGCTTTTATCCACAAACACCTGCAGGTAGGAGGGCCTGACCAGCACATTTAATGAGGCTGGACATAAAGATTTCATTCTGCTGCTCTCCTTACAGCTACCAAACTTTTTGAGTAAGACCATGTGCAAATAGACAATAAACCTGAGCAACACAAGTACTGCGTGAAGAAGAGCGTAGCAGCTGCAGAATTAGAAGTGTGTAAACTCGTAAATTCAAAGCTCTTCCCTGAGGCTTAGCGTTTCTTTGCCGCCTCTACTGTTAGCTGTGCCGCAGCCGCAGAGCCGCCTCTGGCGGGGCAGGTATCCCAGCCTAGTGAAACCCTGGAGTCAGAGGTGGGCGGGCAGCGCGCTGTGCTGGGGAAGGGGCACAGGCCCTTGGAGCCAGGAGAGAGAGAGGGGAGCAGCCTCCCCCGGCGCAGGGGCAGGCTGGGTCTCTGCACCTCACCCCGGGAGGCCGTCCCCCAGCAAGGGTGGCTGCTGCAGCCCGGGCGCCTCCAGCTGCAGCGTGATTGACTGGGGCAGCTAGGGAGGCGATTGAATTCCTCTGCCCACTGCAGCCTTCTCCCAGGGGTGCGACTGCTCCACGGCCCCCTCTGCAGGCCGCAGCTCCCTATATTCCCTGTGCTCGTGTGTGCGCATATACGCATTTTCTCAATTATTTTTTATAAATAGTTGGCTTGATTAAAAGGAAATTCAAGCCAGGAGAAATAATCTTTGTTAACTTGTAATATTTGAAAGGTTAACACATCAATGCTCAGGCTTGTTACTATTTTAACTGCTGTTTGCCAATTACTGGTAAGGTTTACAATTGCTCTGCTTTTCTTTTTTGTTTCCTTTTTTTTTCCCCCAGTAATAAAAATAATTATTAAAGAAGGGAATTTTGTTATTATTCAGGAGAGCATATCTTGAAATATTTTTCTTTGTAAGCTGGGTTTTATTTTAATTGTGGACAGTATTAAGCATTACACTAAAAGAAATTACATTAAAAGCCTTTTTATTTTTATTGGTAAAATATTAAAAAAGAGCACACACACACACAAAGAAAGTTGAAAATATATGTGTTCAGAAAAAGTCCCAGCAGCAGAAAGCTGACCTGAGGGTGGTATTTCTTTATAGCTATGGCTGTTCAGGAAGATTTTCAGTTTGCATAGAACTTCTGTAGAAGCTGTTGGGTCGTGTGCCCAATTATAATATTAATATTTGTTCTTGACTCCACCAGGGAAGAACTGTTATTATTGAGCAAAGTTGGGGAAGCCCCAAGGTGACAAAAGATGGTGTGACAGTAGCCAAGGCCATTGACTTGAAAGATAAATACAAAAATATTGGAGCCAGGTTAGTTCAAGATGTTGCCAACAACACAAATGAAGAAGCAGGAGATGGTACCACCACTGCAACGGTCCTTGCACGCGCTATTGCCAAGGAAGGCTTTGAGAAGATCAGCAAAGGAGCTAATCCCGTGGAAATCAGGAGGGGTAACTTTCCTTCCCCTGTGTTTTTATAGTGTTTCATCACTAGGTTTTGTTTTTATTCTCCAAATCTGATTTGCTTAAGATGGCTCCTTTTTGAGGAGCCACCTGAAACTTGGAAAGCTGTGTGAAAGAGCAGCATGCAAGAAGCTGCTTCTTACTCTCAAGTGGCTACATGTGTGCGATTCTGAACTTCTTTTTCTCTAGTCTTCATACAATATATTGGGTGTACTTGACTTGTTTGTGTCATGGGTAATCTTAATTTAATGCATTTCTGCCCATGGCAAACTTTTATAAGTATATAAATGTACTAGTGCCAGGCAAAGGAAAAAGCCATAAATTAAAATCTTTGTATATGCCACACCAACTCAAAGAAGCACTGTCTATTCAAGTGGCAGTGTAAAATAAGAACTGCCCGTCTGTGGTCTTGAGCTTGCAAACCACGTGTTGTGTAACGTGAGTGGCTTTTGGGTTTGAAACTTGCCTATTAGGTGCCATGTACATAGTTTAATTCACTTGCACCTACTTCGTATGTTTGTAGGTGTGATGCTTGCAGTTGATGCTATCATAACTGAACTGAAGAAGCTATCCAAGCCTGTTACAACTCCAGAAGAAATTGCACAGGTGAGGTTTCTTTATTAATGAGTTTTCTTCTTAATGACTGTTGCATAGCTACACTGTGAAGTTTTTCTCTCTGCATACTTTTGGGCACTGCTTGGATGCGGTGCATTTGGCTGCTCTGTCTTCTCAGGAAATGTTAGAATTGAGTAAGCCTGTCTTGGTTTGCTCCCTTCTTAGCAAGGAAATAAATAATTTGTATTTGAAAGGAGTTTAAATGTCTTACCATTTCCTTGCTTTTCCAGGTTGCCACAATATCAGCAAATGGAGATCAAGAAATTGGCAATATTATTTCTGATGCAATGAAAAAGGTCGGACGAAAGGGTGTAATCACTGTCAAGGTGAGAGCCAGCATATGGAGTAAGTGCACAGTGACTGTTACAAGTAGTGCTGGCTTTTGTGGTGCGTGATGTAGCTGCTGTTGCTCGCACCCATTAACTCCGTAATTCCTTCTTTTCCCACTCCATTGGATTGGGGTGTCATAACTAGTCTTTCTCTTTTACATTGCGGGGGAATCACATAAAACAAAGTGGTGCAGTGGCTTTCACTTTCGTGTGCATAGTGTGCTAAAAATCTTCTTGGGCTTTTGGTAGTAAATACAGAATTTCTTATATGGACCTGTATTTAAACAGGATGGAAAAACTCTAAATGACGAATTGGAAATAATTGAGGGTATGAAATTTGACAGAGGCTACATCTCTCCGTATTTCATTAATACAACCAAAGGTGAGTTAATGGAAACAAACATAAAGTCCTTTATTATATAATCTTTATAATAACCTTTATGATACTTACAATAACCTATTATAAGGATTTTTTAGAATTTGTTACACTCCTTACTGGGGCAGTAGAACAGTGGGCTCCGTGCCCCTCAGAACTTTACAACCCTGGGTAAAATCTTGGTGTCTCATTTTCCCATGCGCTAAATGTGCTTGTCACCTGCGCTGACGTCCCACTGGCCCCGCAGTGAGGGGTAGTAAGCGGAAGAGAGGACAGCTCGTGTCCTGGCTAAGGCTATTGGGAAGTCTTAACAGTCAGAGCAAAGTAGCTCTGGGAGGGTTGGAAGAGTATTGTGTGTGTTTTTATAATGGCTCACATCATGTGTCGTGTTTCTGCAGGACAGAAATGTGAATTCCAGGATGCTTATGTTCTAATCAGCGAAAAGAAAATTTCTAGTGTGCAGTCCATAGTTCCAGCTCTTGAAATTGCCAATGCTCACCGCAAACCCTTAGTCATCATTGCTGAAGATGTTGATGGAGAAGCCCTCAGCACTCTAGTCTTGAACAGGTAAAGTTTGAAATTCAGACTTCTAGTCTGCAAAGGCAAATACTGTCTTTTTTTTTTTTCCTAAATCCTTTTAAGCAGTGCACTTAAAAGTGTGTATTTGAATTTATTACAATACCGCATTGCTTTTAATAGAGAATGGGAAAGAGTAACAATTGCAGATAATTTCTCACTGGAACAGGCTTTCAGTGATTTTATAACCTTTTGATCAGAAGCAGCAGCTTAGGTTGTGAAGGTCTGTTTGCTTGTTAGAGGTCTGCTAGAATAACTGGTTTTAGTGAATTGGTTTGTTCCCTGAATGTGTTTGAAATGTTCCTGTTTGAATTCTCTTCAGATTGAAGGTGGGTCTTCAGGTCGTTGCTGTGAAAGCACCAGGTTTTGGTGACAACAGGAAGAACCAGCTGAAGGATATGGCAATTGCTAGTGGTGGTGCTGTAAGTAGCGCTGTTCTACCTTGCCGTTTTCTCTGAGAAATGCTAACAGTATTTAAGGAGGTAAATACCTTCAAATGCCAGGTCCATGGCTTGCGTGTATTGCATTGCAGGCTGTTGCTTTTTCTTTCAAAAATACAAAAAAATCACTAACCTTTTAATAAATGCTGATACTTACTGTGCAACATAGTTCTGACCAGCCCTGAGCAATATCTTCTTTTCAGAGACATAGAGTTTTAGGTTAGTAAGGAGGAGGGGGAATGTCTAAGGAATTCCTTAGACTGAAATGGCCAAGAGTACTTGCCTTATTTGAAGGATAATTTTTGACCGATAATGGTGCTATTTTTTTTTCTTAAAAATATACTAGATAGTTTCCTTTATGCCTAATGCAAATGTTTTATACTTGTAACTGAGTTCTGGTTTATGCTAGTGTAGCTAGTTGTTGTTAGTGTCCTCCTGTGTACGGAAGAGCCACAAGTTCTGACTTCCCGTGTCGTTCATTGCAGGTGTTCGGAGAAGAGGATTTGACCCTGAACATAGAAGACATTCAGCCCCACGACTTCGGTAAAGTCGGGGAGGTCATTGTGACAAAAGATGACACCATGCTGCTGAAGGGCAAGGGTGAAAAGGCGCAAATAGAAAAACGCATTCAAGAAATTATTGAACAGCTGGAAGCTACTACGAGTGACTATGAAAAAGAGAAACTGAACGAGCGATTGGCCAAACTCTCTGATGGGGTAGCAGTACTGAAGGTGAGAATTAAACTTGGGCCTAAAATGTGAATGCCAACAGACAGAATTCCTCTTTCACTAAAGTTCTGACTAGTTGTTCAGACTTTCCTGTTATGGGAAGCGGCTCGTAGGTGACAATGGCCTTTGTCTTAGAACAAGCAGTGTCTGCATACTGAAGCTGCACTTTGTCTTTTGCTTTTCCAGTGATTAGCAAAGTAGTCTGTCTGCTCCTTAGGTTTGAGGGTAGATGGGAAGGAAAACCTGCATTGCCATGTGCTTAGTATGCGCCCAATGTCCAAAAGCAGCGTGGAGTTGGAATGCTGTCAAGAGTAAACTACAGAAGGGGTCATTATCAGTTCCTTACTCTTTATCTCAACTACTACTGTTTGCCTCTATTAATCTTGCCGGTTGCTTTGGATAAGGAACTTGGCTTATTACAGTGCTGCGCTTAATGCACGAACAGCTTGATGAAACACCGAATTAGGCTTCTCAAAGATGCAGATGCATGGGATTATTTTCAGTGTAGAAAAGCACCTGTCTGCTTTTTGGGCCTTAAAATAGGCAAGTTGAGTCCCAAAATGACATGCACGACAGAGTTAGTGTGCACTGCTGTTGCAAACAGGTGTGTGCGCGCTCTGAGACTTGGCTCCTTGTTGTAGGTGGGCGGCACGAGCGACGTTGAAGTGAACGAGAAGAAGGACCGGGTTACGGATGCCCTGAACGCCACGCGTGCTGCCGTGGAGGAGGGCATCGTGCCCGGGGGCGGCTGTGCCCTGCTTCGCTGCATTCCAGCATTAGATGCTTTAACTCCAGCCAACGAAGATCAGAAAATCGGTAAGAAAATTACCTGAATGTTTGTGCTGACGAATGTTAAGATTAGATGTTCTTCTGCCTGGAGGCTTTTAAGGCTAAGTCAGATCCCTTTGAATGAATTCTTGGACTTTGCTAGGATCAAGTAACTGCCTTTGATCTGGCACGCTCCACCTCACTGTGAAGGAGTTTTCACTGTGGCATTAACTTGGACTTGAAAGAACCAAATAAAGTAGGAATTGCGAACTTATGGAAAAGAGTTCCTAATGCAATCCTTGCAGACAGACATCAGAATCATTAAGGGATTGTGTAGTAAAACACATGGAAAAGGCTTTGTGCCTTGTTCCAAAACACCTATTCCAATAATGATACTCCTTTTTATCAGTTGATAAAACATGCTTGAATATCTTCTTGATGATTTGTTGACAAATGTGAAACTTAAAAAAAAGGTCTGTGTTCTTGTTTACATGATTCTTTCTGTATTGATCTCTAGCCATGGGTGCATGCCTTGGCACTAGAAAACAAATCTAATCCATAATTCTAAACTTTTTTTTTTTTTCTTGTAGGCATAGAAATAATTAAGAGAACACTGAAAATTCCTGCAATGACTATTGCAAAGAATGCAGGAGTTGAAGGATCATTAATAGTTGAAAAAATCCTGCAGAGCCCAGCAGAGGTTGGCTACGATGCGATGCTTGGGGACTTCGTAAATATGGTAGAAAAAGGAATCATAGACCCAACAAAGGTAACTTGAAGCAGTGTTAATTTGTAGGGTTTTCCCTCCCACCTCCTGTGATAGGAGACAAGTATTAAGGTTTTTCTTTTTTCCCCCTGTTTTCAGGTTGTGAGAACGGCTCTCATGGATGCTGCAGGTGTTGCTTCTCTCCTATCAACAGCAGAAGCAGTAGTGACTGAAATTCCCAAGGAGGAGAAGGAGCCGGCAATGGGAGGAATGGGTGGAATGGGCGGAGGAATGGGAGGGGGCATGTTCTAATTCCCGGGATTCTGATGCATCATGAACTGTGCTGGTTAAGACTGACAGTTCTGACTTACAATCTTCAGATGTCAGTGCAGGAGGATGGATAGTGACTGAAGAAAGGCTGGTGTTTAAAAGAATCACTGTAACCCTCAGTTACTGGATTTCATTTAACACGTGTAATTGTTTACAGTCATTGTCCATGCCTACAGATAATTTATTTTGTATTTTTGAATAAAGACATTTGTACATTCCTGATAACCGGGTGCAAGATCCATCTACCAAGGTTCCGATTTAAACTTAATTAAGGCACTTGATATTCTGTTTCAGAATTTATTGGTGCTTGCCATTACTAGGAAGAACTTGGAAGCCACTGGGCTGGAGGCTAGACAATTGTGTACAAAGTAGACAAATATACAATTATGTGACCTTTATGTAATAAAACAAGCTGCTCAAAAGTTATGAAATGTATCACCTTCTTCATCTGTACACAAAGCCATAGCTCTGGGAGAGACCTGGTAAAATACACTTAAGGTTTGCCAGAAGTCCAATATTTGTGCTTCAAAAATATAGAGCATTTTTTTCCAGGAAACTTTCCCTGGTCTAGAATGTTTCTAAAAAATAAGTGACTTTAATTTTGGTAATAAATACCTAAGCTGAGTTGCACCACTGCTCCCTGAACTGTTAAACAGTGCTACCCCCAGCAGGCGTGGGCCGGGGCTTCCTTGTGCCCTTCACGGGCCCCTTGTTTCAAAGTGAAACGCTGGGAGAATCCTGCACAGCGGCAGGGGAGGGAAAGGGCCTTGGGGCTGTGAAAAAGGTAGCTTTTCTTTGGTCTAGGAGGGGAGGGGGGCAGATACATGTATGTTTTTTTTCTCCCCCCGCACGTATTAATAATTGCTCAGAGGTGCAGAGCGCAGCCACCTCCCTGCAAGTGCCTGGTTGAGTCTCTGGACTCGGAGGATGGGGGTTGATATGGATGACGTGCTGCCTGGCGCGCTCCCAAAGAGGGTTCTGTACAGGACATGCTACTGTCTGGGAGCCGGCACACGGCTGAAAATGTGCATTGTAAGTTTTGCTTTTCAACTTTGTTTCCCAACACTTCAAAAGCAGGGTCTTCCTGAACTTCCCCCTGCACATTTTTCTGTTTTCATTGTCTCACTGTACATACTGACCAACTCTTCGACGTGTTCAAACTGACCACTCGGTCCCACTGATGCTTCCCCCCCCTCTCGTGGGGCCTCCCCTTCGCGGCTGCCAGGCCGGGAATTGTCCTCGCTCTGTCTGGAAGCCGCCTCGGCCATCCCCCCCATTAACCTTCGCCCTGTTCCACAGGGCCCGTGTGGGTGGCAAACGCTCCGGAAAGGGGGACTTCAACCGTGAAACCAACCCAGCCTCAAAACTCCCCTCTTCTCAATAGAGCAGCCTGGTGAACCTCAAGGCAGAGAGGGAAAGGATGGTGCTTGTTACCTCTGTTCACCGAGCTCAATACTTGGAGTAACGTAAAGAAAATATTACTGAAAATACAATCAAAGGGAGAGCTGGCCCCACGTCGCTGCACCTACACACGCAGCGCAGCCTGCGCCGCCCGCCCTTGGCTGTGCTTAGGCTGCAGTAAGAATAACTTGTTCCTTCCTTCCCGGAATTTGGTTTCTGTGACCCAGTTTTCACCGAGGTAACGTATCTGTTAATTCAGTACAGGACTGGAGCTGGGCACAGAGCTCTTGGATCACATCCAGCGTATCCAAATTACTGTGCAAAAGAGCAAAAGGGTGCCAGGAGGCACGTTCCTCTCGCCAAACTGAATTCAGGGGGTTTCCCAGGCAGGAAGGAACAACTGGCTGCAGCTGAGGCTGCTGCTCTCAAAAATTACAACATCCCTATATCCAATATAGGCTTAAGGCAGCTTTTTTTTTTTTCCTCTCTATAGCAATAACTGGCAGGAATTCCACAGCAGACACTTCTGAGCTGACCTGCCATCTACTTGGATCAAAAACACCTGCTACTCAGTTCTTTCACAGTGTTTTATACTCCAAAGCCACAATGTCAGCATTTCCTTTCACGTGGCCTGAGCAGCTAAGTTAGTGCTCGTAAGTTACATTCCAACTACTAATAACTTAAATTTCCGTTAATATATTACAAACACTGTAAAAATACAAGCCTAGGCAAAGGAGAATACCTGATGCGATTACACAAACCATTCGACAGGTTAATAAATGGCAATTTCAGTTACCTGGTGTTACAGTAGCTGCCAGTCTGTTACTGCTAACACTCAAATTGCACTTGATTGTAGCTCGGGTTTTCCTCTATGTACATCTGGCTGAACATGTGCGTCTTTTGTACAACAGTAAATTACAGAGTTCGGATATCGAAGCGATGCCCCCAAAGGAGCACCGTACCCCTTGCATAAATAAAATATACATACAGATTTCTAAGGGGAGCTGCTACAGTTTCCCTTTACGTGTGATGCACTTCGTGAAGCATGAGCTCCCGCGGTATGCTGGTCTCTGGGCCGTGCAGTTTGGACGCTCGTCTTTCGAAGGCCGCCACCATCTGCTTCACCACTTCATCAAAGAACAGCGTGGCAAGCTGAGAGTGTAGCAGAGAGCGAAATTCAAAAGAAACCTGTTCAAGAAAACGTGAAAGATTTTCATGTGTCTAATGTGGGGGCAAAAATGTTAGAAAGAGACTTTAAAGAATCGCCACTTAGTCTGTAAACAAGCTGTGAGAGAACAGATGGTTAAAATCGAGCTATAGAGGAGCATATATGTACAAAAAAAGCCTTAACGGTCAGAGAAATGTCTCCAGCTTTTTCACTTAGCTGGTTTCCTCAGCCCTCTGCGGTAATCAAGCCCATTTGTCTAAACCCACCGTATTTTATTTAATGAAAGAATGATACATAATAAGACACGAGTACAGAAGTTGGAAAGTTTAAAACTACTGATCAATGGTAGTAACTGAGAGGTTTTACTAACAGAATTCACCTGCTGTTGGTCTCCACCAGGAGCAATTGCTGACGAGCTGCACATTACAGCTCTTGGGACCTTCACCCCTCTTCTACCACTCGTCTCTTTCCGAACAGAACTGCTGTTTTCTGTTCGCGGCTGAACCTTGCCCCTAAACTGCAGCTCCTGTCGTCAAGGTCACGGCAGGGAGCAGAAGGGAGTTTGCTTTCCACCTCCACCAACAGAAGGAAGAGTCAGGACAGCAGCAAGGTCACCCACATCAAACAACCTTTTCTCTTCCTTTGTGCTCTGCTGCCCTTTGGTCTAGTTAGAGAACGTTGCCCTGGGGCTGTAGTGCTGAGCTGGGCCCAGCGCTTCCACAAATGGTTACAGAATTGCCAGGAAAGAAAACGCAGGTTGCTCCTCTGTAATTCTCACACACCTGCTACAGCACGATTTTTTGGATGGAGCTTGAAGCATTTCGCCCTTCTTGAGAATTCAGCACATTAAACGCCAAAGGAAGCAAATAAGTTTTCTCTTGAATTGTTTAGGCAGGAAACGCACAGTGATGACTGCAGTGATTTAACTACTTGGACTGTAAGCCAGCTGTGGCTTCATTTACACTTACTTGACCTCCAGCAACTGTGAAATTCATCTACGCACCTTTTGAAAGCCTGAGGCTTGTCATTTAGAGCACAATTTTAAATCATATTTAGCAACTGTGCAAGAACTCGAGGTATAGTATATATTTACAAAGTTTGCAGGTGATAACTTGTTCTTAATCTATATACCAAATAATTTAAGAGCTGGAGCGTGGCTCAAATGAGGTATGACTCATTAAGGTTCAGTGTGTGTACATGTACACACACACACCATGTGTGCCTCCTGGTATCAGGCTGGCAAAACTGCAATACAGCAGCGTGTGGGAACCGGCATAACCAGCGTTTTCTCGAGGAAACTGGTGTTCCTGAAATGAAAATTTCCTCTTTTTTGAGTGTTAGTAGCTGTCCACCAGGTTTCCAAGAAGTGTGTTGAGAAACGTTTATTATCCCTGTCTGCAGAGGCCAGGAAGCTACGTAACGCAGCAGGGCAGCAAGGGTTACAACCCCGAAGTCTCTGCCCTTGCGATGCCAGGCCCTGCTCAGCTGCTGTATTCCCTTCTGTTACCTCAAAATGGGGTGAGCAGTACGAAGTACTGATAGCGTTTCCCCAAGAAGGTGAAAATGTCCTTTTAAAGTCCATTTTTGACTCCCTTTAACTGAAGTTCTCAACCTGAAATGTCAAAAGGTGGCTTCGGTAAAACACACGAACAAAACAAAACAAAAAAAAATTAAGTGTTTTCCACCCAAATTCAGTACTTAGGATTTAAACAATTGCTTAATGCTATTTTGCTCATCTAATTTGTGGTTTGGGTTAGAAGTTATGTTACATACTAGTCGGTAGCAGTAATTGGCGCTGAGCACATTTGCTTGGAGAAGTTGACATACTGTGAGCAAACAGTATGCAAAGGCAGCTGGCAAATCCCATGAGAAAAGGTATTCTCGAGTGTCTACAGATGTGTTTTATGGCTGAACAGTAAACGCAATACATCATTAAATTACAAAATACTCGCTTACAAAATCCCCCAAAAGCTGTTTTTCTAATTTATGGTTTGAAGCAGAGTATCCCTGCAGATGGCAGCAGGATCAACCTGTTTCTGTGTACTTTTGTAGGCCGTCCTAAATCCCAGCTCAGCTTTGTGCCAAATGGGATATTTATTCTCAAAAGTTACAAAGAGAAGTTATCTCTTCTCTATTACAAAACGTAAGAACAATGTTTTGAAAGACTAACTAGAGAAAATAGCAGAACAGTAACCTCAGTTGAAAACAACCTTTGTAGCAGTGACAGTAAAACAGATAATGAATTAAAAAAAAAAATACTAACAGACCAAACATGAGTTGAGGAAGAACATGAGCCAATACCTACTTTCTGACAGCAAGATCACTTAGGCTGTGAAGTAGTTAAAGGAAACAGCAAAGCCCACAAATAAGTTTAGTATTTTTCCTTCTAGATCTGCTTGTGTAAAACCTTTGGCATGTTTAGAATTGCACCGATACGGCAGTCCGTAGGCAATTTCATTATACGCGGATGCCCCCTGGCAGAATGCTCTCCCTGAAACATCCTGGAGCTGCTCTCAGGCAGTAGAGAATATAAAAATTATGTTGGATATTTGTGACTAAAATTTAATGAGTTTCAGAGAATGTATGTTTAGAAAACAGCGCATGAAAAATAAACACAAAATACTATGATGCAAGGTACTCTTTCTATGCCTTTTCTGTAGTTTGAGGTGGTTTAGTGATAATACTTACTGAAAAATCCAATGTGCATGTCCTTGGATAACCAGGGATACCTGGGCTGAAACGCCACACAGTTTCCAAGTGATTAAATAGTTTTCCATCTGTGCAGGATGCCTAAAAGAAAGTTTAAAAGTCCAAGCTAGGATTAAGCTCTTAGAGAAGTGACAAACTGGTACTACTAAAGTCTGCACCACATTTTGTTAGACACTGGGGGTCGTGGCGTAATTAAAAATTACCCTTATAGTGCAGCCAGCCTCGGATTCCAGCTACAGTGTCATTTAAGGTGAAGTAATTGAATCCCTTTTAAGGGAGAGAGAGAGAGGGGATTGTGTTGGGAACCATAAAACGGATCTCAAGACTGATGTGTACAACTGTAATTAACACTATAACGGGCAGAATTTTGAACAGCACTGTTTTAAACAAAGCATGGGATAAGGTTTTTTATTATGTTTTTATTATTATTATTTGTATAGAGTGTTTTATATCTTGATATACAGACTGGCAGTCCTCAGCTGGAGAAATGTCTAGGATCAAAACAAACCCGACTCAAATCAGACTCCTGACATCTTTGTTACAAGACACTAATGTCATCGAGAGCAACCATGACCTAAGGAAGACTCCGCAGTGACCTTCCTCATCAGCTCACATCTTGGCTTTCAGAGATACCAAGCTGTATTTAATGCTTCAGAGGGTCTGGGTGCAGCTTTAGCTTCAGAAGTTAAAGTGTGCACAATAACTGGCTTCAGAATTTTCTGCTTTGAGCTAAGAGAAAGCCTAGAAAACAATGAAATGGGATATCCAAGCAGTTACTTTGAACAGAATTTGAATAGAACTTAGTTGCTGTCGTTTGAGTTGATGCATGAAAAAAAAAAAAAAGAAAAAGAAAAAGAAAAGCCAAAATCTAGAGGTGGAAAAAAAAAACAAAACAAAAAAGAGGCAGTTCTGAGAGGAGCAGTTCTGAATGGATTCCTGAGGAAGAGTTTTAAACCTGTAAGGCAAACAAGCAATTGAACTCCAGGCCTCATTTTAAATCTCTCCCCTTTAATTACTGCACTGATGAAGCTGAAAGAAGAAAAAGTACAACTGCTTCTCTTCTGAAGCAATCAATACTAAAAAAAAATTGACTCCAAATCTATTGTTCTATCTTTTCATAAATCTCCTGATTAAGAGGTTCTTCAGCAGATACTCCGCTTAAGCTTAAGACTTCTACAGAGCATTAGAAATGTCAAAAGAAAAGTAATGAGAGAGATCATCAATTTTGCTTAGGGATCAGAAGTTACAGTCTTCCAAGGAAATGTTTAAGTCAGTGTCAAGTTGCATTTAGAGAGGCTTGGATAAAATACAGTGAGAAGTAAATCTTGTGACTAAAGTAGTGTATCTTCATTAACAGTTGCTTGTTTCCATTCATGTAAAATTAAATTAAGAAGCAAATTAAGGAGGAAATTATTCCACCTATTTGGCAGCCCGTGTTTTAATATAGCATATTGATCTCTCCCCAGTTAACCTCAAGTCTTTAAATAAAAGCTGTACAAATTTGAGCACACAAAGGATCACTTTTGATGTGAAGTGACAGCTTCCTGTAGTATTCTACATTTCTACAAAATACTACCAAGAAATGCAGCATTCTACAATTTCCATAAAGAAAAGTTGAGCAAAGTAAGAGCTAAGAAAAAGAAAAAAATAAGTTACCTTAACTAAGTGCGGCCTCACTAGGGTAACAACCGAGGTATATCTCTCCAGGACGGGAGGGAATCCTATTTCTAACTGCGCTTTGCAGTATCCAGAACGCTTCGATAATACATCTGATTTCTTACACCAAGGAACAAATAGTTTGTAATTCTCCACAACAGCAACAACTTCATACATCTCCTGCATAGAATACCTGCAAGCAGAAATATGGACATTACAGTTAGAAGACGGTTTAACTTTAAATTCAGTTCAAAGAAATAAATCAAGTCGAAAAGCAGCATAAATTCCATAAGCAGCATCAATTTTGAGGCTGAGTACGCAGTCACCTGAAAAGACTGCGGATATTTTTGGAAGGTAAAAAATATAGCTCTGCTAATTAACAGATGAAAAAGTATTGTTAAAACTGTTAGAAAAGTTTTTTGCACAGAAAAAGCAAGACATGTAAAGGCATGCAGCAGTACTAAGGGCTAAGAATTGTTAAACATGTTGAAAATACTATATCTAAAGAATAATTCATACTACTGTGCAGCAGAGACACAGTGAGAGGGCCTGGTCCCATTAACTCAGTGGGAACGTTTTCACTAGCCATAAGGCAAATGAGATTTCAACGGTTTCCTGTGATTACATGTTTTTTCATCACCCAACTATTTTTTTATGATTTTTTTTTTTTTGCTGCTCTATTTCAATTACAAAAAAAATCTACAATTTCTGAAATTCAACCCCCTTTTAAGTCTCTAGCTGGAGGCCAGTCACGGGGACACGGGTCTCCAGAGATGCCTAATCCTTCAACTTCGTGTGTTTGCGGTTAGTCACAGTAAATATGAAACCTCTTTCCACACTACTATACAAACCCTATAATTCTTCTTTCGGAATATTCTTTTCTTTTGTTGACTAGTGGTGCAGTCATATTGAAGAAATTTCTTGAAAGGGTATGGTTCGTTTCAGGTGCTCGCAGCAGAGAAACTCTGGTCATCAGAATGCCACAGGAAGCCAAGTGCCTGCAACAGCGAAGATGTCATTTTAGTGTGTTTGGAATCAGCAGAAATAAAAGCCAGTGCCTTCAGGTGAGACACGTATCAAGTTTTAAAGCATTCCAGAAAATATCACCTTTAGAGGGATAAACAAAAGCTCAGTAAGAGCTTACAAACTGTTAAAAATAGAAGGGAGATTTTTGCCTTGGGAGAAACTAAGAATAGCTCCGAGTAACCAGGGGAGCAACTGGGAGAGAAAAAATACAAAGGCCTCCCATTAAATGCTGTCTTCACGGCAACTTAATAACATGCAAGAAAAACTCATGTGTTTAATTTGAAGAACATTTTTTTGCGAGTAAAACCAGGCACAATGTTCAAAACATGGCCCTGTCAGAGCACAAAACGAGGAAGAGAGGGTTCCCCTTGGAGATTCGAAGCTGGGCCCTGCTCTAATCCCCCTGGCTGCCCTCCATCTCCTACAAGTCCGATTCCTTCCGAGTCCCTTCCGAAGTGGCGGTGCCTCTTCAGCTTTAGACAGCTACTTCTTCTGCAAGCATCAGTGTACAAAGTTATGAAAACACCACGTACAAGGCTAAAACTTCCTAAGTTACCTTCTAGAAGTAACTTCAATAAACTGCAGTCAGGTACCACCATGGGCAGTGCTGACATTTTAGAAAATAAAGGAGCTGTTGGACACAGAGCAAGGTGACTGACAGCACTGACTTTAAATTGCAATCACTGGAATGGAAAGGTATAGTACTGATATTAAGAAAGAACAAATTGGGAAATCTTTTAACTATAAGCTCTGTGACCTTGAGGAATTGTATCTCAGTGCAGTCGTAGTCTCTTTTTTTTCCCATGTAAATGAAAAACGTGTTCCAGAAAAGCGCTGCTTGGAGAGAAAACCCTGGCAGCTGCCACAGCAACACTGCAGCTTCGCCGGATTCACGGAAAGTTCTCAAACGTTTGCAACACACGGTGCCCCGGAGAGTTGTTTAAAACTATTTTCTCCACCCTGAGGCCACGTGGCCCGAGTCAGTCGTCAGGTTTCTTTTGCCATAATGCCATGCAAGTAAACCGAACCATACAATTTTATCCGCGTTTCAAGGAGAACCGTTGATACTTGTTAGTGCAGATGTAACTTTATCTCCACCGGCTCGGCTAGGAGGCTGAAGAGCCACCTGCAAACGAGCAGCTCTAGCTGCCCACGGCCCCCTCACGGAGGGCGAGGTGACAGCGGCTGTAACGCCGGCAAAACGGGGGGACTTCCACTTCATCTGAAGGAAAACAGATGCAGCGGGGACTGTTTTTAATTGCTGCGGCATTTTCTAAGATCAAAGATTAAATATTTGGCAAAGGAAAATCAAGCTCCAGCTGCTGACTGTACAGTGTCCCGAATTAGTGGCGGGTGTTAGTGCAGTGGTGTTTGCTGTTATCTCGAGCATCACTTCCGCAGTGTCCCTGATGTTATGGTCTACACGAGCTGGTTTTACTCCACCGGTGTGCGAGCAGCTGCACTGGCCTCATCCCCTCGGCCTGAAAAACCGCGAGGGGCCGAATCGCCCGCCCAGGGGCAGCGTCCTACCCTAACGCCCGGCATTTGGACTGCACGTTGCACTGGCCGACATCTCCCTCACGTCCCACCACGAACACGGGGTGAGACAAACCCGGTTTCCACCCGGCTGCGCTGCCAGCCTCCACGCGGGGGTCCCTCTCCCGCACGCGCCTCCCGCCGCCGCCGTCACCTCCCTCGGGGGCGGCAGCGCGTCTGACACTTGACTTCTAACAGCAGCCACTTTATTCAGCACGGAGCGGCCGCACCGGCGGGTTACCGAGGAGCCGCGCTGGGACGGGCCCCCGGGCAGCCTCCCCGCTGCGCCGCTCGGCACAGACGTGCCCGGGCCGGGTGGCTGCGAAACCCTGCTCCTTCCCTGGCGCTTCTGGGGCACAAGGCGGCTGGGCAGAGGGTCGGCTCCCCTGGCTGCAGCGCAGTCCGGGGGGATGCGGGACCACAGCGGAGACAGGGCTGCAAGCTCCCCCCGGGGCTCGCAGCCAGCCTCGGGGTGCTGGCGCTGTCACACGAGCCCGGGTCCCATGGGGTGCCCGTGTTCGACTGTGTTTGGTTTCCTGGCAGCCTCTGAGGTCCCGGATAGCGTGAGGTCCCCCCTGTGGGGTTCTGGCCATGGCAGCAGGGGGCACAGGGCACCCCTGATCCCGCTATGGGCAGGAGCTGATCCTGGTGCCAGGAGCAGCCGGGTGGTGGGTGTATCGCGAGAGGCGCCAGGCCGCGGCTGCCAGCGGAAAGCCGGCACCGGGCAGGGCGGGAGTGACGTGGGGCACCCGGCACCGGGCAGGAGCTGCGGAGCGGGTGCGGGCGCCAGCCCCACGGCTCCGGCTGGGCAGGCTCCCGCTTGCTGCAGCAGAGCATCGACAGAGCTCCGGATTGGAGCAAGGCTGCCAGAAAAGTTAGTAACGCAAGAAGCTTCCAACGTGAGGAGATGAATTTTGGGAGCATAAATAGAATTCGCTGTAACCTCAGCTCGGTGACTCACTAGCGCAAAGTGCGTTTGCTGCCGTCGTCAAAGGGAGCTCGCGGGAGGGCTGTGGGGCTGACCCGTCCCTGCCACGAGGGGCACGGAGGTGGGTTATGGGGAGCGCTGCGGGTAGAAGGCACGGCCAGGGCAGGAGCACACGGAGAGCCTGAGCTGCCCCAAACGCTGCTGATTTGTCTCGTGTCGCGGGGATGAAGGACCCGCCGGCTGCCGGACCTCACGAGGAGCTCCGGGAGGCAGGGTAGAAACGGACTTGCTGCTGGTGGCTTTGTGAAGAGCTGCAGCTGTTCAAAGCCCTTTTGTTAGCAATTTGTAAAGCATCTTGTAGCTGTTTCTCAGGTTCTTTCATCTCCCAGAGGTGCTGGGAGCTTTGCCTTGGGGAGACTCTGACCAGCGCACAACTGCGTGCTGTGTGGGCCTAATCAGCTAAGGGTTGTGCAGAGCTTTGAAGCTCTCCAGGGCTGCCTGATTAGCGCAGCAAGGTAAGGCGACACAGAGCCCGAGTGCGGGACACCAGCTCTCAATGCACAAAGTACCTACAAATTCTTCAGGGCACCCATTTCCCATTCAACATCTTGGCAGCCGCCTACAAATACTCGAAGCAGAGATTGGTGCACTCAGAAGGTTTGAAGGATCTTGCCGTCGGGAAAGGTCCCTTCTGCAACCCCAGTGGTTCCTGGGGTTTTGCTGTTCCCCGTCGCGAGGCTGAGGGGCCATCGCAGAGGGAGAGCGTGTGGGCTCCAGCTGTCCCAGCTTGGAGGCTGCCCATGGGGCGTGCGGCTCCTCTCTGCCCCACGTGGAGCAGCCAGGAGGCAGCTCGGATGCTCTGGTCCCTGCAGTGCTCTGCCCTGGGACAGGAGCTCAGTGCCCAGCCTGGCCACCCCGTTGGGGACTCCAGTTTGTGCTCCGAGCACCGTCACTCAGGAGCGCCCTGTTAGCGGGCACAGGGATGGATGCAGTGGGCTGAGGCCACGTACCTGCCTTGTAGGGCGCGCAGACCTGCCCCTCGCAAACCCTGCAAGCGTTTCGGTCTGCAGCCGGGATTTGAAGCCGTTGATTTATTGCAGGTAATAAACAGGGCACATTTCAACTCCAGCCTTTCACGCACAAACCCAGGAGCACAGCGGGACCCGCTCTGGTTTAATCCAGCCACCCGCTAGCGCTGAACCGGCTGTGGGGCTCCTGGCTGGACCCTGCGATGCGAGGGGCTGCGATCGCCGCCCTGGGATTTGCCCGGGGCGCACGAGCCAGCGGCTCCCTGCCCACACAAACAGCCACGAGGGTGTTTGTTGCCGAGCGGGATTTGACATCTGTCCGGGGGACACATCCCCCGCGGCACCGCGTCCTGCACAGGGACCGGGATGGCTCCATCCCGCCTGGGACGGGGGCTGCTCTGACGTGTCCCCCAGCCCTGATGGCGCTCGGAGGGCTCCGGTGCATCCCTCAGCCCCGCGGTCATGCCGCACGTTCCCCACCAGGCGCCCTGGCCGTGGGAAGGGCAGGTGTTCCCAGCTGGCCTGGGAGGGAACTCGCTGTTCCCGGCGTCCTCGGAGCAGTTCCTGGGGAGGGAAAGGCAGAGCGGGATCCCATGGGAATGGCGGTGAGAAGGGGGCCGCGCCGTGACGGCAGCGGGACCGGTGGCTGGGGCGGCTCTGGTGCTCCGGGGAGTCCGCAGCACTCGGGACGCTTCTTTGCAGAGCTGCCGTGGGGCAAACGCGCTTGTGGGATTCCTCGCTTCCGTGCAGCTTTGGGAAGCGGAGCTGTCCCTGGAGACAGTGTCCATCTTCCCTGCCTTTCCCAGCCCCTCGGGCTCACATGGAGCAGCAGAGGTGGCTCTGGTTGCACATCTTGGCCTTGGATGGATTTCCAGGTGTTTGTCTTTGAATAGGTGGGTTGCCAAGAAAGAAAGCCCACTGGTGGCTACCTCAGCTGAAGGCCACCTTCCACCCCAGAGCAAGGGAGCCCCTCAGCTCCCCCTTGCAGGGGGCTGGCAGGGCGATGCTGCCCCTGCTTTGAACCTCTTCCTCCACATGGGCCACGGAGGAGCCCAGAGACCCATTGCATCCCCTCTGAGCTAACATGTCCCCCCAGCTCCCTGTGTCCCCAAGTGCAGATGCTGCTCCCACAAACCTTCACCTGCGCAAGGAGCTACCAGATGGCCCATGAACACATCCCACGTGCTGGTGGGACTTGTTCATGTCCACCAATGCCATTGCCACCATGAAGACCTGGAGAGTGCAGGTGACATCCCCCGTTGGGGACAGAAGCTGAACCTTTGCTTTGGGCCAGAACTGGCTTTATCTTTTGCTGCTCATTAGCAAAAGAAATACTGCTGCAGCTGCACTGGCATCTAGCGCCTGGTTAAATTAATTCCAGGATTTTATTGCCCCTGGCGATCCCAGAACTTTGTTTCTTGTTTCACGTTGTTAAAAGGGAGGGTTAGTTGGGTCCCAGGGGGGCTTTCTCTCTCTGGTCAAAACAGCCCTGATGTTTTCGGCACAAAATATTATTGCCCATCTGTGGGGCCTCGTTGCCAATGCAAAAGAGGGGAAGCGGCAACGGCCTGTGGTCAAGTGGGCTACAAGGAGAGGGCCCTGCGGCCAAAACCTGACTCAACCACTCGCTTGGGCAAGTCACTTAGGTTGTGGGTCCAAGTTGAGCCCAAGGAGGGGACAAACCTGCCCCTCTGCAGCCCGCAGTGAAGGTCCCGCTAGGTTTTATTGAGCAGGGAGCCTCTTCCCCTGTTGTGTCGGTGCTGAGGGAGCAAAAAGGGGTTTCAGCCGGCAACTCGGACTCCTCCTCCAGCACCAGCTCCGCGGGCCAAGCCCGGAGGTGCCGCGAGATGCGTGTCAAGCGCTAATGAGCCAGGATTAGTTTCAGGGGGTCGTGCAAAGACTCCCAAATGGAGAGCCGGACAGCGCGGGGTGGCAGCGAAAGGCAGTAGATGTTTCACATGGGTGTCGCGGTCTCCATCTCCCCAGCTGAGCTTGTAATAACCACGTTGGTGCTGCCTCCTGTCTGGGGAAGGGGCCACCCGTGTGGTTGGAGACAGTGGGGACACCCGGGGGAAGATCCATGGAGAAGGATGGGGAAGGTCCATGGAGAAGGATCAAGCGGCTGCAACCCCTCCTGATCCTTCACCCTGTCACCAATGAGAACCTGCAGCAAGCAGAGGGGCGAGGAGAGCTGAGCTTGACCTATCTGCAATAGCAACTCCAGAGCTGGCTCAAGCAGAGCCCAGAAAGGACCTTAGAAAGAGACATCTCGACCCCACGGAGAGCGGGCGCACGAAGCAGTTACAGCAGCTGAGGATGCCCTGGGGACCCGCTGAGGTGACTTCCAGGTGTAAATGCCCACGTGAAAGTGGGCACGGAGGGGTTAAACCTTCCCCTGGCCGCAGGCAGGGCTGGGCGAAGACCAAGCGACGGCCTCGGCCTCGTGGCAACGCTGGGGACGGTGACGTGCCACCCGCGAGCGGGCTCTCGCGGGCGCCGGGAAGGGTTAAGTGAAGATGAGCGGTGCCGGTGCCAGGCGCGGTGTCCAGGCTCTCCCTGGCGGAGGTCAGCGGTGGTTCATGGGAAAGGAAAAATTGGCAGCTGGGCCGGATGTCCCTGCATTTCCCCTTTTCCTGCAGCCGCCTGAGCGACGTTCCTTATTTAGCTTTCCTGACGGACAGGAGGAATCCGATGGCGGAAACTGTCACTGCCTGATAACAGCTCAGGGACCCCTTTATGATGGGCGGCACGGCAGGGACCGAGGCAGCTCTGGCTCTCCGGGAGGGGAGACGTCGGGCTGCTGGGGCTGCCCTTTGCACCGCGTTTCCATCGGGATAGGGAGGGAAGGGCCCTTCCCTGTGTGCCCTGTAGGGTACAGCCCCCTCCAGGCACAAGAACTGACAAAATGGCCTGTCCAGGGCCCAGCTCCCACGCGAGGATGCCCCAGCCCAGCTGGACCTCGCAGAGGGGACATCACTGCCTGTTTTATTGCCCCCAGCTTTCTCCTCAGAGAAAGTCAGCTCGGAGGCCAGTAAGATGCATCCTTGTGTATGTGCCTGTGCCGACCAGCCCCGAAACCACAGAAGGTGCAAAAATACAGCCCTGTAATTTCATGCATCCACCGCTTTTTATCTTGCATCCGTGGAGGCCACAGGGCAGCTCTCGTACCATCAAGAACATTGTTTCCATGGCAATTAATGTGTTTTAAAAAGGCGGAAGCCCCACGTAGAGTAGCCGGTGCCGCTGCGCTGGACGGCCGCTAGCGCCCTGAGCTGTGCCCTGCTGCAACCAGCGCGGTGCACGGGCGGCTGCCGTGCCAGAAACCCTCTCGGAGGGTTTCCTGTGCACCAGGGTGGCTTGAACCATGTGCCCCAAGGTGTGCGACTGACCACATCGGCTTTAGCTGAGCAATATTGATAAACCTCCCTGCGAGGTGAAAGGCACGGGCAGCATCTTGCAGGGTTTGCTTGAGCAATCCCCTATTGCCACCCGGTCATCTGCCCAAGCGTGTACGTGTTGCAGGATCAAGGTTTAGGTCACCGAGCTGTTCATTCCCCTCATACCACCGCGCCAAATGCTTCTCACTTCAGCTAAGTTCAAACTCCACTTGTATTTGCTTTCCCTGATAGGTGGCACAGGGAATTCCTGCAGAGGGAATTGCTCTCGCCGAGGTTGCCCAAGGAAGGCTGGGCTGCATGGCAACAGGCATGCAGTGACTTGGTGACCTGGGGAGGAGGCAGGGGACCTCAGGTGGCCGTGCTGGAGGTGGGGGCTTTAGTCAGCCCTTGTTGCATGGGGCCTCGCATCCCCCCAGGGCACCCTGAGGCAGGAGAGGAAGCAGAATTCCTTGCACAAGTTATTTGTTTAGGGCTGCTCAGGCATCGCTTACGCGGCGACTTCCTGGAGCGAGGCACAGTCACCACGGCGGCGAGATGAGGGGCTTCCTGCGGCACCTTCCTGGCGCAGGAGTCATCTCACCTGACCTTGGCCACCTGAAAGCGCAGCCCTTGGCCCGGCTTCCGCCGCAGTCCGAGAGGGCCTTTTTCAGAGCGGGTCCAGCCCGGCTTTGAAGAGGCCCGTGTGGGTCAGCACCGACCCTGTGCGGGCAGCAGATCCGCAGTGATCCGTCCTGCTCCTCCTCAGCAGATGGGCACAGGGTGAGCAGAAGTCGGAGCTGCAAGAACCAAAACAAGTGATGGCCCCGGTCCTGGGAGACACGGCCGGGAGGTAGCGGTGTCATGTGGAGCGAGGAGCAGACAAAGGAAGGAAGTTTTTATTGCTGGACCAAATCCTGAAGTCCTTCAGTTTTATTTAGGCAGATGCCTCACTGATTTCAGTGCAACACGGTTCGAGGAAAGCGAGGAAAAGGGCTGCAGGCTCCGGTCCCTGGGCAGTTGCATCATGCAGGGAGTTTCTGGAGCTCTGTGCACTCCCAAGGGCTCTCCTCCAGCCCGGGTTGTTGTTGCCTTCCTTTCGGGAAGGCAACACTCATTCTCCCCGTTTCTGCAGCCTGGGCTCCTGCCGAGGTGGACAGGCGTGATGACTTAAAAATATAACTACTGGCAAAAGTGAGGGCAGAGTCAATATTTTCCATGGACAACTGTAAATCTTGATATTTACCAAAGGCAGGAAGGTTGGACACTGAGCGTGTTTTATACTTGAGATTAGAAACTAACAGCTCGGAGTGACGTCCGCAAGCAAAATCACGTCTGATGGATGTGATGGGGCACCCACCAAAATCCCCCCCTGCATGTGTGTGCTGCCCTGGCCTCGCAGTCCTCAGCAAGGGCAAGTTTGGTGCAAGCATCATTGTCCCTTCTCGGGGACACAAAAGCCACCGAGCCGCTGGGTGAGCAGCACAGGGCCCTGGTGCTGGGACAAAGCCTGGGGGAGGCAAATGGCCCATCTACACGTGGGTTTGCCCAGCGCGGTGTTTATGAAGCGATTTAGGTGATGTAGCGTGATCCTGGGGCTGATCGCTGCCACTCTGCTCTGGCGGCTGTTGCTGGACCACAGGGTTTAGCAGGGTGCCTGCAGTGCCGGGACAGGGCCCTTCCTCCTCGTTTCTAGACAATGGGGCAATGTCATGAGTCACCTCGAAGCCAGGGACTGTGGATGGGTGTTTGTTTTTCCTATCGCCCTTCAGCACAAGCAGTTATTGCAGGGAGCTCTTGTGCGTGCACTGCTCACCAGGGTGGCGCACACCCAGCACAGACCGTCCCTCCGGACAGACCAACCCACCTCCAGCTCCGTGTTCACCCCGAGGCCCTTCAGACACGTGAGGATGGGTTTGGATGGCTCCTGGACCTCCCATGCTGAGGGAGGCAGAGGAATCTGTGACATCGAACACCGCAGTGCGATGCCCAGCACCGCGGTGCTGCTCCTGCATGGTGGCAGGATGAGGTCCTGCGTTTCATGGTATTTATCGTCTCTCCTCACTCATAGCTGCTTAAACTAATAAAGCCTAATGCTTCCGGAGGCAGTTAATCCCTGCCTCTCCAGCCTCTTAGCAATAACAGGAGCTGGGTGGCATTTCGAAGAACGTGTTGTGGGAGAGGGGGAGCACCGGCATCTATCTTTCATCCAGGGTGGAAACGCAAGGCTGACCTCGCTGCAGATAAGCGGCGTTGGCCGGACTAAGCTCCCGCTTGGGGCTTTCAGCTGCAGTGGAGGGCAGGGGGCTCCACGCCGCACTGGCCCCGCTGTAACCTTTGCTGAAAGAAAAACACCTCCTAGGACAATGGTGGTTTTAAAATAAATAAGAAAATAAACAGGGCCCCATCTGAACTTGGGAAGCCTGTGTGGTCACCCCTGGTGGCAGCGGCCTGCAGCTCTGAGCACGAAGGGTCTTGTTGTAGCCAAAAGGGACGGCCAAAGAAGGAGGACAGCACTTAAACCGTGGCCTTTTTGTCCCTGGAGCCTCATGCAGCAGGGAGACTTCTCCGCAGGGAGCATTTTCCCTGCTGCCACCTGCCTTTCTCAACAAGGACACCGCGGTGCCGCTCGGATCCATGGTATGGGGACACAAATCCTGCAAAACCCAGTGCGTCCTGGGGGGCTGTCCCCAGCCGCAGCCCCCCTGTCCTGCCCTGTGGATGTTGCAGATCCTCTCTCCTCTGACCCCTGCAGCACCCCAGGGCTCCTTGGCCACCCTTTTGGGCTGGCACCTGCCTGCAAACCGCATTTATTCCCCGTGCTTCAGCTCTGGCCAGGCAGGGCTGGCTGCATCCCCGCGTGCCGACCTCGCCACGCTCAACCGCGCGCAGTGGCTCTCCCCGCGACGCTGAATCCCGTAGCGTGTTGTCTCCTTAGCACGGCTTCCCCTCGGCGGTCACCGTGCTCCCGAGTGGAAGTCGTTAGCGTACGTGAACGCTTCCTTCCCCTTGCGTCTGCTTGCGTGCGCCCCGGCCGCGCTGCGCCGCAAGGGAAGCACCTTGGGACGGGAAAACAACACTCGGCTGCTGAGTGTTTGCAGGAAAGTTGCTGCGTGTTTATGAGACTCCGCAACCCCCTTACGAGTTCTTAGAAAAGAATAAAAGTATAAGGTGTTTTAGCTTGCTGGCCTCCACATAACACCGAAGTCTGGTGTTAGAGCTTAGTCTGGATGTTTCACGGTAGGAGTCCTGTTGTGATGTACAAAGTGTGACATTTCCAGCTCAGTGTTGCGTGGAAGAGAAATAAATGAGTTTCATATCTGCGCAAGGGGTGTTATGAGGAGGTGGGGAGAGAGATCCGTGCAGATGTTGCACAGCCAGCTAATCTCAAACGCTGCAAATGCCCCGATGATGCTCTTTGGCTCTTGGAGATGATGATCATCTCTGAATGCAGCGGGTCCGGCCTGCGGTCCCCGCTCGGTGCCAAGAGAAACGTCGCCCGCAGCTCGTCCTCGGCACCCCGGGGCCATCGTGGAGCCTCTTTGCCCAGTGGGGAGCAGGAGGGATGGGTCGAGGAGCAGCTCGCGCTGCCCCGCGTGGGAGGAGAGCCTGGCCACGCTCCTATCTGGAGCGCGTTCCTCGCGGGGATCCCGCCGAGAGCGACCAAGATGTTTATTAACCACATGAGTGAAAGCTCCAGGCTGGGCTGCCTCCAGCTGCTTTTAAGGATGGCAAAGAGCCGAGTGGTGCTGCGTTTTCCAAGAGGGCTGACATTTCCTACCGGCACCTACGCTGCCGTAGCTGTGCTGGCCCCGGGGCGCCGTGCCGCCTGTCCTGCTTGCGCAGATGCCAGGAGGGCTCTCAGATCCGCAGCGAGCGCTTAGAGCTCTTCCAGCCGCCCGCTTCGCTCGTGCTCGTCTGACCTCTTACCTGAGGTTTCCTTCCTCTGCCGCTACATCTGATGACTAACGGGGCTTTGAAGAGTGAGTGCCTGTGATCTTCCTGCCTCCCCTCGCCGCTGCCGCAGTCAGCAGAAGAGGTCGTGCAGATGGGGGATGCGCACGTGCGGGCGGGCACGCGAGGAGCGGGGCCGGGAGGAGGGTCCGGCTGCTCCAGCTCCCCAGGCAGCAGTTCCCTCTCGTGCCTCTGACCACGCTTCCCTTCAGGTTTTTATTTTCAGGTCATACGTGATGCCTGAAAACTCTGCTTTGTTGATCGGAGCATTAAAATTCCCCCATTCTTTGCTTGCACATCCTACTCTGGCTCCTTCCTCGCCTAAGGTAGCTCTTCTTTGTTCCCTGTTACCTTTCGTTATAAGCAACAAGGATCCCTCCTTTCTTGCTTGAGTTTGTTTAGTATTTTTCCCCAAGTCTTCACCCCAAGGTGTCCCGCTGCTGCTGTCTACCCTGCATGGCTCAGCAGGGAATGGAGGCGCAGGGAGGCTCTCAGGGATCCTGCAGCAGATGCAGAGCTGGGTCCAGCTTTCCCATGGCCATGATAACCATCTAATTGCAAGGCTGTTTTTTCCACTTACTCTGTTGATCAGCCCCTCTCACACCCAACAGCTGGAGATTAACTTGAAGATGGGCTATGCTGCGGAGGGGAGCAGCCATTGCTAACTCCAGTGGTTGGTCTGAGGACTTGGCGTTGATTTTAACTTACAGCTAAGCAGCAGATATCTGGATGGAAACTCCAGCACGGAGGAACAGGTCTTTCCGCTTGGCACGGTGCCCCATAGTTGGGCTGCAGGGTTCCCAGGACCTGGGGAAGGGGGACAACGGGGCCACCCAGGCGGGAGGCAAGAGGGCTCTGCCTCTTCGTCTCCCACCAGGTTGGATGCCAAGGCCTTGCTTAGCTTGACCTCAATATCCACTGGCAAATCTGCCATTCGCCTCTAAAGGAGTCTAAGAAGGGCTCTGCGAACCAGGTTGTTCTTGGGATGAAGCTAATGATGGCAAACCTGGGACGTGCAGATGCTTTGATCTCCTCTCCACTGTATCTCAGCCTTTCTCTCCCTTTGTATCCATGCAGAGGGGCCCCAGAGCTGCCAGCTGGAAATTCCTGCCCTGCATTTTATTTCCAGCTAAGGGCTAGGCAGTGTCCTGCCTCAGCGTGGGCATTTAGGGGCTCTGGAAGGAGGACAAGGTACAGACAGGCACAGAGGGCCCCGTCCAGGTGCACCCTCCCTCTTCTGGCAGTGGCTGTTTTGGGGACTTTAGTTCTGCATGCGTCACCTGCATCGCTGTGTGCAGTAGCTGATGCTGGACTTGCCCTCCAGGAGCTCATCCCATCCCTTTAGGAAACTCTCTACTTTTGGCTTTTTCTACACCCCACAGTGTTGATACCACCGTTTAGTGGAGATGCCATGGAAATGTATGTTGTCAGCTGCCTCATGATTTCATCGGGAACTTTGTGAGAGTAAGAAGCAGCGAATAATAATTTCCTTTAGTGGTTCGCCCTTTGCGATTTTATAGGCTGTCATTTCTCATCAGTGTTTGAAGAACTCCGGGTTATTGGTCTTTCCTCCACTTTGCGATAATCTTCATTTCATTCTCTATGTCTGGAGGCCCAGGGGAGGATAAAGCAGAATGGCAAGTGCTGTTGGAAATGATGGCACATCCTGGACCTATGTGATAGCACAGTGATAGGTAAGGAAGGGAGGACAGAGCAGAGATACCAGCCTCACTCCCATTGCTGGTGAGCTGCTCTTCACAGAGGACTCCAGCTCTTCCTGGGCAGATGCAGCCTCTGCGGAGCTTGGCCCAATATCTGAAGTTAGGGCTATTTTCCCCTCAGTTTCACTAAGGGCAGTGTTTCCTTGCTTCCCTACTGCTGCTCAATCCCGCTTCCTCACCAAGTCCATCCTCTTATATCTACTTCGTCGTGATCTTCGCTCTCAGTCTCTTTGTGCACCCAGCTCACTCTTGCCTTGTCATCTCCAACAGGCCCATGGAAGAAAACCCTGTTCCTGAGTCCTGTCCATCACTCTCCCAGTCTTCTCCAGTCTGGGGTAATGATACTTCCTTAGTATCCTGCAGGATTGTGTCCATGCTGGCATGTGTATGTCAGCCTAGTAGAGCCCCCAGGGTTATACCTGGATGGGTAATGGCCAAGGTTGAGCTCTGTGTCCTGCAATGTTTACACGACTCCTGTGCAGTTGCAGATCGGTCAGAGTTGGTGATACCTGTGGGCCAGGTATCAGGTTTGGACCAACACTTGTCTCACATGAACTGCGGACTGTCCCTTGCATCCCTTCAGGTTAGAGGTGTGATGATCACTGCTAATTTCTATTACCATTCCCTTAAAGCCATCCGATCCCTCGGCTCTTTGTACGCCACGTTAATCACATCCTGCGGGGGCAGAAAATATAAGCAGGGTAAGATTATGAAAGGAGTAAATTAAAAGAGGCAGAGAAGCACACTGGCAGTTCTTAAGATGTGGGAGGAAAACTTTAATTGAGTTTTGCAAGGCTTTAGCCATGCAGTTAACAGGGGCTGCTGGCGGCCGTGTGTGCTGCACCGGGGAGCTCTGCCACTGTGGAGCGGCAGCATCAGCAGGTTGGGAGCTGCCACAGGTACTTTGGCCGACTTGAGGATTTCAGGCCCTTTAGGAGTGAACAAAATAGATCTTGTTCCTGTCCAAAGGCGCTGGGCTCCCCCTGCCCTGCCCGAGCGTCCCGCTGAGCCGGAGCTGCCCTCCGAGATGTCCGCGGGAGGAAGCAATCCTCGGCTTGTTAGTTCCTACAAGGAAATAAAGCGCACAGATGGCTGGAGCATCCTCCATCTCAAAGGCAGGAAAAGGATTCTCCGGGCGGGAGCGGGCGGCCAGCAAACCCCCAGCGATGCAGGGAATGGGGGCGCGAACAAAGCGGCGTCTGGGCAGCCGCTTGCCTAGAGCAGAAAGGCCGGGCCGGCCGCGGGCGGCGGGAAGCGCTCCCAGATGCGCGGGGAGCATCCCGCGCCGCCCGCCAGCCGCAAAGAGCGGCTCCCCCGGGCCCGCGGGGGCTGCTGACAGCACAGATCCTGGAGGAGGTCTGCAGGGTGGCCCCGGCTGACCCGCTGCTCCCGGCCGGACATGCGGCTACCTGACCGAGGCTAACTTTGGCTCAGGACGTAGCCTCTCGGGGAGGATGGAGTAGGGAGCGCGCGGCCCGGGGGGGAGGGAGAGGAAAGACAGCAGGAGACAGAAATGCAAACATGGCCCGACGGCCCTGGGGCAGGGGGAGGGGAGGAGGAAAAAGCAGGGTAAACCTGGCAGGATGGAGCAGGAAACCAGGCTGGAGCAAGGCAGGGCCACGATGAGATAGTGCTTCCTGCCGCGGGGAGGAGGGCAGGCGCGGGGACCCCCCCGGGCTGACGGAGCCCGCGTGCGGCTCGGGGATGCTGCAGGGCCTCGCGTGAGCCCTGCCGCCCGCACTGGCCGCTGCATCGCGGGCAGCGCTGCCGCTGCAGAGCAGTCCCCAGCGCGCAGGGACACCCGTGCGTCCGTGGCAGCACAGGCTGGAAGGAGGACACGGCACCGCGGGCTGTCCCTGCACAGTCCAAGTGCAGAAAAGGGCTCTCCGTGCTCTGCCTGCCACCTCCGTGTGCGGGAGCAGGGATCGCAGCTCCGCCTTGGCAGGGCACCCAGCACGGCAGCGTCGCTGCTCCGCGCGGAGAGCGCGTCGGCGGCAGCCGAGGTGTCGCATTCCAGGCTTGGCTCCAGCAGCGCGGTGCAGGCACCAGCGCTGGCCGGGCTCCACTGCTTCCAGGCAGCGCCTTGTGCAGGGCTCTGATTTAAATCCCTGCCTGGAGGCACCGAGGAGGTACCTAAAGGCCATGAGCAGAACTTTGCTCCACAGCACTGCTGGGATAGGTAGCTGGAAAGGCGCCATACAGGCAGAGACCCGCTGTTCCGCACTGGCCCTCATGCTGGGCTGTGGTTCTGCCATGGGGATGTGGCACAAACCCGTGAACGCTGTGGTCAAAAGCAGCTGCTGCTTTCACGCTCATCTGCTTCTGTCTGCTTGACGAGGCTGCAGGCTTGAAAGGCCAAACGCTAAAGTAGCCCAAAGGGCTCCTGAATTTCTCTGTCCCGTTCCCCATCAGTGCAGAGCGTTATGAGATTATCGCACTTTGCTGCAGAGGAGCAGTTAATTAAAGCCTATGAGAGGCAAGACAGAGCTGCAGGGTGCATGCACTGAGGTTGGAGCAGCCTCTCGGGCTGGAATCGTGTGGTTCTGGGTCCAGGTGAGCGGCTGCCGTGCTGTAAACTGCTCCAGGGCTCGGGTTGCTCAGGGCACAGCCAGGGCAGAGCAGACAGCCCAGCCTGCGGATGCCCAGGCACCCCGGGGAATTTCTGAGGCAGGTCCTAAGGAAAAAGCATTTCTAACAGCCCTTGCTGTCCTTTAATCCATCCTCATATGGGTTTTCTCAGTGACACACAACTGCGACTTCTGTCCTCCATAGGTTGACTTTCTCACAGGTGTCTCAATTGGAGCTGACGTACTGACCTGTTACAGTTTTGGTGTTGGATACCAGAGGCAGGATGCCCAGGAGTGATGATTCCCTTTAGGTTTTCTGAGTCTTGTCTGAGTTGCCTTAATAATTGCTGATCCTTTATTCATCCCGAAAGCGGACAGCCTGCCCCATCTGAAGCAAGGCAAAGGCTGATGCCTTGGGAATGTCTTCACAAAACCATGACAGCACAGATTCACTTGATTTGATGGCATTTAAGTGCCAAGATCCATGGATGGAGATCTCAAGGTCCATAGGCGTAGTGTCTCACTCTTGGCATTGTCTGGTGTCAGCAAGGAAGGTCTCACATAGGTGTGTTTAAACAGAATTGGCATCTGTGGGGGGATTTGCAGGCCTAGGTTCACAGAAATCATCCCCGGCTTATCCATCACTCCCGCCTTGAACTCTTGCCTCTGCCTTCCCCTTTGCCTGGTCTGTGGCCTTCACCAGACACAGTGCTCCAGGAGAAACAGGGGACGAGAGCTGAGCCTCTGCCGTGGGATGTAGGTGGGACAGAGATACCAGCTCCTCTCTGCAGACTTCCCTGCGGGACAGGGCACAGCGGGGCTGATTCTCTTCCAGGGAGCAGAGCCCCTGTGATTAACCCGTTCTGGGATGGCAGGTGCCTCAAGCACTGACTGACCCTGCGGAGTAGGACAGGGACCATCTCTAATGAACCCCAAGAAAGCTACAAGCAAGAGCTCTTGCACTTGTGCAAGTGCATAGTTTTTTTTCTGGGATTTCCTGCTTTCTGTTATTGTTATTAATTCAACCATTCCTTGTTATTCCTTTACTCATTCTACTGCAATTGCATCTCAGCCTGCTTCCACCCTGCCCGCAGAGCCCATTAGAACAGAGTCTGCATCTCCCCCATCCCTTGGGGGACGCAGGCTGCTCCCACTGCTGCCCTCACAGCGCCCCGTGGCACGGGCTGTCAGACAGATCCCGCTCCGTTTCGGTGCAAATTCCCACCGCGGTTCGGGGCTCACCCTGCCGGCTGTCAGGCTGGAGAGAAAACACCTGCCGTTCCACCTCCGCGACGGCAGGATCCCGCCAGTCATTCCGCAGCCCTGTGCCCTGCCAGCTCCCCCGGTCCTCGCGTGACGCTGGCGCTTTGCTCCGAGCCGAGGCGGGATGCTTGGCCTGGTGCGCGAGGAGGGGGAGCCGCTCCGCGTGGGAACTCCAGTGCAGTCTGTGGGAAGCTGGCCCGGCTTTGCCTCCGTCACGCGGACTTCCCGTACGTGCACGGGCCGCTGCCGACCGCGGGTTCCCCCGCGCCTGACCCCGGGGCAGTTATTTATTGCTGCCGCAGGGCAGGTGGGTGCGAGGCGGCTGGAACGGTGGGGAAAGCCTCACCCGTGTGCACTGGTGCAGGGGGATCGCGCATGGGGCGCCTTGCTGCAAAATGCCGCTGGTTATGACAAGGCTGGGCTGGAAACACGGAGGAGACGCGTGCAGAGCAAGATACCTCCCCGTCGCCCCGCACCGCTATTCCCCTTCTCCACATGGAGAGGGTCGCTCCATCCCTGCCTCCCCTCTGCTTGGCACAGAATGATTTTGGGAGGCTCCTTCCTGGAGCTTGGGTCTGGGCAGTGGGGGAACCTGCCAGAAATCCCGTTTGCACAAAGCGTTGTCCAAAAGTGGAGTTGCCGCCTCGGTTTGAAGGCATGCGGGTCAGCTAGGGGCTTCTGCCTGAACCCAGCCAAGCGGAGACAGGGCTGTCGCAGGGTCAGGGCAGCTCTTGGCTGCGGGATAAGGATGCTCCTTCCTTCCTTCCCCCCAGCCTGCTGTTTGCCCCAGCGCAGCACAGCAGTGGGCAGAGGGGACACAAGGAGCCTTGCAAGGGCACAGGGACAGGCAGGGAGGATAGGGAAGAGGAGCCAAGGCAGCAGGGAGAGCTGGGACGGCCAAGGCTGTGGGGTCACACAGAGCGTGTCCTGGGCAGCAATGCTGGAGCTCAGGAGCACGTTGCTCCATGCATGATAGTGCATCTCCAGCAGCCATCTGAGGGCAGAACCAGGGCAGGACGGAGTGAAGATGGCTGGAGAAGAGGGATCAGTCACGGGCGATGCAGAGGAGCCCCACAGTGGTGCGATAAGAGAACCAGATTAGGAAAAAGCTTATGGAGAAATACGGGATCCAGCTTTCTCTCCCGCATCCCATCTATTCTGCTCTGATTATCTTAATATGCTGCCAAATTCACTGGAAAGCCACCTTAAGAAACCCCAGTGCAGTGGGGTTGCCCCATGCCTATTTCCTTACAGCAACGCGCTGCCCACGCGGGCACGATTTGGGGCACGTAGGGGTGTTTGTGCTGCCATGGCCAACCTTCCTCCTCCTCAGACATTCCTCATGCCCGTAGTAACATGCTCAGGAAAGCTGGCTGTGCTCGGAGGGGCAAGGAGATGAAGCATCGCCTCGGGTCATGGAGGAGGGACTCGGGGCGCTCCGGAGCTCTTGCGACATCTCCCTCACACCGTGGGCTTTGTAGGACACTCAAATCGTCGTGTTGGTTAGTGGAGATCTGGCAACCACATCCAGCTCCAAGACTGAAGTGTTGGGGCCGAGGCCGCCATCCATCCACGCTCATTCCCGGACGGAGAGGGAGCAGTGGGATGGCTCCATGGAGCGGGAAGACGCAGGATGCATTTCAGCGTGTCTCCGCGGCGGGCGCGGGCACGATGGGCGTCCCCAGCTCCGCGCCGCCCTTTGGCAGGAGCGTCCGTCCCTCTTCCTGTTGCGCCGGGGACAGGATGCATCTGCAGGATCCCACAACCTGCGCAGCCGGGCTCTTGCTCTCTTCCCCTCCGTCCCGCAGCAGCGCCCATGCTGATGCCGAGCGGCGTGTGAAGGGAGGCCGCGGCCCTCCTGCAGCCAGCCCGCTCCCCCGCGCCTGACACTTTTCTCCGATAAACACCGTGCCATCTGGGGAGGATTTTACTAAAAACTCATCGGATTTATTTCCTCAGCCGCCAAGCATGGGTTTTGTAGGACACACGTGCACTGGTGTCCCTCTCCCGGGTGACTCCAGGGTGCTCCCGCTCCCCTCATCCCATTCCCGCTGCCCCTTTCCCGCCCGCGCGGCGCCACCATCCCCGCGCGCCCGGCGGCTCCGCGCAGGGCCGCGGGCCCGGAGCAGATGACGAAGACCTGTTTGTTTAATTACGCCCGCTCTATTGTTGTTGACTCATTGTTTACGAGTGGGTGGAAGCAGCCCCGTCTCCAGGAGGGGCCCGCGGCGGCGGCGCGGCCTGGCGCGCGCTCGGAGCCCCGGCAGCCCCCGGCCTCGCGGCCCAGTGTGTCCCGCCAGGGTGCAGGCAGCCCGGGCGCCGAAACGCGGATTTTGGGGCGCTCCGGGGAGCAGGGGGCTCTGCCGGGACCTGCGTGCCCCTCCGCGAGCCGCTTCCCCACGTGCTGCTGCCCTGCTGTGCGGTGGGAGATAAACGTGGGAAGAACCCGGGAAAAACGCTTATATCCATCAGTAATGGATGCGTCGGCTTCTGCTCCTGGCATGTGGCTAACTTAATGATGTTGGTTCTTTTTTCTCTTTAGTAATTTTGGTCAAATTATCAAAAGCACTGAAAATCTTAGAGTTGTGTGGCTTCCTGCACCTCTGCCATTACTAGATATACTGAATATAATGTGTCTGAAATAAGTACACTCCAAACCTTCATTTCTATTAGTTGAACTTAGCCTTTTTCTCTAGTCCTACCTAAAACGTCCCAGTGCTGGCTGCAGAAATCACAATTTTAGGTTGTCTGTCTGGATAACCACCTTCAAAGACTACGTAGCTTTGGTTTTGCATCAGGAGCTTCCAAACTTGCAGCGAACTTTGTGCCGAGAATGCTGTGAGGCACCGTTAGAGAGCAGCAGAGGTCCATGGAAGAGCTAAGAGCGCAGGTTATTCTTGTGGTTGGTATAAAGGCTTGATTCCTTTTCAGCACTCCTTGCAAACGGGCAAATACTGTTTTCCAGCACTGTGAAAATACAACTTTACTCCTTCTTGCTTCCATGATCGTGTGAGGCTTTGCCTGTTGCATGGAGATACGGCCGCTCTCGTCAGAAAACTCTCCTGGCGCTTAAAGGTGTTTATTCCTGTTGTGACTTTTCTAGAGAATAATTTTACTTTGAGAAGCACAAAGGGCCAGGTTAATCCTGCCACCCTTGCCAACCACCTTGTTGTTTTTACATGGCAGGAGGATGACGAAGGTGCTCTCAAGTTCAGCCTTAGACGAAAACAGCTCTGCCGCCTGTGCTTCAGTGTTGTTCATTAGTGTGGGACCAAAGAGATATTTTTAACACCTTCAATCAATTGGAAATCTCGTTTTGGCGTGGAGCTGAGGTAGGGCACAGCAAACCGACTGCATCAGGCAGACAGCAGGAGGCAACTGAGTACTGAGTCTTCATCACCAAAAATAAATACATTAAAATGTATATGAGCTGTTACTAAGGAGAGGGCTCCTGTTGTCCGTGTGACTTGGGCAGAGCATAGAAATTGAAGAATGCGCCGTGGCGATAACAGGACCTTTCTGTGGGGGTCTCTCTGCTTGCCACCTGTTTCTGAACGTTTTCTGGTGATGAAGGACAGTGTCTACATCCATGCTCCAGTTACCTGTAGTGTTTTTCACCGGAGATCTCTAATGACACTGCAAACATTGCTGCATTTAGCTTCACAAGCTCTCTTTAGACATGGGGAGTTATTAATGCTCCTCATTTTATGGTCAGAGGGAGGAAAGAGACCAACAGTTCCAAGGCCAT
>JAWLRI010001014.1:742219-766308 GCA_034781795.1 Crypturellus tataupa
CCCGGGTTTTCATGCGGGGCCGGGGGTGGGGGCGGCACACACACGGGGTGCGGCACACACCGGGGAGGTGAGCAAGGGGCTGCGGGGGGGGCCGCGGCCAGGGGACAGGAGCGGCACAGCCCGCAGCGACAGGGCAGGGGCGGCCGCGGGGGACCCCACAGCGCGGCGCCGGCCGGCGAGGGGAGGGCGGGGGGGCCCGCGCGGCCAAACGCGCTTCCAGCCCCGGAGGTGTTCGCAGGGAAACTCCGCGGGTTTGTGAGGGAGGGTCTGCGCAGGCAGCGTGGAAACAGGAGGGGTCAGTGCCTGCACCCACGCGGGCGAAGCCGTGGAGCTTACAGCAGCAACAGAAGCTTTTTTGTTATTATTATTTTTTGGCAGTGTCAATGGCTTGCCTTGCTCCTACATACCTTAATGCAAAACAATGATTGCATGAAGGGAGATAGGCTGCCCAAGTTGTAACTTTCTCTCGTAATGGCAAGTTTTACGCTGAAAAAAAAAAAAACTCTATCTAATTTGGAGGCATCCGGAAACGTGCTTAATGTGGTCTTTAGGGCTGCAGGCTTAGTGTATGGAATAAGGGAAAGATTCTGTCAATTTTTTCACTTTCTTTTTCTCTAAATACATTTTAACACTTTATAATGTTTTTATAGAGCAACCAAGTTTATCCGTTTCAGTTTATGTGCTCTGAGGTCATGTACATAAGGTTTGTATCAAATATTGCCCAATTGGGTATCACAGTGCTCTGTCTCTGGCACTAGCCAAAGATCTCTAATACAATAGCAGTATTTTTTTTCCTTAATTTTTTTATACACTGAAGCAAGGCACAGTGTGCTGAATTAAAAAAAAAATATTGTCATACTTATAGTTATGTGTATTAGTGTTGTACTGAAATGGGTTTTAAAGGTTTCTTGATATGTAACAACAGTTATGTAAAATAGGCTGCCATTGTGTAATCTTTCCCTAGATACTAGCCGAGTGATTTGATTTTTGTTTTCTTTTGAGTTCCATGGAGTCTTTTTTTTTAAGTTCCCAACTGATCTCCTAAGTTCTTGAGTTGTTTAATTCTAAATTATCTTAACAGATTTTTCACATCTTCATACTACTTTTAAATACTTGTTGTTTATTATGTTCAAGATACAACTTGGAAGATGTCCCAGATAATTTAAGATTGTTTCACGTATGTAATTTACATGGAAACCGTCTGTCAAAGTTTCAAAATTATAACTCATTAAGTGCTTAAGTTTTGAAGCATTAGCAAAAATAAGTTTTTAATTGATGCTTATTTCTTGTTAAAAAAGAAAAAAAACTCTAAACATAAGAGATTTAGTCCTAACATGTATGAAATTTGTAGTGAGATGAACTTGCATGAGGCAAGAGAAATATGCAAAAATAGGTAAATACGGTAGAAAAACATAGACATACTTAAAATACTGCATCAATACGGAGATACTTTACAATGAATAATATCTTCTACTCCAAACATGCTGTAAATTGAGCTGATTGTATAATAATGGAGTATGTATTTTGGGAGCAGCTGCCATGATTTGACTGTGTGCCACATTTTCAATGACTTTTAGTTCAGATGTGTCCACTTTTAGAATGTTTACTGTATTTTTCCAAATGTACTGTGCGTGTTAAAAGTGCCTTTTAAAAATACCAGAATATATTAAGGTGGGCAAATGGGGGTACAGGAAGGGGAATAACCAGTAGGATGTTGTGCTATTGTGCTATTTGTGTGTTGTTTGTTTGTTCTGTTACTTGGTTAAAGAAACCTTCAGTGTTTAGATGTTAGCTGAATAAATCATTAGGCAATTACTTTGCTTTCGCAAATCAAGCTTTTAATTTGTTGACATTCTCTTTCTTCATTTGATTTGGATTTAAATAATTTCATAAATTCACAGAATCACAGAATGATTGAGGTTGGAAGGGACTTCTAGAGATCATCTAGTCCAATTGGGTATTAAGCTTTTCTAGAAAGTGCTGGTTAGATCAAGGAAAGTAAACACAATCCAAAACTCAAACAGAATTCTTTTCCTGCTACTTATATGGTACTTCCTTAACTTGCAGTCAAGTTGGGCCTGCCTTTTACCTTTTAAACCTCCTAGTTAAAGGGGGAAAGGGTGTTGCAGTTCATTGTGTGGCCCTTCCTCTTAGAAGTGCTTCCCTTAGATCCTCAGTCTAGCACTTGTAGGATTCATTGTCTTGGATAAAAAAAGATATGGGCTGTAAGTGGGGATTTACCATTCCATGTAGACTTATTCTTCAAATTCAAACAAAAATCAACAAGTCTGCAGATTTTGCTGTGAAGAAACTAAAAATGCTTCTTTATTTGTACTCCTATAACTGAAAGGAGAAGGTTGAAGACCTTGGTGGTATGGTGATAGTTGAGACTTGTGTTCTACTCAGGAAATAGTTATTTACAAAATAAGAATAAAAACACGAGGCCTTAGTGTATGACTTGTTGGGAAGAAATATTAATAGGAGGAGGATTTTGCTACGGAACTCCCACAATTGCTTTACAAACTCAGCTTTGTTGAGGGTAGTAATGGTGGGAGCCCAAGGCCAGGCAAAGCTCTTGGGCGCTCTGTGCTCAATGGGCTACTTGCTGATGCTTTAATACTTTAATTGGTTGAGCTGCATGGTCTCCTGAATTCAGTTGGCAAATGATGGAAAGCTGTCCTTGTGGCAGGTATTGCCTTTTACCCAGACTTTAAATGAAATCAGGAAATTGAGTTGCCCTTAGAAAAACAAAGATAAAAACCAAAGCCCATGAGAAAAATACCTCTTTGTGTTATATCCATTCCATAATCCTGTGGCATAGCTTCCCATAGGAATAGGATAACCTCACAAAAATGAGATACCTTAAGATGATACTTTTGTGGGTGAGACAGTTATGTGATTTGGCAGGAGTAGGTTCTGTTGCTTCTCTGGGAAGTAATGTCTCATCTGTTTGAGCAACTGGTCATTGGTTTTGAACTCTCTGGAATTCCCTGTGCCGGATATTGCGGGGAGCTGGCTGTTCCTAGAGAAAGGATTGAACAGATAAATGATGATGACCAGCCTTTGTCAGACCTCTGGTGAGCTCAAAGCTTGGCGTGTATCAGAGGTGACTGTCCAGCTAACCTTATTCTGGAGATCTGCAAAGGTTTAAGGGAAGCCCTTCTTTGGCACGGAGCAAGGTAATGCTTGTCAGCCAGCCTCTTACGTCTTTTGTACGTGGAATTCAAGATGGTTTCAAAAACCTACCCCTTGTGGATAAGGAAAGGGTGCAGGAGGTCCCAGACAGATTTACAGTGCCTGATGCCAAGGCAGTGTTCCCAGCTGCTGCTCCTGTGAGCTGCGTGTGGACATATAACCCCTGTATTCTCCCTTGTATCTGTAAACCTCACAGGTTTATCAGGGGAAACTGTGCACTCAGTTAAATCTGTACAAAACATGCCTTTGCACTGAAGGCATAATTTGGTGTACAGTGCAACTCTTGCATTTTTAGGGAGAGCATGTGAGAAGGAAAGGACCTAGTCTTAAAACTTAGAGAGGTGTCAATTAACTTAGCAAAGCAATTTTGATTTTTTTTGTTCTTGCAGTCACTAAATAAATCCTTCAAAATCATGTCTAGTGGTCTCAAGTCCAATGTTTTGGATTAGTAGCAATCTTACAAAATTTTAAATACTTTCTTTTTTTCCTCTTGTCCAGATTTGTGAGCAATTATTTTTGTATGGTGCTTTTTGACAGATACCTGGGTGGCAAAACTTTGTGATATCCATTCATTCTGAAAAAACAAAACAAATGAACATCAATAGTAAAAACCACAAATAGCCGTATTCAAGACAGAATTATCCTTCAGAAGTATTTCTCTATAATTTTTGTAAATTGACTCATTTCACTCCAGGTAACACAGCAGTCAGTACTACTTCAGATGGGAAAATGTAAATACACGGTCAGGGTATTTCAGTCAAAAATTGCAGCTCTTTATGGACAAGAAAATAGTTGTTTGGCTGATAGAAATTCAGATTGTATGAATAGTTGTCTTTGCATATCTACTGATTCTAATAAAACACAAAAGGAAACAGATTTTTATGGGAGTAGCTGTATCTTAATAGACTTATGTCCTAATTGCATTTGTTAGGAAACATTGAGTTACTGGACTGACTTTCTTGATATCCTGTAAGGTAGGAGGACAGAATGCTTTGGCTTGGTTCTTTTCTTCTGGATTAACCAGTTAATGTTCTTTCTAATCTAAAAGTGTCAAATTTCTAGCTTCAGAGATGGCTCCCAGAGTTGCTTAGAGGCTGATTGGACATACTGAAGAGTGACAAAGCTCCCATTTTTTTCTGTTTGACTGAGGAATAGGGTAAGCATTTTGTTATCCAGAATAGCAGCAGAACATTCGAAGGTGATGGAGGCAGGCAGGAGGAGTCACGAGTAAATTACAGTTTAGTAGCCAAAGTGTGGGGAAATTGATACTTTTTTTTTTTTCTTCCCTCCTGACTTGGTATACCATGACATGCTTTTTCATTTGTTCAAAGATGATACGGCTTTCATATTTTAGGTGTTTTGTTGTTGAATATAGCCTACTTATGTATGTATATATTTAGGTGTGTGTGAATGTAAAAAGACTTGAGTTTGTTGGTGTCTTTTTTCCTAGATATTGAAGCACAAATTCGAGAAATTCAAGGGAAAAAGCCTGCCCTTGATGAAGCACAAGGAGTAGGCCTTGATTCCACAGGATATTACGATCAAGAAATTTATGGTGGCAGTGACAGCAGGTTTGCTGGATATGTAACTTCTATTGCTGCAACTGAATTAGAGGATGTAAGTGTTTAAATTTATTTGTTTAGAGTGTGTGGTCTAAGTATTTTGGCATTAGTTTTGAACTGCAGTTACCCAAGTAAAAGCAATTGAAGCTCTACTGCATGAGTCAATTCTTATCCAGAAGCTCCTCTGCTTTGAAAGTCATGTAGCTCTATGCAGAAGCCGAAAAGTTGTGGTCTGATATTTAACTTGTATAGTCTTAGTTAAAATAATTAATTTCATTCTGTCATTGCTGCTATGATGAAAAATTTTGGAAAAAAAGATCTACTAAGCTTGGTCAGGAAGAATTTGAGTAAATATTTTAATTTTTTTTTTCTACTTTATTTCAAGCTCTAGAGCAAATGTTTTTGAGAATTCTTTTTGGCAGTATTGATTATATTCTGTTTATGTGTTCTGATTATTAGTTTAATTTCTGAAGTTAAACATTTGACCACATTTTCAGGTGCTGGGCCAGCTGTGTGACTGGTTCTGCTCATGAATAGGCTAAGGTGACTAGGTATTATACTCAGTGAATTATGTTTTGAAAACAAACTAAAAATGTTATTTACAGTTTTGTACAAGTTAATATTAAATTGACTTATAGTTTTAAGAGCAATTATTTTGGGCTTGTTCTCTTAATTATTGCAGTAAAGCTGGTTACTAATAGGAGGAAGTATATAGCAGAAGCATCATAGGAAAAAAGCATTCTGCAGTACTAGCTGGTGTGATGGACTGCACATAACTAAATAAATAGCACTAGTTGTCCCTTTTCAACTTGTCTAGGAATCAATTTTGGTGATCATGTGTAAAATTTGCATAGCTTTATCTCATACCCCTTGATAAATTTGCTGTGTCTTTATCCTGACAGGACGATGATGACTACTCTTCTACAAGTTTGCTTGGCCAGAAGAAGCCAGGGTACCATGCTCCAGTGGCATTGCTCAATGACATACCACAGTCAACTGAACAGGTAGGCCTTAATTTAAAACAGGCCAAAATACTGTTGTAGCTTTTAAGGAGAAAGAAAACTTGTAGACCAGGAGCCTATAAGATGTCTTCAAATGGCTGCAGTATTTTATTTTTGCTACCAGCTTATTACTGTTTTATTTTAGAATTTCCCAGATTGCTTAGAATTGGTGTTTCTACATGTAAAGAGTGATGTATAGATTTACAGTAAGCTTTCTTGAAGTTTTTGTTTGTTTGTTTGTTTTTTCCCCATAGGCAGGGTACTCGAAAGCAACAGAAACAACTCAGTGCTTTTGTTTATATTTTTGTAGAGAAATTTTAGGCATATGCTCCTAAAGTACTTTTCTGTGAAACTTAAAACCATATGAAATAAGTTACAAGTTTTCTATAGAAGCAGAGTAAGCCTAACAGCATGAGAGCATTTAGAATGTAATAAATGAACTTTTTGTCAAAAGCTACTTGGTCAGAAATAAAATTCTGCCTAGCGTTTTGACATTCCAACTCGGGTGTGATTTAAAAAAAAAAATAGTCGTCCTTTTTAGTGATTCTAAAAGTAAATAGTCCAGTAGTCATTTTTTTTCCCCGTGGTTCTTTTTACATATGTGGCTAACAGACTTCTTCTGTTGTAGTATGATCCCTTTGCAGAACACCGTCCTCAAAAGATTGCAGATCGGGAGGATGAATACAAAAAGCACAGGCGGATGATGATAATTTCCCCTGAACGGCTTGATCCTTTTGCAGATGGTAATTTCTTCTTTTACTTTTCTATACCCATTATGATGTCCGTTGTCTTAAATTGTCTTTAGCCCTTTGATTTCTGTTGGCATGCTTATAAACTTAGTTTTGTTTTAAACGTCCCCCTTTTATATAGATTTGGTTGAAAACCTAGATGCCATATTCTTCATCTTTATAATACAAGTTTTCTTTCCAGGTAGAAGGACAAGAAAATAATGAGCCATTGCCATAGAAACACAAAGGGTTAAAGGTTTCTCTTTTCTTTTTGTTTTGGGTTGTGCGTTATACTTTGAAGAACTTGTTTGTTGAGTGCTCAAATTCTTTCAGTACTTGGAAGTTTTCATTCCAAACCGTAGATCTATGGCATTACTGCTTTTGAAATGCTAGTTCTCAAAAGAGAGCACCTAATTCTTACCACCTTAAGTAAACTTGGGTGGTATAGCGAAAAGAAACAAAAGCATATTTAAGACTTTGATACTTTTAATAGTTCAAGTCTGTTCTGGTATTTTAGAATGCAAGTGAGGAGAAGGGGTATAGTGGGTCTGATGGAAACTTTAAGGTGAGTGAGTTTCACATGTGGAGTCAGGTGCCTGTTGGCTTAATATTAGCAGCTATTTTGCAGGTTTTATGAATTAGAATTTCAGCCTGCATGAATTAATAGGGATAGTAATTATTTTACTTGCTTAATTGTAATTGATATAAACATGTATTGTCAGAATTCACAGGCCCATACTAACTGTCCTTAATTTCTTTCCTACAGCAGTACTGCTATATGCCAGTCCTGTCTGCATTCTTAAGGGTGCAGTTCAACACATCCTGTGTAGATTATGGTGAAAAAGTATTCCAAAGGAAAGTCCTATCAAAGCTAGTGTCAGAATGACACAGGCAATTGGGCAATGATCTTCAGTATAGAAATGTTTAAGAATTTATTTTTCCCTAAGTTGTTATGCTATACCACTTGTATAGCAAGTCTGCACATTTTTCTTAAAAGAATAGTGCTTTTCCTGACAAGTCTCATTTTTACAAAGTTGGGCTTCTTGTAAAGTATTTAAAGGTTAAACTTACGCAAGATACACAACATAAAACAACATGTGGTATACCAAAACCATTATCTGTGAGTATCATTCTGGTGGTATGTGTACGGTAATGCATTCAGCTCCCAATTGCAATTGTACCTTGAGAAGAAAAGAGGGGGAGAGAGTCATCAAACAGGATTTTGGGTTGTTGTTGTTTTTGTAATGAAGCCCTTTTACAATATGACACTCGAACATGTGGGAGATTTGTCCAGATTTGTCGAACATATAAACAGATCTTTATGATAAAACATTTTAAGTCATTACTCAGGTATGCAATAGTTATTTGTAGTCAGATAACAACTAGGATTTAGCAGCTTTCACAAGGTAATGTTTTGAATATAAATATCTTTCCAAAGTGTTACTAATGGTAAAGAGATAATTTTCTAGGCTTCTATTCTGCTGCTTGAAGTCAGAACTGCTGATGGAGACAAAGGCATGAAAGTGTACGTATTCCGGATTAGCAACCCAGGAACCCATCACTTCTGGAGACTCTTAACTGTGCTGTCATTTTATCATTTATATCTGCTTTAAAATATTTGTTTGAAACTGCAGTAGTTATGTTTGTGTTCAAACAGGTTAAATTGATCAGCAAACTGAATAAACGTAAGATACATGTAATTTTTAAAAATTTCGAGCAAAAAGTAAAATTAAACAATCATTGACTAGTATAATATTAGAGCAGGACAATAGAAAAAGTCAGTACATTCTGCTTATCCTTTACTCATTGGGCTCCATTCCTGTTGCTGTTCTCTTCTGCAGGAGGGAAGACACCAGATCCTAAAATGAATGCCAGAACATACATGGATGTTATGCGTGAACAGCACTTAACAAAAGAAGAGGTGTGTGGCGGGGGAAGGCGGGGGGAGTGTTTGTTCATTTGAACATTACTTAATCATTCAGCCTTTGAAAGCACAATAAGTAAAGTGGGAGCTAAAATTCTGATGGGTGTGTTCTTCACTTGAGCATCTGTCTTTGGAAAATCCTGTTCTTTGTATGTTAAAAGTCAGAAGAATTTAAAGATCAAAGTTTCTGAAACATCTGTTCTAAATAATACCTAAAGAATGGAGGGAGAAGCAGTCTCTGAATATATTTTGATGAAGACTTTTCATAGCACTTCAGAAATCTTGTTCTTAATTTTCTTTTAGAGGATGACAGACAAAAACCTAACAGTCACTAACAGCCACCTAACAGAAGGCTTCAGTGACAGAAACAGTTTTTGTGAGCTCTGTTGAAAGAGAACTGAGGCAGGTTGAAAAAGGCTTTTGTTGTAGAATGTAACACACATGTTGTAGTACCACAAGCTGGTACAAGGTTAACATTTGTTTTTAAATAATGGGGAAAAAAAGTAAAGATGCATGTCTTATAATAATGACTACTTTTAGTTAAAAACTATTACTTTAGTTAAAAAGGTGGTAGTGGTAGTAACAAATACCTTGTATAGTGCCAGATTGTTAATTAGAGCAAGGTCTTGTAGTTCTGCCAAGCTCTATAGATTTATGTTTGTTTGTAATTGTTAATTTACTTTTGTAAGCCTCAAAAAATAGCTTAAAAATGTAATACACTTGAAGAATTTTTCTCTTAATTTTTCTCTGTACTCTGAATAGACTCTTTTATGAAATTTGTGGCTTATGTATTGTCTTTTTTGTGCCCTTGAATAGAGGGAAATTAGGCAACAGCTAGCAGAAAAAGCTAAAGCTGGAGAGCTTAAAGTCGTCAATGGAGCCTCATCTCAGCCGCCTTCAAAACGCAAACGGCGTTGGGATCAGACAGCTGATCAGACTCCTGGTGCAACACCTAAAAAACTGTCCAGTTGGGATCAAGCAGAGGTAATAATCCTTCTGTTCATCAGCTATAATTATCTATAATAGATATTACTAATGCTAATCCTTCTGAATTCCAGAAATTTCTTACCTATTTGCTAAACAACAACTGTATAATGTGAGATGTATTAACACTTTTGGTTTTGTCTTACGTAGACTCCTGGACATACTCCCTCTCTGCGTTGGGATGAAACTCCAGGCCGTGCCAAAGGCAGTGAAACTCCTGGTGCCACCCCAGGCTCAAAAATATGGGATCCCACTCCCAGCCATACACCAGCGGGAGCTGCAACACCCGGACGGGACACGCCTGGTCATGCCACCCCAGGCCACGGAGGTGCCACATCCAGCGCACGTAAAAATCGATGGGATGAAACACCTAAAACAGAAAGAGGTATTTATGTCGCCAAGTGCTAACAAGTCTTGAATGTCTAATGGCATAGGAATTTTTCCCTTTAGGTAAACAGGAGTAAAAGCCAGGCAAAAAGGAGCTACATTCTGACATCTAGTGGCTGATGTGCAATTTTCACCTGAATTTGCAGCGTTGGCTTCTACCTGATAGTGTAAAATGTGTTTTAAAAGAAACTCAGGTCAGAAGTTCTATCATGATTTTGTAGTATGGCAAGTGACTACTGCAGACTGAGACTTTGATGTGTGGTTAGGACCTCACAAATGAGCTTGCCCTGAGTTACCTTTTGTGTGTGTTTGTGTGCATGTGTTGTTTTTGAACTCCTGAGCCTTTCTGAAAGGGTCAGCAGCAGAACGGGTTTTGAAAGTATTTTCGCACATCCCTAGTTTGAATGAGGCTCACATAGCAGAGAGCAGGAATGCCTTTGTTATTTAAAATAGTGTTTTTATCAACCAGGATGCATAGAGTATTTTGGCGGTGCAAAGAATATTTTAATTCTTTTACATTATTTAGAATTTTATTCAGTTATACTAAGATGTAAGAATATGATAACGTGCTTTTTTTCATAAAATGAAATTCTCCACTGAATGTTTTAGTGTAATGATTGTATTAAAAAAAAGAAAGGGTCATAGTTCCTTGTTCAATATATTTGTTTTCTTTACCTGTTTGGCTATTTGAGAACTGCTCATTTACGTAGAGATGAGGGTGAAATATTGTAAAGGAGAATGGGTACCGTTCGATACTGTAGATGGAGTGCATCCTGTCCATCTTTCTGTAAAAATCGTGTTGTTTTTCTTCAGATACTCCGGGGCATGGCAGCGGATGGGCCGAGACTCCTCGTACAGATCGTGGGGGCGATTCGATCGGCGAGACTCCAACGCCCGGAGCGAGTAAAAGAAAGTCGCGATGGGATGAAACACCTGCTAGCCAGATGGGTGGCAGCACTCCTGTTCTGACACCCGGCAAAACACCCATTGGAACCCCAGCCATGAACATGGCAACTCCTACACCAGGTCAGTTCCCAGGACTCACTTTTTTCTGTTCTTGCTAGCGTGAAATATTTGTCTTTACACTGTATTCTGAAATGGACTTCTGTGTAATCTGCCTGCATGAAAGCTGTTTGTATATGCACAGTATAGCATTTTGAATGTCCACAAAACCTTAATTCTGGCAGGAGACCTAAACTAAGGTTATAGCTCTGTGAGTGTTCATACCAGTTGACAAAAATAAATAAAGGCTGTCTAAGAATCTAATCAAATACTAGCTGCATATTTGCTGTGTAAACTTTGGCTCAAAAGAACACGTGAAAGTTAAGTTTTGTCTACAGAACATTTATTTATTTTTTTAATTCCTCTTAAAATTTGATTGTAGGTCACATAATGAGCATGACTCCTGAACAACTGCAGGCTTGGCGTTGGGAGAGGGAAATAGATGAGAGAAACAGGCCACTTTCTGATGAAGAATTGGATGCCATGTTCCCAGAAGGATATAAGGTAATTAAACATAAATAAAATGCAATAGACTTAGTACCATGGTACTTTTCTTCTACCTGGGGGACATTTTTTTTTTTATTCAGGTTGTCCAAAAAGTAGCACATTTCATGCTAATTATCATATTCACGTTGACAAATATTTTGTCCAGTTGCTGCTCTGTTGTAAAGCTGATTTCAAAGAGCAGTTTTTATTCTGTATTTCAAGTTGGAAGTGTCTGTTAACATCAGAAATGAGCTCTGAATGGACTGATTAAAACACTAAGCTCTGATGCAGAAAAATACAGAAGAGAGTCAGAAATTCTGGAAAAGTACTTAAAATATATATATATTTGTAGCAACACAGAGGGTTAAGTACTTTTAGTATTTTGTAAGAAGGCTTTTAAAGATTATTATCTAGTCTCCCAGTGAGCTATCTTTGAAATATGGTCAGTAGAGGCTAAGCACAGATCAAACTGTTATACTGAATTTGCTTGCTCACAGTAAACATGGGATAAGATATATGCAGTAACACTGACGTAAGTCCACAGGCAAATAAAATGGAAGATACAGTTTACTCATGTTTTATATTTTATAAATTTTTCTTCTTATTTCTGTTGTGGTGCGGCAGGTTTCCTGCCTTGCAGGCTGTGGAAATGAAATTTAGATGAGTGCTCAGGCGTTTTATCGTATTTTTGCTATTTTTTTTCTGTAGGTTCTTCCTCCCCCAGCTGGTTACGTCCCTATTCGCACTCCAGCTCGCAAACTTACAGCAACTCCAACGCCTTTGGGTGGCATGACTGGATTCCACATGCAGACAGAAGACAGGACTATGAAGAGTGTCAATGATCAGCCCTCCGGAAATCTTCCATTCCTAAAACCTGATGATATCCAGTACTTTGATAAACTGTTGGTAAGTGAGATTTCCCTCATACTAATTTCTCTTTCCTGCTTTCCTTTGAAGATGTAGCAATGCCCATTGATCTGTCTGGAATTGTTTACAGGTTGATGTTGATGAGTCTACACTGAGTCCCGAAGAACAGAAAGAGAGGAAAATAATGAAGTTACTTTTGAAAATAAAGAACGGCACACCTCCCATGAGAAAGGTAAGGTAATTCCACTGGTGTATGTATATCAGTTTAATTTTCAAAAATTTGCATTTGTTTTCAGGTTTCGTTCCAAACTAACCTTATTTCTCCTGTAGCTGTCCATGGAATTCTTTTGGGATGATCTTGATACTTGTTTAGTGTTTTCTGCCTCTTAAATATCTATGGGGCTTTCTGATTGTGTTTTAATGAAGTTGATTCTTGCAGCTCTTTATATAGTTAATAAATTCTATATAGCTTGTATTTTAAATTATTTTGAAAATCTGATGTAATTGTAATTTTCTAGATTTTACTTTTTGAATTAATAGTGTAGCTCTTACTCCAGTTCTTGCCATAAGCATGGTGCAGTGGATACACAGTCATCGTTGCACAACTTTACTGTAAGCTGAGTTAGCACCAAAGTGCCTGGATCCAGGGAGGCAGTGTGTAAACTGCTGTGCAGATGGATCTGTTCTTAATGACAGACTAGGAGCTAGCTCTTCTCCAAAATAAAAAAATTGGGAACTCACATCAGGGTTTGTCTCTTACTCCATAAATTTTTAAGCAAATGCATCTTGAGATTGAAATGAAATTTTGCAGTGTGTGATTACAGTGGATTACATTTAGACTTGGTCAGCATCTGTTTATTCTATTTGCTACCTTAATTGAACTCACAAGGTATTTGTTTTTGTTTAGGCTGCGTTGCGACAAATTACTGATAAAGCTCGGGAGTTCGGAGCAGGGCCGTTGTTTAATCAGATTCTGCCTCTGCTGATGTCGCCGACGCTTGAAGATCAAGAGCGTCACTTGCTGGTCAAAGTCATCGATCGAATTCTGTACAAACTGGATGACTTGGTCCGACCATATGTACACAAGGTCTGTCATTTCATTCATATTTAATCTTTACTTGCTTTTACTTGCTTTTGCTGTTCATTCTTGAGAACAGTGTACTGTTTACTTGCCGTTTTGGCAAGTTTACTCTCTCCTTGTTGGAAGAGAGTGGCTTTTTTTCCCCAAAGGTGCCTGGCTTTCGGATTTTCCTGCACTTGGAGAGGAGGGAGGGCTTAGCTGGTCTAAATAGTATCTCCGGGCAAGGTTCTTCAAAAACAAAAAGCTACGAAAAGGGCAATAAAGAACATTTCTGGTGAGCAGAGTGCTTTAATCATGGGTCCATGGAATCATCTTACTTTTATGGAATCTTGATTTTATTTGTATGTCCAGAAACACTACTAAAAGTATTAATGAATAGAAACGTTAATGCGTTCTTTTCTTTCAGATCCTTGTCGTCATTGAACCACTGCTGATTGATGAAGACTACTATGCCAGAGTGGAAGGCAGAGAAATTATTTCCAACTTGGCCAAGGTAAGAAAATCATACTCTTCCTGAAGGCATTGTAGCCGTGGCAGAATAACTAAGCTCACAAGTGTAACTTGGTGTGTTCCTTGCCTTTCAGGCTGCTGGTTTGGCAACAATGATCTCCACGATGCGACCCGATATTGATAACATGGATGAATACGTCCGAAACACCACAGCTCGAGCCTTTGCTGTTGTTGCCTCTGCTTTGGGCATTCCTTCCCTGCTACCCTTCTTGAAAGCTGTCTGTAAAAGCAAAAAATCCTGGCAGGCTCGGCATACCGGCATCAAAATTGTGCAGCAAATTGCCATTCTTATGGGTTGTGCTATCTTGCCTCATCTCAGGAGCTTGGTTGAAATTATTGAACATGGTAAGTCTTGCCTTTCTAGACTTAAGATTTTGTTTGGTTGGTTTTGCATTGTTCTGAGGTGTTTGTTTTTCTCCGGTGAGGCAAAATGTGATTGTAAATTCAGTATTTGGTCTGTCCTTGCGACATTGAGAAATAGTTTAGCTTCCTCTGAAAGAAATAGCTTTTTAAGCTTTCTTGAATAATATCAGTCCCTGAATAATGTCAGTCCCTGTATTTTTGCTATGTGGAGACAGAGATGGGAGAGCTGGTGCTGAACAGCGTTCTCTTTGCAGGTTTGGTGGACGAGCAGCAGAAAGTCCGTACCATCAGTGCTCTGGCTATTGCTGCTTTGGCTGAAGCAGCTACTCCCTACGGTATTGAGTCATTTGATTCTGTTCTGAAGCCTTTGTGGAAGGGTATACGTCAACACAGAGGAAAGGTATATCTAAAATAATTTTTTTTACGCTGAATTGATATGCATGTGTGAATTCTGTAACTTTAGAGACTTTTTTTTTGCATTTAAATAGGGTTTGGCTGCCTTTTTGAAGGCTATTGGTTATCTGATTCCACTGATGGATGCTGAGTATGCCAACTATTATACCAGAGAAGTCATGCTAATCCTGATCAGAGAGTTCCAGTCTCCCGATGAAGAGATGAAAAAAATTGTATTGAAGGTATGTCAGAATTATTTGTCCGGACACTGAGAGTGTATTATATTAAAGCAGACTGATAACTGTTGTTCCACATTATTGTTAAAACCTCTGTGAACATCAGTGTTTGCACTTTTCCTTAAAAAAATGCCCAATTCAAATGGTTGATTTTTTTTATTCCCTGTTAGGTGGTAAAGCAGTGTTGTGGTACAGATGGTGTTGAAGCAAACTACATTAAAACAGAGATCTTGCCACCATTTTTCAAACACTTCTGGCAGCACAGAATGGCATTGGACAGGAGAAACTACAGACAGGTATTTTTTTCTTTTGGGTGGAAAATTATTTACAAGAAAACTAGATGTCCTCTTTATTTCCTAGCAGTAGTGTGGCTATGTTAGCTTTGCTCTTGGGTCTTTTTCTGTTCTACCATTGCATGTTTAAAATGCAATTGTAAAACCTTACAGCCGTAGCTCTAAGAGTTGCATTTAAACTCTTCTGAAATGATCATTGGTAACTTTTATTTTTTCCCTCCTGAAAACAATTTCCACTGAAATAAAAAGGGGAACTACCCTGTTGCTGTCTCTCCCCTTCAGACTAAGGAAACTTACATTCAAGACTTAAAAATTAAATTTTACCTATGTTTGTTTACCTGATATTTGTGTTTTTCAGTTGGTTGACACAACAGTGGAGCTGGCGAACAAAGTTGGAGCAGCAGAAATTATTTCTCGAATTGTGGACGATCTGAAGGATGAGGCCGAGCAGTACAGAAAAATGGTCATGGAAACAATTGAGAAGATCATGGGAAATCTCGGAGCAGCAGACATTGATCATAAGCTGGAAGAGCAGCTCATTGATGGTATCCTGTACGCCTTCCAGGAGCAGACCACAGAGGTATGACCAGGATGTTCAGTATTTGGTTCACTTAACTGTAGTCTGGCTCGCTGTTAGTTACATGGACAAACATGCCTGTAAGTTTTTTTTTTTTTATTTTTTTTTTTTTTTTTTTTTTTTTTTTTTTTTTTTTTTGTATAGATCTTCAGTGCTCTAATCATGGAAATCCGGAAACTAATTCTGGAACGTTAGCATCTTCATAATGATTTTGGATGAGCTCAAGTTTAACTAACAAAAGGGTGGTGTTTTTTCCTCTAATTTTTCTTTGTTGTTTTCACACGCAGGATTCTGTGATGCTGAATGGCTTTGGCACGGTGGTCAATGCTCTAGGCAAGAGAGTTAAGCCCTATTTGCCGCAGATCTGTGGTACAGTTTTGTGGCGTTTGAACAACAAATCCGCTAAAGTCCGGCAGCAGGCTGCCGACCTCATCTCTCGTACTGCAGTCGTCATGAAGACTTGTCAAGAGGTACTGACTTCTCCCACCAAATTTTCTTTAGCATTTCATGGTAGTGAAAGTCAAGAAGATGTTAACATCTAAATCTTCTTAACCCGTTCTAGGAAAAACTGATGGGACACTTGGGTGTCGTGTTGTATGAGTACCTGGGTGAAGAGTATCCTGAAGTCCTGGGCAGCATCCTCGGAGCACTTAAGGCCATTGTGAATGTTATAGGTACGTCTGTGTAGCCGACCACGTAAACTGCCTCTCCACTGGCTCTTAAGTGGGTAAAACTGACCAAATCCCTGTTTGAATTGTAGGTATGCACAAGATGACCCCACCAATCAAGGACCTGCTGCCGCGCCTGACGCCCATTCTGAAGAACAGGCACGAGAAAGTGCAGGAGAACTGCATTGACCTTGTGGGACGTATTGCAGACAGGTGAGCTGGTGCAGTCACTGACTGCAAATCCCGTGTCAGCGTTACTGTTACCTTTCTGGAAATTGCCTAAATTTTACTCTGCAAGTTGTGTAATACTTAATAGAATATTTAGGAAATGGTCTCTTGAATGTATTTTAATGATCTTATTCACAAACACTTTGCAAGGGCACTCTCCATTTATGTAAACTTAATGCATTGTACTGTCTGCGTCCTAAAACCTGTGTAAATTGGAAGTATATTTTAACATACGCTCTCTCAAAACAGCCCGCGTCCTTGTTTTGATGATGAATATATAGGTTCCACAATTTGTGTGTTCTTATTTTAAAAGTTCTACCACTCAACAATTGTCTTGTCTTTCAGGGGTGCAGAATATGTTTCTGCAAGAGAATGGATGAGGATCTGCTTTGAACTGCTTGAGTTATTAAAAGCTCACAAGAAAGCTATCCGAAGAGCCACAGTGAACACCTTTGGCTACATTGCAAAAGCTATTGGGTAAGTTGGCCTGATGTTTATCCCTGTTTTGTTCAACACTTAAGGTGGTGATGGCTGTGGGTTTTACTGGGGAGGCATCTATGAACTTACATACATTTATAATTGGTTAAGTGTGTGCACTGGATTTAATTAATTCTCTAGGAGGGGAACATAGTTATTATTCATTTACAAAAGGTGCTGCACTTGAGTTACAGGCTAGCAAATTACAGCACAGTCTGGTAGAAAAGCACTTTGTCCCTTCTGGTCTTGTCACTGCAATATATATTCAGATCCATTCTGGTTTATTTCATAAATTCTTGTAAGTACTAAATGTCTCTATCGTGTTTTCACTAAATTATTACTTGTACTGATTTTCAAGGAATTTCTTGCTTATTAAGGTGACAGCGTAAGTTAGCAAATTGTAGAGCAAAGTACTGTTTACATCTTTGTGTGTATTCTTAAGCAAGTGGTCAAGTACTGCCTTAAAACAGATAGAGCAGGCTGCTGGGGAATGCCATAACTGAGCTTCTGTGTTCAGGGTACTGCCTGCGTCTGTCAGAGTTGTAGCAGGGGTAATGTGTTCAGTTCTGTGTACCCTGTGGCACCAGGGTAATAGTGGGGGCTTTTTCTATCCACCAGATTTTACAAGCTACCTAAGTCTGGAGAAAGGAAAAAAGTTGTTTGTAAAAATCAAATTGTGCAGGTACTAAGGCTGTTTTACAGCTTCACTGATAAGTATTACTCTCCAGCTACGGTCGGATTTTTAAGGAGAGCTCAGGTAGACCTTTCTGCAGCACCACTTCCTACCTATCCCCACTGAAACTATTGACACGGACATGCCTGTTTTCCCTTCCAGGCCTCATGATGTGCTGGCTACACTGCTGAACAACCTGAAAGTGCAGGAGAGACAGAACAGAGTGTGTACTACAGTGGCAATCGCCATTGTAGCCGAAACGTGCTCCCCTTTCACAGTGCTGCCCGCGCTCATGAATGAGTACAGAGTTCCAGAACTGAATGTCCAGAATGGTGTGTTAAAATCCCTTTCTTTCCTGTTTGAATACATTGGAGAGATGGGAAAGGATTACATTTACGCTGTCACACCATTGCTGGAGGATGCTTTAATGGACAGGTGGGTGTGCTGCTTTTTTCCTATGGTGCAGTTAGCGATAGCTTTATATTAAGCACATGGGTGGGTATCAACAGCAGAAAATAGGCATTTTTTTCCTTTTTTTTTTTTTTTTTTTTTTTTTTTAAGAATATTACCTGACCAGCATCAATTAGAATCCATTTTCTGACTGAAAACACTTCAGAACTTGTGCTCCTAATACTTTCAAAGATGAAAAGATGATACTACAAGTATCTTAACTAAGTCAGGACTTAGTATTTGCAAGCTGTTCTTGGCAATTTTCTTTTATTAGTACTCCTACTGCTGCTTTAGAGTACAATAACTTGTTGCAAAACGTGCTCTTTCTAGTTTATAGGTGGATTTTAGTTAGTTTGTCCCTAGGGTTAGGAAGATGCTTTTGGTGCTTTTGAAAAAAGCCAGGGAATAGTTACTACTTGTTGTATCATGCTGCATCGGAGTCCCACGTGAACATCCCCTTGTTCTCGTTGCAGAGACCTCGTGCACAGGCAGACGGCCAGCGCCGTGGTGCAGCACATGTCCCTCGGCGTTTACGGGTTTGGCTGCGAAGACTCTCTCAATCACTTGTTAAACTACGTGTGGCCGAACGTGTTTGAAACCTCTCCGCACGTCATCCAGGCGGTGATGGGGGCCCTGGAGGGCCTCCGAGTTGCTATCGGGCCCTGCCGAATGCTGCAGTACTGCTTGCAGGTACGGCCTGGTGTATGCTGGGCAGCGGAGCAAGGATTTGGGTGTAATGACATAATTGATTACGTTGGGGATCAGAATTTTTATCATTTTGTCATTAGTATTCAATTCAGCCTTTTAAACACGGATGTAATGGTGTAACCTAAAGGATCCTGTTCTGGATCCTATAAGCTCTTGCTGTGTTAAACGTAGCATCTAAACTCATAAAACAGGTGAGAAGCAGCAAAGAATATAGTGCAGATTGCGCTTGGCTAACTAAGTGTAGCTGTGGAACTTGTGTGTGTGTGTGCTTTAAATGGGCACCTCCACAGATATGTTGGAAGGTGAAAGGTATAGAAGAAATATTGTGTGTAAGATTTTTGCAATTTTTATTTGCACTTACTTAAAATGGTAAAGAAAACTGCTCTTTCAGAGTGTTCGCATTCTATTTACTTTTTAGTAAAATCGTTCATCCGCTATATTTCTACCTAGTGGTCCTTATAGAATTCAGTCTCAGTTAGCAGAGCCAAAGATATAGGACTCAGTTGCTACCAAATACACTACATGAGGTTCTAATTTTTGTTTTAAAAGGACAGCACAAAACTAGAAATATGTTTAGTGAAATTTTGCACAACAGAAAAATAAGCTTTTTTGAACAATAATTTGCTAGTTTACAACTTGGTAGTTTAGATGGTTACAAAATTGGGAATGACCCATTCAGTGTGTCGCCTCTTTTACAAGTGATGTTAATTTCTGTAGTTCCTTTTTTAATGCATATTATGCAAAACTATATTAAACTCAGTAACAGGCCTTCAGAACTAATTTTTTGATGGAAATATTTTCTTTTCTAGGGTTTGTTCCATCCTGCTCGCAAAGTCAGAGATGTTTATTGGAAGATTTATAATTCCATCTACATTGGGTCACAGGATGCTCTGATATCCCATTACCCAAGAATCTACAACGATGAAAAGAACACCTACATTCGCTATGAACTTGACTACATCTTATAATCTTCTTGTTCAGTTGTTTGTGTTTAATGCACAGCTGTTCTACAATTAAACTCGCTTCAGATTTGATGATGTAAAATTTTAAAACATTGGAGAATGGTATAGAGCTGGTCAGAGGCAGAGCTAGAAATCCAGTAGCATGATTTTTTTAAAATATGTCCTTGTTTTTTGATGTTAAACAGTTAAAGCCAGTAGTGACAAAGAACACAGTGATTACAATGTACTGGAGGGATTTCATTTTGAATTCATCTTTATGAAGATTTAGATTTCATTCCTTGTGTTTAAAGGGGTGTTTATTTGAGAAATAAACATTTGTGTATAAAAATAATTTGTGTGCGTTTTTTGGACAGGGGGACTTGTAAAATGAGTCTCTCTGATAGCTTAAGTATTTGTTCATGTTAAAAATAGGTGGCATAAAGCATTTTAACCCTTTTTTGTCATCCCCTAGCTTTTGAATAAATAAGAAAAAACGCAACCTGTAGTTAACGTGTGTATCTTTGTCACGCAGCAGCTCTCTGCCTGGTGGTGCCGTAGGCGCGTGGGGAGTTGTCTCGAGTTGCTAATAGGTAAAGTTGTTCCCTGGGTGCTATCCTGGCTGTGGGGATGGACTGGCCAACTCGGTCTGTTTCCTGTGAACAGGATGTTTGTCATGAGCATTTAGCTTGGAATGGGGAATCTGTGCTGACTCCCTGCTCTCTAGCGGCTCACTAGCTCTGAGGTAAGGCCTTGAATGGGGTGAAAATAGTGCCTGAACACTGAATAAGCCCTGCACTGCCAACACAGCGTCTACGGGTGTTCTCTCTCTTCAAAGTATCTTTGGCGCCAGCATCTTGCTAATTGACAAGGTCGTAAATTAATCACGTCACAACTTGCATATTAGCATCATATTTAACAGTGCATCCCTATTGAGCAAGGAGTTTGTTATCAGTCCCTACATATTGAATAGAGGCCAGGGATTGTACAGCCCTGGGAGAAGGAGGGCCCCAGAGCGCCTTTCACGCCAGGAACCCCCGCATCAAGCTCAGCCTGGTGCCTGTTTCCCATCTCGCTTTGTCTCCAGCAAGGTTCAGCAGAGAGCAGAAGGGGTCATTCCGAACTACGCTGGGATGGCAGCGTGTCTGAAACATAAGCAGCTTTTAGCAGGGAGGAGGGCAAGGCGGCAGTGCCTGCAGGTCAGAGACAGGAGCGTGGAGAAGGAAGGACTAAAAGGATGAAAAGAAAACATGCGCGTAGCATGGAAACCAGCATTTCTGTGCTTGTATTTCTTTTTACATTTCCAGGAAAAAAAATTTACGGTTGTCTTTTTGTTTGCTTGAGGTCTTTCTTAGAGTTGAGGACCAAGAGTTCAGTGATGCAGGGTTCATCTTGTTTCCTCCGATGCCATTTACAGGTCAGGCAGCAGAACAGCAGAGCTTTCTTGCGGCACTGCTTCGGAAGCTGATGGCCTTGGGAAAGTGCAGGAAGTTCTGGTGTCAGATCCTGCTCACGGTAACGATCCCTTGATTTTACACTTTTGCTTTGGATTGAGGAGTTCCTGAAAACCTCTTTACTCAACAAAAAAAATCCACTGTTATGACACTCAGCATGTAGGTGCTGGTAAGCGGCTGAAACAAGTGCTAGGAATAAAAATACAAAATATCCCCTTCAGAATTTCCTCTGCTAAATTCAGAATGCAATGGAAACTCAAGATGCAGATTATTAGTGTTATTATTCATACTACATTTTTTAATTGTCAGTTGAAATCTCTTGTTGCCTTTCCACTGTTGAAGCGATTCTGCTCTACTATTGTTGCACCCAGCACCGCGAATTAGTACTGCCTGCTGCTTAGTCCTGCATCGGTGTTGGGGGATTCTTTATTCCGATTTTCTGATAATAGCTCACTCCTTCCCGGGACTCTGTGTTTCCAACACGGAGCAGACCGCTTCCAGAGCCACTTCTCCCACTGCTCCCGTTGTCTCCGACTGCTGCTCCAACTTCTCCTCTGCTTTCTGCCTTTCACGGAGCCCAGCCAGTCCCTTCAGTTTGCCTCGAATCCTGGATATCTGCTTTCTCCAAACACTGCTCCGGGGAGAAAGAAAGGGTATAAAAGGCCTCGTTTATGATTTATCTTGTAGGAAGAATTTGAACATCGATCAGCTTTAACATGGCCTATGGTTATCTAACTAGCTTGAAATAAGCCCTAGACATAACATGCATCCTTCTATTGTGGTCTCCCCACCTTCGTTCTCCTTAAACAAACTGTAGATCTTCATTTTAACTGCATTTTGCAAGATCATAGGGCACGGGATATGTTGTGCAGAGTGCGTTTTTATATTTAGCCATAAAGCAATGTGGACTACAGTCTGCTGGGCTGATTTATGTTTCCATTTGCTTTCATCCAGCAGATCTGAATTTAATCCAGACTTCCAACATTCCTCCAGAAATAATGTTGCTAACGTCCACTGTCACATCTTTCTCCCCACAAAGCTCTTGGCCACCTAACTTCTCTGACAGAAGGGACCTCTCTGGATTATGAGTTAAATCTGGTATCAAAGAGGGAACTACCGCAGTACTGCTCTCCCCTTGGTGGCACCTTCACGCTAGTCGCGCTACCCCTTCCAATTAAATACACCGTGAGGGATAGGAGTTCTTGCTTTGTGTTACTTGAAAAAGGAAATCTGGAGCTGGCTTTTAGACACCATAAAAAGAATTGTCTTCTGGGGAGCAGTTTTGCTCGTAGGACAGTTCCCCCTTTAGCCTGGGTCAGACTTGTAGACCTAACACCCGCCCAGGCCTCCTCCTCCTCCCTCTTGTCCGCGGGCAGGCCCCTGTCCTGCCTATTTCATCCTAAAATGAGGATTTCAATGAGAAAGAGCAAAAAACAGACAGGGGATTGCTGCCAACCACCACTGCTGGAAGATGCTGCTTCTGATGCTGCCAAAGATTGTTGTCCCAAGTTGCAAGAAAAAAAAACACTTTATGCTCATATATGCTCACACGCTGCACGAGGAAACCCTGAGCGAGCTTTTATCTTCCCTTTGTGTTTTCCCCAGAAGATTCCACTAGTGATTAATAACACAGGCGATTTAAGACCTTGCATATGCCCATAAATGGAACGGGCCTGAGAAAATTAAGTGCTGAACTTTCCTCTGCCTTGTTTTTGCTCGGCGTTGTGGTAGCAGCAATACCTCAGCAGTGACTGCTATTGAGTCCGTCTCGGCAACGGCCAGGCCAGTAGCTGGGCGAGAGTGGGAGGCAACATCCAACGTTTCGGTTCTTCTGGAAGAAAACTGCGAGCAAAACCAGGCTAGTTATTTCACAGCAAGAAAGCACAGCCCATTTAAAACGCTGCTAAGCTCCTGTTTCACGCTTAAAACCCAAGCGCTCCCGTGAGTTTTGCTGGGGGCAAGGGGAGATAGGGAAGGCAGCGTTTTCCTGAAACAAAACCTGAAGGAGGAAGCGGCTGGTTGCGCGTATGGCTGCTGACAGCAAATGGGCTCCATGCGGTTTCTGAAGGAACCGGAGAAACTATCTGACTCAAAAAAATAAAATACATTAAAAATAAGTCCATTAGAGCAGGCCAGTATCCTGCACAGACCTATTTTGCCGTGTTTCCTCACAGAGAAGGCACATGAGCACTTTTTAGCACACTGCAGCACTTCACATATACGAAATTACTGTTATTTATCAGTCAGGGACAAGAGGCAAGTCAGTAAAATACCTCAGGGGCCAATAAAAGATAAAAAAAAAAAAAAAGGTAAAAAGGTGGTTTGGTGTAAGTCATGCAGTTGCTTGCGCTGTTTTGTGAACAGGAGAGGAAAACGCCGTTAGGAGGAGTGGCTGTGGCGTTGTAACTAACTGACCATGAGGGACTAAGATACTAGAAGGGAAAAACCGCCGAAGTTGATGCATTCCCGAGAGCTACTGGATTCTCCCTTGCTTTTTCCTTCTTTAAAAGGCTGATTTATATCAATAGGCTTTCCGTCCCACCTCAACCAGCGCAGTGACACCGCGCGTTGCTGCTGATGTCTAACCGCCATCCCCGGCGGCAGTGATGCCTCAGGAACCGCCACCCGCCTGCTCCCGGGCCGGTTTCCCGATGCAGGAATCGCCTCCTCCCGGCTCCCCGCCGCCGCGAACCCGGGTCCCGCCGGGCGCCGCGGGGGGCTCTGAGGCGCCGCCGCCATTTCGCGCCTCCCAACGGTCGCCGCCGCGGCGGTCCTAACGGTCGGCGCCGCCAGAGACCCAGCGAGGCGGAGAAGAGGGGAGATCCCGGCACCGGCTCGGCTCCCGGTACCGGCTCGGCTCCCGGCGCCGGTTCCTCCCCCGATCCTGGCGCGCCTCGGCTGGCG
>JAWLRI010001014.1:768557-823262 GCA_034781795.1 Crypturellus tataupa
CGCCGCAGCGCAGCGCTGCCCGCCCGCGGAGCCGCGGAGCCGCGCAGCATGGCGGTGCTCAAGCTGGCCGACCAGGTGCGCACGGGCGGGGGGGCCGCCCCCCGGCTCCGCGGGGCTCCCCCTCTTCCCCTCCGCGGGGCCTCGCCGCCCCCTTGTCATCCCGCGTCCGTGTGGGGAGGGGGGGTGATTTCTGTGCTGTTGTTGTTGCTGTCTGCTATTTTATTGGATTTTATTTCTGACCCGGCGCCGTTCGGGCGGCGTTTCCCGCAGGCCCCGCGGGGCTCCCGGCGGCGGGTGGGCAGCGCTCGGGATGCGGCGGGCGGCGGGGACCGAGGAGCGGCCTCGCGTGGCGTGGCGGGGGGCACCCTGCCCCGCGGTGCCCCGGGGATAGGGCCATCCGTGTGGTTGGATATGAGCTGTGAGCTGCATGTGCTACGGAATGCCGAGATTACGGCCCTTGGGTCTTTTCTTTTTCGTGCGTTTAATGAGGTGCTTGAATGCCCCGTCTTTAGAGTCTGAAAACTTGGCTAAAATCTCGCAGTTAGGGTTTTGCTTCAGCAGCAGCGGTGAAGGGCAATAGACTCGAGCCGAGCGGGTGCCGTCTCGATTGAATGCCTGTTGCCACAGAAAACAAAAACGCGAGGCTGTGACCCCGATATCTTCCCTTTCCTCCTCGCGGTGGGCGTCAAAGCCGGGGCCGAGGCTCCTGGGGAGCCCTTCAGAGCGCCCGTCGCTGCGCTGCTGCTCAGCACGGGCTCGAGGCGCAGCGTGGGATGCCGATGGGTTCTTCATCGCTCTGCATCTCCTGTTGCCTTCCAAGGATGTATTGGTCCACTTGTACTTTTTTTTTTCTTTCTTCTTTTTTTTTCTTTCCTGAATCTCTCGCGGCATCCCGCAGTTTCATCGCCAGGGCTTCCTCTGTCACCGTGCATGGTTGGCAATGGTGGTGGTGCCTCCCCTGCAGCAGGGCCCAGGCGCTCGGTGATTGGGATTCCCCATGTTCCCTGCCGACCCCAGTCTTGGTGGTGCCGCTCCGGAGAGGCTGGCGCGCAGAGAGCTCCTCTCTGCTTGCACTAGTGGTTTCCGCGGCACGTGCTTTCCTCTGGATCCACAATCCCCCGTGGCTGGTGAGGAAAAGATTGCAGAAGGGAGGACTAGGGAGCCCATAGATGAAAAGCTTAAATGCACATTTCTCTATGCATTTTTTTTTCCGTGTGCTTCTTAGCAAAGCTCAGTTTAAGGCAGCATTCATGATTTTGGTCATATAGGTTGCCTGAATTCATTTCCAAGTGATTGTAGTTGCTACCTCATCAGTTGTGTCCCAAGAAACTCTTAAATCTCTTAACCACAGGAAGTGAATTTCTGCCATCATTCATTTGTGAATGAATTTGTTCCTTGCCTTTCTTTCTTCAGTGGCCGCTGTTTTTGAATGAACGAATGTTAAGCCAAGAGCAACCTAAAATAGCCTGTTTAAAAATTAAATGCTTAGGTTGTAAGCTCGGTAAGTAGCGATGTGTCCGGGTGGTTGTAAAGCTTTTAATATTCTAAATAATCCAGCCATCATTATAAAAGTATTACAAAATATATTCTAGGCCTTAATACTTTTATGCATTTGTTCTGTTTGGCATCTATGTAGTGAATGTTGATCATGGCAGAATTGCTTTGAGCTCTAAGAATTTTTTTTTTCGTTCGTCTCTAAAAATTATTCCTCTTTTGTTAATATTTTTTTCTTTGATAAGTTTTAATGATTTTTTTGAGAGTCTCGTTAGATATGATATCTGCATGTACATGAGAGTCCAAAATGAGCAGGGCTGAGCACCCAAACAAGTGGGGAGCCTTAGGCTTCCAGGCATGTGTTTTATTCATCAGCCCAAGCCCCGAGTGCATGGAGGGGATGAAAACGGGTTCCCGCGCCCCTCGCGGATCCTGTTTGAGGAAACCTGCTTGCTTCAGTTCTTCATTTGCTCCTGTGTTTTGCATTGCTGTTTCCTCCTCCTCAGTCTCCTTTCCCCTCTGCCCAAACGGTCCAAGCGTGAACGCGTCCCTCAGCTGTCTGTCTGGTGTGGCTGCTTTTTAAGCGTACGGCGTCATGCTGTAGCTCGGTTGAGATGTGGTTTTATTTTCCAGGCTCGCCTCTCTGAGGAGCTGGAGCACGGAGGATGCTGCCCGCCCTTCTTGGCGTGGCACGTTGTCAGGCACTTGCATTTGCCCTCGGTTTGTATGTTTGCCTTCTGCCAACTTTGAAGGGAAAGTTTATTAGCCAAAGTTTTTGCAAACATGCTCTAAATGGTGCAGAAGCATCGGTGGAGATCTGCGCAGTGCACTACTAAGAGGCTAAATCCCGTAGAGTATTTCTTTCACTTGTGGAAGTTTACTTGGCTTTTTGAAAATTTTGGAAGAAATGCATTTCTGTGGGCACTGCATCTCATTTCCATGCTCGTCTTGCCTGCTGAGACCTTCCCTGTGGGTGGTTTGATAGTTTCTAACTTGCATTTGAAGCTGGCGCATTGCTGTGCTCGGCTGTCCTGCCGCACGGGGCAGCGGCACTCGTGCTCCCGGGTAGGCGTCCGCCGGGCCCCTCCGGCACCGCACACACATCCTGTTTGCTGGTACTTTCAGCAGCTGGTGCAATCTCTTCTGTACGGATTGCTGATTATAGTTACCCCTGTTTACATGGAAATGCATCGTGCTGTCTTTGGAAGGCGCTGAGAACGGGTTCTGTAAACAAAAATGGTACGAGAAGTTGCATGAGGGTAAAGCTTATGTAGTTATGTGGTAGGAGCTGTGTCTCTTAGTGCCCTTGCTCTTGAGTTGCTGAAACCGGTGGAAAACTTGCTGTAGGCTTGAGGCACGGGCAGGCTCTGGGCAGTCCTGACCCAGTGCAAAACTTTCCGTGACTTCAGTGCTACCAACTCTGACCGGTTTGGACAAACCAACAGAAATATTTCTAGGTTACCCCTACAAACACACACAGGCGTACACAAAGGTAATGAAGCCCAGATAAGTTGTTAGTGTGTGCACGCAGGCTGCTATTAACTCCAAAACCTCATCCTGTCTCCTGGTATTTTGCTTGTTGTCATCGATTGCTAGGAGTAATGTAGTGTGACTGGAACTGAAAGGACGATTTCTTTCTCTCCCTCCCTTTCCCCAATATTTCCTGTGTTTGACAGGTCTCCGCTGACCATCAGTTTCATTTTTATTATGGTCACAGAGAACCACTGTTAAACAGATGTTTAAAATTTTAAACAGATGTTAAAAATCATGAAAATTGGCAGGGCAAGGGCTGGACTCACAACTGAATACACTTAAGAACAAAATGAACACAGTAGTAACAAATCTCCTCCTAACAAAACTGATTTAACTTATTAAATTTCCAAATGTTGGTCTGTCCTTAACTTATTTCAAAATTCTTCAATTGACAAGACTATTATTTTGCATCTTAGACTCAGGCAGGTAAAATTACTTGAGTTGCGGTTCCTGAACTTGTGCAAAAGAGGGATAGTCGCCCTGTGTTTTACAGCCACATTCTGCTGGCTGGTTAATTTTGCATGGCATGAAGTCCCTTGATTCCTCCCCTCCTTGTGCTGTTGCTAGATAATACTAAGGTGTCTATTAATGTGCATCCAGCTGAGCGTTTGAGAAGGGGCTCTTTGGCTCGCAGCAAGGAAGAGAGAAACCATCCAGGTGCAAAGCAGCCAGATAGCCAGAAGGTAACAGTAATGTTTGTGGAGGAAGAATTTACACATGTGGTTATCCCTTCATCCTTGTGAAATAGGAGAGGGGGAAAAAAAAAGAGGGGTGGGGAAAGAAAAAAGATGAAAAGAACTGCACTGTGGCAGTCACTGCTTCTTAGAGCAATGATGGACCTTGGCATGTCACGCTGCAAAGAAAGGCTCCGTGCATTTTTAAATAAGATTTAAAAAGATATGAGGGGATGTTATTCCTTTTCTTCGCTTGTTCGCGGCAGCTGGAGCGACTGTCAGAGTTGCCTGATGCAGTTGGCAGCTGGGAGCTGACACATTTCATCACCTGGTCCTGTTCTGGGCAGGAAAAAAAGTAGCTCAGAGCACTCAAAGGGAGCGAAATGCAGATTTCAAAAGGAAATTTTGTGCTTTTTGGTCATGTTTTGGGCAACAAGTATCATTTTTTGACTAACTGTAGCTTGTTTCAGGGTAAGCAAGGTACACTTCAATCCAGAGATTATTTTCAGAGGCCTTTAGTATGCTCAAGTCTTTCATAAATTGTTCTCTAGGTGAGAAATCCTCCAGAGATTTTACTGTCTTTTAATACCGTAAGCATTTTGTAGTGGTTGCGCTTAGGTTCCCGGGCTGTTTTTGAGGGTATACGCGTGCACACACACCCCGCGTTAGGATGTTGCAACTGCCTGGATTGCGGGTGGTGTCCCGTAAGATGTGTCCACCCGTTTGTGCTTGTGGTGAGATATTTTATGCTAACCTGGCGTGTGCCCTCCTCCTGCTCCCTTTTTAAGGGAAGGTTTTGGTTGTCATGACTACATTTAGCAGAGAAGCACATCTCAGGCACTGCTCCTTGCGCAAGGACTTGTCTTTTATTGGGATGCTGGGGAGGAGGCGTTGCTTTTATAGAGCTATTCATCAAGGTGCCATGGCGGCACAAAAATGTTGCATTTTGAGCCATTTGTGTTGTTAAATAAATACCTTTTTTTTTTTTTTTTTTTTTTCCTGTGACATTTGTCACTTATTTTTTTGTTAGCTGGAAGGCATGGGCTGAGGAGTTCCCACAGCTGTTGTTTGCGGCTTAAAATACGTTTTAACTGCTGTTCTTGAAACGTGTAGTAACTTGTAGGAGCCCTTCCTGGGCTGGTGAAGGGTGGGAATCAAAGTGTTACAAAATTACACTTAAAGGAGGGAAAAATTATTTTGCAGTTTTATCCAAGGGGTTGAGGTCAGTATTGAAGTCTGTAGGGAGTTGGTCAACAAATTACAGTACTTAGTTGTGGCTAGGTAATTGTGGCATTCTAAAAAACTACTTGCTTTTTGATGACAGACATTTGCATGCATTTTGCTTTTTTGGGGGGGAAGGAAAGTCTTTCCTGGCTGCAGATGTACAGCTAAAAACAGAGGCTGATGAATAAGTTTCTGCCATGCAATCCTCGATATCCTAGCCCAGCGTAAGCTTGTCTGGTTGATGTTTGTACTATGTATTATGAGCTAGTTCTGTGTACAGACATGCATTTTTGTGCTGGGATGACTCGTAACGGCTTGGTTTCTGGTTTGAAACAGGAGCACTGGGGGAGAAGGGCTTTGCAAAGCCCACTTCCTCCCCGCAGCCGCGCGCTGCTGCGTCCTTGTGGGGAAGTAAGCAAACCCGTAACGGCCGGCTGGCTCCTGAGCGGGCTTCGCAGTTGTACCTGACTGCATCTATTTACAGAGCTGAAGCTTAGCTGTTTTTTTTGCATAAGAAGCTGTTATTGCTTTCTGATGAGGAACATTTGTCCTGGTCCGCTATGTTTTTGGGTGCTCCGAGGACCCCATGTTAGTATCTTTAATGACCTAAAAAGTCTGTAGATAATCCCTAATGGCAAGTAACTTGGTATTTGAGCATTGCCATTTCTGTTCTGGCATATTTTGTGGTCTCATTATGTGATCTGACTATTTTTTTCTTCTCCATGTTGTAGCCTTTGTAATTTGGCAGACCTATTGCTTGATCAAATGTCTTTGCAAAGTCCATGCAAAGCCTGTAGACTTTGCACAGTAAAATAATCATTTGGTACAATGCCAATATCTTTAACTGATGTTAAAGATCTTTAACTGATGTCTGAGCAAACGAAGTATAACCAGCAGTAGAGACCATGTGTTTTGAAGAAACTTACTAGTAAAAATGTATAATAAAGTATTGCTATCCTTTTGAGCAAGCTTTCTTGCTTGCGCAATATATCAGCTAAAGAGAAAACGGAAGCCAACTGCGGTATTAGAAACATAAGTTTCACATTTTAAATATGATCAAATCCTGTCTGGGACTGGAAACTAGTATGGACGTTAATCAGCTTTTATATACAGTGCCAATAACATGGGCAGGATCATTCTGGTGGAGATCATAACCCATTTTATCATAACATCATTTCAGCGTTATAGGCTTCCATTTTAACATGATGGTCTCCTCACGCTTCCAAAGCGAAGTGAACTTTCCCGTGGCACCTGGAATCTTGCAGTGTCCCGGCGTGACTCGCAGGCGGCTTTGCAGGAATCGCGTTTTGGGCGGAGGAGGGCGAGCCCAGCCTCGCGGCGCTGAGAGGCCGTGTCTGCGCGCAGCCCTGCGTGCCGGCCGTGGGCGAAACCTGGCGTTTCGGAACACAGAAGCCTGCAATATTATCTGCTAAAACGGGGATTTGTTCAGTGCTTTCATTAGCCGTGGAACATGCCGTGGGGAAAAATTGAGATAACAAAGGCCTGAAATGCTCCATATTGTTTCTGTGCTTCCAGCCGCTTTTTAATGCGCTTGCCAGCGCTGCACACAGCGTTTATCTCCAATTTGAAATCAAGAGGGGGGCTCATTTAGTTATTGACTCTAGGAAAATTTCCAAAATACTTTACCAGCAAAGTACAGTATGCCAGATTTGGTAACCATTGCTTTTGCTTGAGAAGAATATACTTATGGGAGCGATCCTGCTGCATCCCAGTGAGGGTGTATGGAGCCCAGTGTGAGGAAACTAGTTTAATGTAAACAAGCCCGGATCCCTTTGAGTGAATCCCAGCAGCGCCCTCCCTCCCGGAATGATGTTTTAATGCTGCTTGCTCTGTGGGCTGGTGCTCATCTTACGATGGAGTGAGGTGAGAAATCAAGTGGCATGCGTTTTTATAGCACAGCGTTAAAGTCTTCAAACATAACTCCTTGGATATTTGTTCTGTAAGGTGTCAAATAGGTCAATGTGCTGCTTTAAGAGGACATGCTCTGTTAGAAGTGGTTTCTAGGTGCCTGGTAGGGAAAGGTTTATTCTGGATGGCTGGCCAGGTAACATCATTTAGGATGTAGCTGGTTACAGAGAGCCTTGCTGTTGTCCTCTTCCTTGAGGCATAGGGTTTACCAGGGTTTGTAAAACACAGGTTTTTCTGCTTCCTGGGTGAAACTTGAATGTTTTGGCTGTGCCACCGCCTCCGAGGCAGGTGTGTGATTTACCAGGGAGCCACAGCCAGGAGTGAACACGTGAAGAACACAGAACACGTGTTCTTCAGCACCTTCTGTACCGGCTGAGGTCTTCTGCAGAGCTGTGTGTGACTTCGTAGATGGGTCTTTGCAGACACCTGGTCTCCAGCACTTTAAAAGAGCCCTTTCAAGGCTCGCTGCTCTGGAGATGGTTTTTTAGGGAGGATTCTTCAGCTGACTCTGCAGGATGAAAAATTAAAAGGCAGCGGTCAAGTGGGCATGGTTCAGTCCCTATACTCTTACATACCCTGTCTCCGAAGCACCGTGCCCTGGAGCAGCCTCGTGCCTGGAGCGCGGTTGCCTCCCCAACGTGCAGCACAGGGAGCGCTGCGGCTGCGAACCAAGAAGCAGCAGAGTTGCTTTGGGTTTTACGTGGCCCCGTGAGCCCATCGTGAGCTCTGAGTGTGCCGGATCGAGCTGCGCTGCTGCTTGCTGGGAGCATCCAAAATGAGCACGCTGGGAATAGCTGCGCTCCAGCTCTGCGGATGCGACCCTGGGAATAACGCCGCGTCGCAGAAAGAATGGCTGTTTTGTTCCTGGTGCTGCTTCCGCTGAGATATTGTGTTTTCCTTGAAACAGGAGGCTTGGAGAGGAAAAGAACCACATTTTTGGCTACTTTGGGCAAAGAATACTGCTAATATATCAAGCGAATCTTAAACACAAGCTGCTATGTTTTGAAGTTGGTAGATATTTTGCTAAAAGGCAGTTCTCTCCATTGACGCTCTCATCCATTGACGTCTTCCTGTATCCATCTGTGCACTCTATTCACATAGACTTGTGCTGATCCTTGGAGTTTTTTGCCTGACAAATAGCGTCGATACAGAAGTTGCCTCTTTGCTGAAGTGCACCTGAAGGTTTCCAAGGGCTGACAGCTTCTTGACCTTGCTACCTGCAAGGGTGATATTCCAAAAAGCAACTTCTTTCCCAACCCTTTGTGACTTCCAGATTAGGGGAGCATATTGCAGCCATTCCACAAACAGGGGCTAACCCTGGATTTAAGCATGTCAGAGGGGACACAAAGGAGTTCAAGTATCTTTTTTAATCCTAGTTGTCGCCCTAAGGCGAAATAAGACCTTTTCTGTGAGCTCATCTAAGCTACGCTTGGAATTGAACTGAAACAGCTACTAATAATTATTTTAGATGGATATTTTTGGTGTGGTACTCGTATTCTTGTAAAAAAAGTCTTTTACTTGTCTATTTTAGTGCATTTTGGAAGTAGAATAACTACTGCCTAATTATTCTACAATCACTGGTAAATGTTTAAGTGTAGTAGAAAAGAAAACTTAAGTTACTTAAGAAAAGTAACTTAAAGAACAAACTTTCTCCCTGATTGAAAAGAGGATGTTCTTGCGAAGGTGTTAAAAATAGTCCTGTTCACTGGGCTGTTTAGAAAAGAACAGAGCAGTGGTAAGCTTTATGGTGCATGACTCGAAATATTTCATATTCATTAGCAAACAAGTACCAATTAATTTTACATTATGATGCTTGGGGAAGGGAGCACAAGGAATGGTATTTAACTGTGGCTGTTTGGCAATTATGACCTTGTATATAATAACAGACTCGATAAATTCTTGATGTGAGAGCACACCATTAATCAGCCCAGCGTTAATTAACTGCGATGCTCAGACAGGAAGCAGCGCACACAAGTCTCTGGATTTTAGTAGTGCTGCAGGCTGAAAAATATTTGCCTTGTCTGATGCAGGAGGAGAGGCCTGTTCACATTCCCACTGGATTGCCCTCAACAGTAGTGCTAAAAAGTGAGGAACCCACTCCTTGCAGTGGAGAGGTACCACTTGTTTCTGTTGGTAGCACCAGCCCCTTAGTCACTTAAATGCTTCTTTGACTGTAACTTTTTTCTGGGTTGCTTTATTGTTGGCCTGCTGCGCATATTAACAGGAGGGATGGATTGCTAACCTGAGGCTGTGCATTTTTAGTTGCTGGTTTATATTTGCCATCTGCAGAGCTGCTCTTGTAGCTGTGGTTGTGCAAAAGGTACCACGGAAGGATGGGGATGTCTGAGTCACAGGAGGTTCTGAGCTCTGCTGTGGAGCGCTGGGTGACGGCCACATCCGAGGGCGCGAGCAGCTGCCGTGCTGCAGGGAGAGAGCAATGGGGCTTGCGTCTGCACTTCCCTAAACCAGAAAGCTTACTGTGTCCTGCTTGTCTTTCTGAGGTTAGCTCGAGCTCAACATACAGTACAAACTTTCTTTTTGGCCCTCCAGTAAGTGCAGTTAAAGGTACCCTTCCTTCCTGCACCCCAGGCTATTAGGATTAGTTACAGTTCCCGCTTTTATTGGTAAAAGCATTCTCAGGGCTAGGAGAAGTCAAAGATTTAATCTCTGTGCTTTTTTTGTGATAATGATCATTTGCCTTGAGCGTCGCAGGAAGCATTTTCCTGGCCCCCTCGTCTCCCAGGACAAACGGTTTCCCCGTCGTGGCTGTCCTGCCCAGCCTCCGCGGTTCCGGGAGGACTGGCGACAATGAGGCCGTTGTGGGCGCCGGCAGTGGGCACGAGGGAGAGCGAGGCAAGAAGCCCTTGTTGTAGATCTCGCTGCAGAAAGCCATGATTCGGCTCCTCTCCGCGCCTGCATCAATGAGGCCTTTCTGCCTCAGCTGGACAGCCTCTGTGCTCGGCACAAAGAGCGGCCGTCACTCTCGGATGGTGGAAAAACGACGTCCCGCAGTCATTTTTCGGGGACTTTGTTCCCTGTGCTCAGGAGTCCTTTCCCTCTTGCCCAGATGCCAGTGTGCCCTGTTCTTCCTCCCTGCTCTCGTGCCCCCTGAGCCTCAGAGCTGGCCTGTGCTGTCCCACACTGGGGTCAGCTTTCAAATTTCCTACCTTTTTTGTCCTGCTACCCGATCAGCACAGCCTCCCTTCCTTGCTTGGCACCGCCACGGTATCGCGGTGCTGCGGCCTTGGAGGAGAGCGGCAGCTGCGGCTTCCTCTGCAGTAGTCCTTCCCCCGGCCTTCTCGGTGGAAATTCCTTGGATTGCCACTGCGTTTTATCATCCCTTTCATTCTTGGCTCCGGAAGAACTTGGATTGTTTTCTCCTAGTGATAGCTAAAGACTGGAGCTGGCGGCAGTCCAAACAAGGGACATTAGTTTTCAAACGCTTTTAAAGATCATATGTCATTTGTGGTTTATCATTTCATACTGAGCATCCTGAATAGATCCTCTTAAAATAGCTTATTTTTGGCCTTATAAACACCCTATGCCTTTTCTCATTGTTTTAAATGAGAGAAATGGTTTTATAAATATATTTAGAAGCTGAAGACAACTAATATTAAAGATCCTTTAAATAGTGTGGGAGGTGTGCAAATTTTGGATAAAATCAGAAAAGGCTGAAAAATTATAAAATAACCATGATGATGTGGAGTTTTAAAACTATTATTTTTGAGAGATTAGGAGAGATGGAGGGAAGGACAGGCTCAGAGACAGACAGATTTCATGCCCCTGACCCCCTTTTTCTTTAAGGGAGAGCAGGCCGTGGGCTCACTCAGTGCAGCACCAGCATTGCGAAGCGTACGGAGCACACTGTTGAGCCACGCATTTATAAGCATCTAGGGAACGCTAAGGTAATTAAAAGAAATGCATAAAAGCATGGAAACCAATGTTCAGGCTAACAGGGCCTGTATCTTATCACTGCGACTTTTTTTCTTGACGAGATTCAGAGCGATTGCAAGACTGCTTTTATTTATGTATTTATTTGGCACCATGATGCCATGACTGTTCATGTTTTTGAAGCTTTTCATCCATGGGGTGTCGGGGTCAGGACTCTGCAGAAGGGAAGTCTCTGCTGCTCGTTTTCTGCCCCTTCGGGATAAGGGGATTTTCCTTGCACTCGTTTAGAAACCAACCACAGCAAAACCAGCCCTGTAGAGACCCAGGACTTGTGATAGCGGCTGTAGCCATGGGGGGAATAATGAGGAACAGCAAGTGCTAGGCTTGTTCCTCATGAAAGTCTGATGAGACAGGCTGGCACCTGGGCGATTTTTTGCTCTTTCTAAATTGAGCCGATGATAAAAGGACTCTCTTTTCCCTTCCGCGCTCATTTTCCGTAGCTGTTTTATTTGCAGAGCCCCAGAAGGGTGCTCTGTGGGTGCAGCAGCTCTCGAGCACAACTGCAGCAGGCCCACTCAGTGATTCAGGAAGAAAGAAGCGTTCGGTATGAATGGAAATTACAGGATTCTGTTGCCAAGGCAAGCAGTTCCACTTTCAGCACACACAGGGGAAAAAATATACCATTGTCTAATTTCATGAAAGCTGTAAAATGAGGGGAAAATAAATGCAATCCCAAAGTTTCCTTGTAACTATGTAAAGAATTTAACTGTCTGAAGCTACTCGTCGTTGTAAGATAGCAGTGGGTGCCATGGACTGGCTCTTCTATCCAGAAGCATTTTTACTCCTTAAATGGTGCACTGTGGTGGCTTTCTTGCATGCCAGTACAAATATTTCCATTGTGTTGCAGGATGAATGAATGGAAGGGAGAAAAGAAACTACACCAAAGTTTTCTGATCAGTTTCTTCTTTTCTGGTGGCAACTGGTCACACCAATGTTTCCCTTGCTGGTATGAATTTGAAGGGTTTTTTGGAGGGATATCTCGTGTTCTTTTTAGCTTTATAATACCCAGGGCAGATGCCCTCTCATACACAAATCCTGTGCGATAAGAGAAGTGTTCTCTGTGGCTAATGCCAGTTTGTTCTTTGGAGTCCGTGCTCTCAAACCACACCACATTGCTTTAATATAACAGGCTGCCTATGTGTCCCAGCCATATTCTTGGAAAAATGAAAACTTGTTGATCCATTTTCCATTCTAGTAAATTTTGAATGAACCTATACAGGTATTTGTTCCAAACACAGCAGTCTCCTGGGACATGGTGGAATATAAGTGCAGTAGACAAATGCAAGCTTGCCCTGCTTCCCTTGGAAAGGAGCAGGCATGGGAGCACCGTTCTTGGAGCACTTCCTCCTGCAGGTGGGAAGGATTGGCTGGTGAGGCAGGCAGTGCTGCCCCGACACGGAGGCCTCAGGACTCTTCCCCACGGTTGTGTAAGGACATTCCTGTCTGGTTTGGAAAAGGAAGTGGTGGCTCTGTGGGTAAATTCACTTTTCCCTATTTCCCCCTCTCCGTCCTTACCAGAAAAGCTAAGACCCTCTGTCTGTACTTCCCTTGTTGAACTTTCTATCTTGCTTCCTTTTTAGCCTATAAGAAGTGCATCACTGAAATTCTTATTTTTCTTTGTTCACCCCTTCTGAATTTTTCTTTTTTCTTCTCTTGTCTTTTGAAATTTTGTTGTGCTTCTTGCTCTCCCAGCTGTGACTTTGCTTGACTCTCAGCAATGTTTCCCGCAAGGAGTGGAGCTGCTGTGACCAAGAGGAATCCCTGAAAAATGTGTCTTTACCCAGCACCCAGATGGGATGCCTGGCAAAACAGAACTGGGTATTTCTTATTAAAAAAGGAATGTTGCTTCGTGCATGTGTTCGGGCCAGTAATGATTTTACACTAGGGTAGCCTGTGAACGTTGAACCTTCCCAACTGGTTTCAGCTAGGAAACATGAGAAACTTTCCAGTCAGGAATTCTTCTTTGAAAGTCATTCTCTCACATGTGCTCATAAAATGCCGTGCCTCATATTTTATATCCTGTTTGGTTTTGAATCATCTGTTGCTAAAATAGGTGTGTGAGGTGTTCTTTCATGGAATGAGAAGGCATCTATATTTATAGCTGCAATTGGATTTCTAGAAAAGTTGACTTTGATTAAAAAGAGTTTCTGGTGTATGGCTCTGTAAAGCTCATGTTTAAAACAGCAGTAAAAACCACATGCTGACTCTGAAATGTAAGAATTGTTATTGAGTGTTTAGGAATGTGGTCAATGTACAGATACAGGTATAAAGTAAAAATCAAATTCCCAAGTACAGTAATAAAAATTAAAACGGTGTATTTTTATTTTTGGAAAAAAAAAAGACAACTTGTGATGTTATTTTGCTAATCCAAGAAAGATGCTGGTTAAAGTGTTGCTCATATACAGATGTTGGATGGGGTTGAATTCTGAGCCGTGGGGAAGCAAAACTCGGGAGCCAGCAAAGAGCAATCCATGATTTCTGTAAAGGGAGCAGTGTGAGGAGCTGGGACCCAGGAGAGGTGATGGGCTCTGCTGCTCGCCCTGCATCGCACTGCTCAGCTGTATGGCACGTGCAAGTTCAGAGCAGCTTAAGAAGCGCATTTATGTGCATATACTGCGCTGTAGTGGGAATTCACAAAGTTGTATTTGGAATCCTGGAAGATCATCCATAATTTCCAGCTTTTGTTCTTAATTTGGGCATTAAGCTGCTGGAGTTACAGAGATCAAAGCTTCCTATTACTGTAAATTTGAAAGTACCTGCCGTTCTCTCTCTACTGATTTATTTCACTGCTCCTAGAAATAACTCTTTAACCCTGAAGTCTGCATGAAAACAGCACACACAGGTTTGCTTTCAACTTATATTTCATATTACATATATGATAATGTATTTAGATGAACAAGGGGTGCTGGCTGAAGTGTGATGACTGTCCCCCGCTGACGTGCCATGTGTCGGGGAGCTCTGGCAAAGGGGTCTGCTCGGACGTTCACCCCTGAAATGCGGTGACCGCGGTGCATTTTGGGGACAGATGTCAGGAAAACCTTTTGCTTGGTAAATACTGCCTGAACTTATCTATTACCATTACAGAAAGGGTGGTGAACATGATGCAATCGCCAAGTAATTAGTTATTAACAATCCTATTTTAGATGCGAAAGAGCTTTTTAATGAAATAGTGAAATATATATATAATTTCTGTATGTCTCACTGCCTAGATTAACTGCAAAGTTAAATGAGTCTCTGTTGTTGTGTGCAAAATATATAGTAATTTGCTGCAGCTAAGGCAACAAAATCTAAGGGCAGTGTTCTGCATTGCAGCGGGCTGTTTCACGTGTGTAAGGTTTTTCTCCAGCATCACTTCCAGTGCTCAGAGCCCAGCAGTCCACGGTGGCAGCGCTCCGGCAGCGTTCCTGTTGCATTAGCGTTATCTAGTGCTCCGTGGCAGACGTGGGCAGCGCGGGGTGCTGGCGGCTCTGGTTGCCTCCCTGCAGCTCGCCGTGCTGTCAGGTGAGCGTAGCCTTGCCGGGCTGTGTCACACAAACCGACCTGCCTGATGCAGTGACAGTCACTTGCTCTTCTAGACGGGCAGGTACTGACTAACTCATACTCAGCAGATACAGAAAAGGGAGAATCAAATGACCTTATGGGAACGGGTTGAGTCATAAAAACTTCTCTCTTGGCCTGACAACTTCCTTTTTGTAGAGGCTCTGCTGTATTGTCCTGCAGTTAAATATGCTTGTGCTGGTGTGTTTTTGATGTGGGTAACTAAACTGCATAAACTGCATGCACGAACTCCAATAAATGCAGTGCCAGATGCAGAGAGCAGAAAAGAAATGCAAGCAAAAAGAGCCCAACTCTTGATGTTTCCTGATGCAATCCTCTTCTGCGAGTCTCTGCTATGCTTTTTGTGCTTGCAATAGATACAAAACTAACAGGAAAGAGTTCTGGAGCCGGAGATATGAGAGGAACTTGTGGATAAACGTTCCCAGCGCCGTGGCAGAGACAGACTCTCGTAGCCCTGGGGATCTTGCAGAGCTGTTGATGTTGGAGCAGTGGTGTTTTGGGCCCGTCTCTACAACTCTCTGTGTGTTTGGGGTTGCAGATCTGTTGTAAATTCTTGAAATTTTTAGAAAAGTGTGACTGTTCTTTCTCTCATTTTATTTAATTAGGAGAATGTACCTGACATTCATATTTAATTAATATGAAGTTGCCTTTTAGAATGAAAGTAGGTTGCTTTTGAAAAGAAGATCAATGATCATCTCTTCAAAATACATTCAGTTGTATATTCATGTCATCAGAGGCTCTTCAGGTGATGCCTGTGTGTGTATAGGGACACTTGCTGTGTGATGCTGATACCCTGTGCTGAGGAAAGCTTGCACTTCTTTGAGAGCTGTGTTGTGTTATTGTGCTGAACTGGGAGGCAATATTGGAACACCTGCAATCCATTCTTAGCCCATGAGCCTCACCACGTGTTCTTCTTTCTGTGCGTGTTGGGGTAACCTTTGTGTTTCTTCTGCAATGGGTGGATTATGTCTTCGTTTTTCACATCCTGGCAAAATGGGGTAGACTTGATGGAACAGTACATGGTGGATGGGGAGCAGCTGGGAGGGATCCCCCTGTTCTGCACAGTGTTGTCAGTATTTCCCTGCTTTTGTCCAGACACGTTACTTGTGGGATGTCACTAGGACGGTCCCGCCATCAGTAAAAGAAACAACCAACCACAACCTCTTTGTTTCAGTAAAATGATACTGAAGCTGAAATAACTGTGCATGGCAAGAAGAGCTGCAAAAGCTCTTCCTCAAATAAACCACTGCTTCAAACCAACTTATGGAGTGTAGGAGGTGGGAAGGGGCTACACTTATGGCGTGGGGCTGGCTTTGTACTTTCTTGTGAAATAAATTTCTTGGGTAGCTTTTTTATTTTCCCAGTTTTGTTTCCAAAGACAAAGGAGCCTTTATTTATTTATTATTTATTTATTTTTTGTCATGTCCTCTCTCCCGTTTTCCAGTTGTGTGAGATCAGAGTGTCTTCTGATAGCAGGTTTCATATTGCTGGTAGGAGCCGAGCCCCACCTTCTAGATATGCCAAAGTTTGTTAAAGTTTGATAAGAACAAGAAAAGATGGGGATCAGGTCTTGGCTTAAGACAGTTTTAAAGTGTTATGGTGATACAGCATAGCGTTACAAACCTCTAGCTGTTTTCTGCTGAGATAAAATCTTTAGAAAGTTTGATATCCATAGCAATTGCTTTGGATGTGCAAAGGTTCAGGGGGTGCATTTTCTCTCATGAAACTTCCCAGCTCTGTCTTTTCCCTTGTTCACCAGTATGGTTGGAGGATGCCTACAAAAAAACAAAGTGTTTCGAAAATAGGTGATGGTTTCTTCTCTACAGACAGCTCAGCCACAGGTGTCCAGCTTCTGGGTTCTGTGTTTTTTCTGCGTGAGCCTTCGGTTTCATTGTGTTATTTGGAGATTGCTGTGTGATTTGGTCTGTAAGCTCAGGTAGACCAAATGGAGCGCTGTAGACATCCTGCTTTCCTCCTCGCGTGCCTTTGTGGTGATATCATGCCCTTACGCGGTGAAATTTAGGATCATTGTAAACAGGAAACATCATCAAAACAAATTAGCAGGACCCACCCTTCAAGTTTCAATTATATTTCAAGAACTTGCTTGAGCAGAATAGACTGTGCTTGTGCACAAGCACTGAGCCCCGGTTGTGTCGCTGTATAAAAAGGGCCTGTAATGGCGTGGAAGCAGATGACAAGTTTCCCAAGAAGAGCTGGAAGAGACCCCGTTCTTGCCTTGGTGGGGTCAGCTGCACAATGACAGGCTTAGGGGGTCAATCTGCTCCACGCTGTGGTATGACCTTCTACAGTTAAAGCCGCCTTCATCTCCTTCCCCCAAACAAATGTGGCAAAATGCTCTTCTGTCTCCAGTGTGCAGAATATCGAGAGCGGTTTGGCTAGCACTGCGAGTTACCTGGTGAACTCTGCAGAGGCAGGGGAGATACCATCTCTGCAAGTCTCTTAAATCCATTTATTAAGTCTCATTAAATAAAAATAATACCTAACTATTATAGTAAAGCATGCTTGTGCGTTTGTTTCCAGGAGGCAGAGAGATCAAAATATATGACTTCCAGTAGCTTTTTACAAGATAGCTGAAGCTGTAGCCACTGCTAGGTGTTAGATAAAGTGAAGGTGAGCTCTCGTGCTGGACACAGTTGGTAGAACAGTGCTGTGTTTGCACAGAAGACAGTATCTGGTTGTGTTTTACAGTGCAGTGTTTATTGTAGCTTCAGCGTTCTTTCCCCAACCATTTGTTTGAGAGGGGTACGATACTCTGAAACATTTCTTGACTGTTAACTGATCAAATTCAGATACTGAAGGGCTCTTAAGGTATGATTTTGTAACAATTGTACATGAATAGGAAACAAACTACTCTAGGTTTTCTGGTTGTCTTGCCCTAATCTCCCATGATCTTGTTGGCCTAACTCCAAAGCTGCAGGAGAAGTTGCAAGGATACTTGCAGAACACAGATGTGGGATAATCTCCCCATCCATGAATCTTTCTCGTGTTTCCCAATTGTTTGAGCTTGGATTGATGCCTGAAATCCGACCTTGAAGATCTCTTCTAAAATATCTTTGCATTGCATCCATCCTCTGTATATATATGTGTGTGTGTGTGTGTGTATATATATATATATATACACACACATAGAGAGAGCTGTATAACAGCTATATCATGTTATATGTGTTTCTTACCAAGTTTTGTGCTCCGGGTGCAACAAATTTCTTGGCACGAGGAGGCATGGTAGAACTGCAATTGTAGCTGGCCATTTCCAGAGCTGTCTGCCTCCCTGTCATTGCACATGAAGGTCAGTTGTCCTCTCAGTGGAGTTCTGGGGTGGATTCTGCTTGCCTGGCTTTGCCAGTGACCAAGGAACTGCCAAGTGAGTCCCTGTGAGCAGAGAGCTGCCTGTGGTGAGCGGAGACCTGGGCAGGTGACACTGCAGCCTCCCGGAGAGGTAATAGGGAACACCTGGCCTTTGTGTGACTCCCCTTTTCTGCTGTCCTAATTGTTGCTCTTTAGAAATCCAGGCTGGTTTGGAGAGGGGTAGGTATTTTTATCGATGTCTTAAGAGGCAGAGGGTCATACCGTGGCTATTAAAGGTTAATGTCATGGCTGAGATACATTTTTGTTTCTTTTCTGTACGAATTTGGTCAAGAATGAACCCTAGCAATGTCCGGTAGCCTTGGCTAGCATCAAATTCTGCAATTAAAGCTTCCCAGTAATGATTGCCTCCTACTGTCATTATTGAGGATATTGGTTGTTAATTAATACTCTGATACAATTCTACTGGGGGTAAGTTTAAAGGCTGAGGGCAGCTGCGTGGCTGGGAGCATCGCTGCTTGCGTTGGGCAAGCACAGGGGTCACTGCCGCAGCCCGCGCTGGGGCTGGCGAGCGGGAAGGGGGGAAGCAGCAGCCACATGGGAATCCCTGCACGACCAGCTCTGGGAATTTGAGCTTCTAATGTAATGCCTTAGTTGTACCTGGACGATATTTTTTACTAGATTGCAGCGATTCCACTTCGTTTTTAGACCACACCAGAGCACGGCTAGAATCCTGTTTTAAAGCTTTGGGTTGAACCTGGGGGATGTCAAGCTCTCAAGTGCTTTTTGTGTGGAGGAGAAAGACAAGACCGAAACATAAACTTAAACACTGTCATCTGCAAAGTCTGTAAAGCTGCATTTTCCTAAAATGTGTCCCTCTAGCTTTGCTTGGGAAAGTGATAAACGCTTATTATTTACACAGGAATTTCAACACATAATTTAAATGTTAATGCTTTGTTTTTGTTGTTGAGATTTTTGTCTTGCAAAATGTGAAACACAAAGGTCAGTTATGTGAGCAATTCAGAGAAGACGAGTTCATAGTTTGGGCCCATGAAAGTACTTCTGTAAGCACCTCTTCCCAGTGTCCAAGCACAACTTATTTCATCGTTGTTTCTCTGTAGCAAAAAACAACCGCTTTTACAATGCGTTTCTTTGGACGATTGCCATCACTGCTTGTTTATCAGCATCCCTAATGCTTTTGGGGCAGGAAATACTCTTTCCCACCACGTATAATCAAGTTAAATGCAGCTTCATTTACTGTTCTTTTGGTGTTCGGGGACCTGCAGCCTTTTCTGTGGTGTGCCAACTCTATGGAGAGACTTTGTATTCCTTGCCTGCTGTCTGCTGGGCTGCAATTTACCCTGGCATTACTCACTGTAATATTAAAACCTAACAGCAGATCTGTTCCTTGTGCATACAAGCTGAAAGAGGTGAAGACCAACTCTCCCATTAGTTCCTTTGCCAGCTAAGAGCAAATGAAAAAGAGAGCAAAGACATGGGAGAAAGTGGTAGAGTAATACAGCTTGCTGCTTCTTAAAAACTGGTCTTATGGGAATAAGAGCATCCTCCCAAACAGTGATTTTAAACTGCTTTAAAACTCAACTTTATCTGGCACTAAGTGTTTTTTTTTTTTATGTAGCTCAAGTGGAGAAGAGATTCAGACAGCAACTGCTGGCCACCGAACAGAAAATTGCATGACTTTCTTTCCTCTTAGTCTCTGGCTGGGGCAGTGTCTCCCATCCTTAACTGTTTTATGCTGGACAAGGATCTCAAGTCAAATCTGTTTATTTTAGCCCTTCTTAGGGCTGTGAGGTGTTTTGTTTTTTTTTTTAATAAGACATCAACCAGTGCAAAAATGCATTTGGGAAACTCCCTGATCCTGTTTTCTGATGCCCTTCTATAACTGGGACTGCAAGTAAGTACTTACGATGTGTGACAATACTTGCTAGAGACTCCTGCAGTGTCTGCAGAACGCTCTGATCCCAACCTCTTGCTGAGCTGGGCTGAATTACAGGGACCACTCGTCAGCACAGCAAGCAGATAGAGCATCCACTGCGTGTGAGCTGCCCTCAAGGATCACAAATGTCACTCCTGCAGCTTGACACAGAAAAACCCCAAACCTTTCCTCTCCTACTAACATCGCATCCCTTCCCCAGATTGGCCTGAGGTGGGACTGACATATTTGTAATGGAAATTCCCGTCTTTCTCTTTCCCCGCCCTTGGTGCTTCGTCACCTTCTCCTTCCTCCACCCAGGCTGTTTTGCAGAAGCTGATGTTTGGAGGCAAATGGCTAATTGCAAGTAAACGCCACTACATTGCAGCACATCCTTCCTTTAGTGGCAGCAGAGCTGCAGCTGCAGGAAGCAAGGGCTGCACAAGAAAAGAGAAGCCTGTTGCTCTAGTGCATCTGATGTTGTTCTGGGTTTTGTTTATCGTGAGCGTTTTCCTCATGCGGCTGAAACTCAGAGCAGCTGGAGAGCCGTATTCCCCAGAGACCTGCGTTCTTACCTGGCACTGACATCCTGTTCTTCCCTGTGCTCTAGTGCCTTTTCACAAAGTACTTCTCCCCTAAGTCCCCTTTGCTCTTACCCTCTCAAAATCAGCAAGGGCTTAGCTTGCATTTTTTATTTATTTATTTATAAGAAACTGCCCGTATTTATTTGTGTGTTTTTCATGCTGTCCCCTGGGGACCCCTCCTCATGAGGCAGGATGTTGTTATGCCAGCTGATGAACAGCCCAAGAGCTGCTCCTCCCACAAGACTTCACCACTTGGGTTTGCTCCTGCAAAGGGCATCGTGGAGAACAGCATCGCCCTAAAAGCAGCTTTCAAACTAAAATTTAAAAAGGGGGGGGAGCGGAGGGGTGCAATAAGCACCTTTCGCCCCTGTGGTTCTGTGTTTAAGGTATTGCTTGTAGGTATTTGGGCCTTTCAGTAGTTACCCTGGAGGATTTGGTGCAAGGCTGCTGCTTCCTGCCCTCCCTCTCTTGTTCTGTCCTATTCAGCGACACGTGCTGGCTTTCTGCTGTAACCCACAGGTGGTCATACAGTTTATTCGTTTCTTAGTTTCAGGCTTCAAAAATTAAAACCCTGAAGGAAGGCACACAGTGATCTCCCATTAGAAATGTTAGCATGTGTTTAGAGGTCTAGTTTGTTGTTTATAGGTTGAGAAGTGATCACATCTAAGCTGTGGCACTTTTTTCCAGCAATAGATTTGGCTCGGCTAGGAGCAGGGCAGAAGTCGGTTGCCAGGTCTTGGCCTTCCCTCTCGGAATGTGACTTTGTCGGAAAGGGAATTTGCTGCCCTCGCTCGAGAAGGCGAGCGTGCTTCCCAGCAGGAGCACCGCTGACAAGGCGTCACTAGTGTCACTGCTGTCTTGAGAGGGGCACTTGCGTAATGGAATGGCTCTATTTTCTGTTTGTAAGAATCAGAGTATCTTTTCTTATGTTGCAGTTGTTGCATGTAGTTCACGGGCCAGGCTTGCAGGCTGAGGTTTGCCATGCTGTCTCTTCAGAGGCTGCATTTTAATAACCTTTTTGCTCTACAATTAGAAGAATAAGGAAGGTTGTTCGTTAATCTCTGAAGACTACGTAGTAGGTTAGTATCCCGTGTGCCATTATTCCTTTCCCTTCTGCTTGCATTTACTGGCTTTCACTATCCCGGAGTCTTTGCAGAACCCTGTAGGCTGTTTGCAGGAAGCCAGAATGTCAAGGTCCCAAGGCTGCGTAAAGCACTATGGGGTGGGCATCAAGCATGCAGCTTGGAGCTGCATTTATCCTCTTGGTCTGTACAGACCAGGTCCATCGTGTCACTCGGTGCCCTTGGCAAAAAAACCCATGTAGACAGGAGGTTTCCCAGCCCCTCTGCACATATTTGTGTTTCGGACTTCAGGAACGCGCTTGCACTCGCACTTCTATCCTCTTGGGCCTTTTCTTTTCAAGAGGTGCAGGAAAAGGTGCAGGAGCTGTAAGAACGGGATCCTGTTGCCTATGTCTTTAAGAAAGCCCTGAGTATTCCCCTCTGACATGTATCTGCGATCACGTTTACGCTCTTAGGAAGCCTGAATTCTGTTCTTCCTCTGCTCGTGCTCAGGAGCTTTGCCAGCCGCGTGCAGCAGCACGGGCCCCGCTGCGGGACGCGTTTGGCCTTGCGCTCTCTTGCTGCAAATAATCATTACGGAGCTTTAGTCACTCCCCTCTCCCCGTCCGGTCCTCTGAAGCTTTTTGATATAAAGCGATTAATATCATGCTGTCTCGCGGCAGTCCCGTGCTACTTAAAAAGGAGGCAGTCTCTCTCCGTGCTACCTTGTTTTGCAAGCTGCCAGCGGTTTGCTGCCGCTTTCCGTGCGTTGTGCTGTTTACCCCAGGGCTCCGCAGGCTGCGGTGAGCGTGGCGATGAGTCACGCCGTTCTGCCGGGGTTGCCTTTTCCTCTGTTCCTCTTCAATAACAAGTGTGTTTTAACCTGAAGCTCGCGGAGCTTATTGGCATGATGCTTTCAAGGCCGGAGAACCTGCTGTTGATTCAGGTCTGAAGCTTTGTTTGGCCATGGGTATTTGCAAATTTAATTTTCCAAAGAACCTCTGTATCCGATTGATTCTTTCTTTGGAAAGTTTGGAGGAATTATTTGCCCTCTGAGCCCCTTAAAGACTTGGATTGCCAGAATAAAACACAAGGGGAACCTAGACCTGACTTGACCAAAATGTGTAAATTATGCCAAGAGTCTGTGTTCGAAAGACTGAGACTCCTGTAGTCTTGTTCTCCTACTTATATCACAAAGCACCAAAGACCTGAGATGAGAGAATTGGTTTTGGCCCAACAGCACATCTTACTGGCACATCTGCAGTATGAAACTCTGAGAAGCTCAAGTGCTAAAAACACCTCCAGAAACACAGAATCTTAGAAAATCCTGAGAGATCTGCTCCCAGGGATTGCTTTGTCCTCTCCCTTTTTCCTTGGACCTTCTCAAAGGTTTCACGTGAAGTGTAAGGAGTCACTAACCTTTAATAACATGCGATAACTGCAAAATGAGGCACGCTGGCCGCTCGGGGCTGCGTTAGCAGTCAGCCTTAAGGCTTCTGCTCCTCAGGGTACTTGAGGAAATCTTTACAAGAAATCTGTGTATCGTTTGCATCCTTATATGGCAGGGTTATTTTTAAGGCGATCAGAGGAACAAAATGTTACTAAAGCGTGTGTTAGGGAAGCAGAGGTCTAAACCTGCCTTCTGTTGGACCTCAGGCCTCGGAAGTATTCTCGGTTCCTGGCCAAAGGGTGCGTTTTGGCCAGCCCAGCTCTGTGTGCAGGATTGAAGCACTCAGTGTTGCCAGAGCACTAGCAACAGCCCAGCACAGAGCATGAAGCGCTCGAGCTTCTCCGCTTGCCTTCTTGCACTCTTTCAAGAGAGGATTTTGGTTTTCCTTCTTTTTGTCCCAAAGGAGAGCTCAGATGGATGCGCTGTCACAGAATTAACTGCCCCGCAGGGAAGTCCTGCCTCCCTGAAGTTTCACTGCTGGCGTCACCCGAAGCATTTGCCTGTCCCAAGATCAGCGAGGGCAAAGAAGAGCATGCACAACCGGACACTTGCTCCTGCTTCTGCACCCGTGTCCCATCCTGGCACCAACTGTCCCGCACAGGTCCGGAGTGGTCAGACAAGGGTATTTTCAGAGCGGCCTCGTTACTGTTTCCTTGTTGCCTGAGATCACCCTAACGAGGATGGTGGCTGATATCCGTGCTGCTTTAAATTATGCAATGCAGATAAGGTAGATGAGGAAAAAAGTTCAACCATACATCTTGCAGGCTCCTGAAAGCTTGATACCCGTAGACTAAAAAATAAACTTGCAGAATTTCACATTTAAAAAAAAAATCATCCATAGTTCCAATAGGTGTTCTCTGTTTTCAGAAATTTTATCTTACTGCGTCAAGCTTAAATGTCAAATCGCATGACAGCGCATAGTAAATACTGGGTTTGTTAGCATTGAAAATGTTAATAGCGATGAAAAATCTGAATAATAATTCATGTTTAATGAAGCTGGAGCCAGCTACGTCCTGTCTGGTTTAGAACAGAATCCCTCTGTTGATAAGGTTTGATTAACAACTTGTCTTCTCTAAATGTTCCTCTCTTCTAAATAATATAGTTTAGTCTACCCACAGGAAGCAAAGATAGTAACAGAAGAGTGATGGTGCCAGTTGAAAATGAGTAATTTCTCCAGGGAAAAATGGCCTCGTCAGTGACTACAGCAGAGACAGAGATGCAGAAAAACTGGTGATACCAGGGAAAAGGATGCAGGTATTAGAGAGGCACAGTCAGAAAGGGGTACTCCGTGAAGAAAGTGGGTTTTACTGAGCTTTTTGCGCCAGGTCCTTCTTTTTGAAGCAGGAAGGAATTAATCTCTAAAAGGTCAAAACGTTTCTTATCCTGTTTTTTATTTTTTACCACTACTTAGCCCTTATTTTCTCCTTGAAGGCTTATTAGTGCCTTTTCATTCAGTGCCATCATTGGCTTTTTAAAAATCACTCTTTCAGAGTTTAACACGTGATGTTACATACAAGGGTTGTTATTATGTTGTTGTTATTTCCTTTTCTTTTTAGTAATTTTTATACTAGGCGAGCAGCCTGATGTAGTATTGAATGGGAAGAGGCTGTAGTGAAAAAGAAAATATACTTAAATGTGAACTAAATATTGAACTCCTGACTTTAGGCTGGGCTGATGAATGAAATGAAATCTTGCCAGAAGGAAGGTATTGTAAAACACATCCACTATTGCATTTTAATATGCTTTTCATATAGTGGGGGAAAGCGCAAAGCATTTTATTTAGAATTTTGTAATTTCACTTTTTTCCAGTGCTTGGAAGCTCTCTTACAGATTTTATCACTATTTCTACCATAAATGCCACTTTATTTACGATTTTTATAAGACTATCACTTCAACAAAAGGTGCCAGAGAGGTACGTTGAATGGATAAAGCTTGAAAACACATGGAAGGACAATTGGTCATGCAACAATTTTACGTGCTGCTTCTCAGTAGAGTTGGGATCTGCCATTAGGAATTGCTTGGGGACTGCTGGATGCTCCTCCAGAGCCAATATTCAAACCTGTGGATTTCCTGAGTGCAGGATGCACTGGATGCGCATGTTATTGAGTGTGCAGGATGTTGAGCAGGTGTTGAGGTGGCTTTAGGCCCCTGTCAAACCGAGCAGTGACACTCGGCCTGAGCGGTGTGCGTGGGCGCGCTCCCTTAGCCGAGCCCCGGGGATGGCAACTCCGCACAGAGCAAGTCCTGACTCCCCTCCTGCTCGTGCAGCCTGGGATTGCTGCCTTGGGAGCCCTGCGATGGCTTTGACCAAACAAACCAGGAAAAGCTGGAACTATTCGTGTCTCTGGATTTATTGATCTACTTATGATGGTCAGTGTCCCTTTAGCAGAGGTTTGTAAATTCACTGTTTTGCCGACCGTACCGTTTGAGGTGCCACAATCCTGATTTATCACTGAGTGGTGCAGTTAGCAGCGCGGGGGCTTCAGGAGCCTCCCGCTTGCTCGGCAGGTGGGTTGGTTGGGTTTTGTTTCACCCCATCGTGCTACAAACTTGTCATTTATCTACAACACGGCGACTTAGAATTCGCACGACTGCTGTGTGGTGATGCTGGGGAAGCAATGTTTGTGCAGGGAGAGAGTGTATCCTTCCATCTCAAAGGAATCTAGCTACAGGATCAGTCCTGTGTGTTAAATTAGAATTGCCTTGTGGTGCTGATCCTGACAGACTGATGGATGGATTAAGCAAAGCTTTAGAATTAGTGCATTTATCAGCTCGACTGAGCAGAGCTTTAAAGCTCCAGGAGAAATGAGTGCTATTCTCATGAGTATGAAACTTCTTACGTTTCTTATCACCTTCTTTTAAAAATAGCACATATTAGAGACTCAAAAATAAACTGGTATAGATGTGTAAATACATTACCGACATGAGGCAGGCTTAGGGCATGGCTTGATTCTGTTTTGGGGTGTAATTCTAGGCTTTCCAGAAACATAAACAGTGATTTCTGTTTTGAAATAGTGCACTGTACAGTGGTTTGAACTGCAGCGCATGTTCTGGGTGCTGGATAACATTAATAGATTTCCTAAATCTATGCTTGGAAGTTTGCTCTTGTTTTAAAGCCATCATATTTCAGTACGTCTCCAGATACCCAGAAATGAAGGGACCTCTTCTGGCACAGGATAAGGACCGAGCTCGTAGTGCTGGGGCGCTCATTTAGAAAAGTTTTTTTTCCTCCTTCTTCGCAGGAACCTGCCTAGAGTATTTCCTGAGGCTTTTCTCAGAAACTGTGTCAAGGCAGCGCGTTAGCTGCTGTCAGCTCCCGCAGCGAGGGCAGAAGCTCAGAGCGCTGCTACTCCAGCAGCTTTGTAAGCAGCCCCAGACGGGAGATGTCTTTGCAGAAGTCTGCTCAAATGTGTAACGTGACTTTGTGCATTTGGGGCTGTTTGTTTTTCTGTAGAGGCAGAAAGAAATGGAATACTTAAAATGCTTAAAGTTTAGGGGAAGAGGGAAGCTGGAGTTAGAATATATCAGAAATGTGTGGCCACCAGGCCAGTCTCCATGCCCCTATGGCATAGAAAGGGCTGAGAGCCTCTTTACTCTTCTGCTTGGTGTTACGTAGACTAGAGCCTTTAATTTTTACAAAACGTCGGACTCGGGAATCTGCATTAAAACAGCATGACATTTCCTGCAGGAATAATTAACCCACCACCACCATCACACACGTGTTTCGGCGAGAGGCGAAGGGGTGGAATGATATTTTCGGCTCATATCACCCTATTCCTGTGTCTTAAAGTGCACTTGGACTCAACCAACCATCAGGGTAGCCGAGCGCAGGGCACTAGGGCAGTTCCCCCAACCTGGGCTTCGTTTCTGCTGCGAGACCCCTCGGATTACGTGGCAGCACTGCCGTCCCGGGCATCGTGCCCCGCAGGAACGGGGAATCGGAGGCAGCGGAATGCGAGCAGAGGAGTCCCAGGCTTCCCAAGACGCAAGTCCTCTTCCATGGAAGCAACGTGGCAGCCTTTAACACAAGCTGCTGCTTTTTCTTCTGGAGATCCTGTGTGTGACCCCAGGATCAGGCGGATCTTGAATGCGCTGGGGTGCGCCTGGCTTTTAGGAGGGCCCCCTCCTTCATGACCACCTCCTGTTTGCTGCTGCGTTGCCCTTGTGCTTCCCAAACGGGCTCTTCTCCCTTTGAAAAGCCCTCGCTGAAAGGAAATGTTGAAATACCCCAGGCATCTGCTGCAGAGTGCCCGAGGAATTGGAGAGCAGCAAAGCCAGCCTGGGTTGGGGAATCCTCCCGTGGGTTTTGTCTTTGCCCTTCAGCCCCATCGCTGTGATTCTGCGTCTGGTTTCACCGCGCGGGGCGGAAGCTGCCACCAGCCCCTGCCGCTCCTGATCATCTTGTTTGATTTTTTTTTTTTTTTGAGGCAGCATCACATTTTATAGGATAGTTTTGATGAGACTAAAATGTTTTTGTTACAATTTGCAGAGTCTTTTGAAAGTCAAGATCTAGTTACTTCTTTCTTTCTCTCTCCCCATGCAAAACCTCAGTGACAAAACATTTCCCCCCTTCCAACTTTTTCCTTTCTGCAAGCATTTTTTAGCAGCAAGCTCATGACATGCGAAAGTGCAAGGCAGAACAGCAAACTTTTCACTTTTGAAGTGTGATTTACAAAAAATGAATAGGGAGAAGGGTTAATCTACAAAAACAAACCTAATTAAACTTACTTTCAGCTTTAATAAGCTATGGGCTCTCAAGCAAAATCAGAAATGGGCTTTGAATTATAAGTGGCACTTGCAGTTTGGGTTTAAAAAGGCTTTTGTGAAGACTGGTTCATTTGTTGCTGGTTGCCCAGGCTCTTTGAGTGTTGTCTGGAGTGGGCTGCACTCGGAGCTGAAGGTTTTTCTTCCAAGATGGAAATTTCTCAGGTGTGGAGGTGTATTTAGTGGGTGGCCTTGGGTTTGACAGTGGGAATCGGTCTGTACCTTCTCTTCATCTGTGCTGCTAGAGGCAGAGGCACTTGGAGCACGCGTACAGGCGATGGGAAGCAGGATGGGTGTCCCCAGCGCGCACGACTGCTCGGAGCTGCCTACAAGAAAGGATTTCCTGGCTCATTACAGCCCTCCAGGTCATCTGCTAGTTTTACTTTGGACTTGAGTCTTCACCAGGTCGTTTTGAAGCTGCGAGATTTGTTGTCTCAGCCACTTTGAGCGACTTAATACCCAGCAGAAGCTCTGGAAAATCCCCGCGCTTTGCTTTTTTGGCAGTTAGTTGAGGCTTTCCCTTGTAAATCATGGTGTCGAGTTCCGCTTTGGTCCTTGGGTTCCTTCACACGGGTGCCCGAGTGTCTTGTAGGAGCCACAGCCTGAACAGAGCAGAGCGGGGACAACTGTGCATTTTGCAAGCCAAATTCCTCTTTTAGGCTCTCTTCCTCTTCCATAACCATGTGCAGTTTCTAAACTGCACTCCTGAGTTCTTTCTTATACAAAACTGCTACAAAAGTGCTCTGGATTTGTTGCTAACGGACGTGGCTGTGTTCTCTTCCGTACTGTGCAATATCTTCTCCTTCCAGCCCACTTATCTGCTGGATATATTGTGATTTATCATGAAAATCTCAATTTTAGCCCCTCATGGCAATATGGGCAGAGAATTACTGGAGTGGAAGGTTGTGGACAGGGTGAATGTGCCTTTTCCCAGAGCATTTCCCCCTACACACGCGGTTGGATTTCTCTCATAGGGGTCAAGGCTTGTGCGGTCACTAAAAAAAAAGTGTATTTGAATAGCAACAGGAAGAGCAGGCAGGAAATGAAGCCTTTGGGGTGATTGATGTTTTTCAAGAGAGTTGCCCTGCCCGAGCTACTTTTATTTTTAAATCTCTAGTGAGAAGAGATTTGGGGCCTCTAGAGATTTGACTTGGTGACACTCTTTCCTGTGCAATATTGCCTCAATGCTTTTCTAGTGGGATTGCTACTTCTTTCTCCTTACTCCTTCAGATATGATCAGATTCTCAGATATGATCTGGAGGTATTTAAAAAAAAAAAATTAAAAAATCCCTCAAATTTAAGGCCAGTGACCGTCTCCAAAAAATTGGAATGAAGGAAAGGCCATGGGGCAAACTAAATCCACTCCATCTCTTTTCCTTTTCAGTAATGATCTAAATTTAGCCTGTGTGGAGTTATTTCCGTGCCTCCGCTGCTAAGTTTAACAAAGTGCAGGTCACTTGCAGGATATTTTTGTGTGCCGGATTCCAGGAACAGCAGGAAGTCGCCTGCGGTTCACCTGGAAGCGCAGGCGATTCCGAGGGCGGTGGATTGGCTTCCGAGTGGAGCGTGGGAGGCAGCCAGGAGCCGGAGCCGGGATGAGCTGGGTGCATTTTTCAGCTTGTCACCTCACACCTTCACCTTCTGCATCTTTATTGCCCCTACTTCGAGCCAGGAATTCTTCTTTTTTTTTTTTTTTTTTTTTTTTTGTACCTTGTTCCCCACCCTTGATGATGTACGAGAGCTGTAATGAAAGACAATTTGGAGCTTGTTTTGGAAAAACACTTGCTCGCATAAAGCTAATGATGGATTTTTCCACCCTCAGGGTGCAGAATGATCTGTGTTTTCTCGGGCCCAAGCTGGAAGCCTCTGGCGGGCTCAGGGCACCCGGACGTGGCCGCATCCAGCCTGACGGGTAGGAGCCCCCACAAAGCAGCTCCTTGCTATGACATCCCGCGTGCACTTGGTTATTTTCTTTGGGAACATCCTTGCGGCAGTGGGTTGTGTGCAATCCTTAGAAATAACTGAGTTAGTCTTATAAAAATACAAGGAATCCACGTAAGAAGATAAAGTTAGCTTTGCCTCAGTATTTTTGTTCCTGTCGTATTAGAAATACGGCAGTTTATAGGAGATTTGTTGGTGTGCTCAGTGTATGACTCTTGCCCAAGTGCATTTGGTCGCTTGACGGTGCTGTCATTTTGCCATAGTGCATCCAGCATGCCAGTGCGTCGTATTCCCAGGTTTGGTCCTCTCCACTGCTCTTTCAGTGCTTGAATAAATTCGGAAATTCCTTAGGAGGAATTTCTGAGCTGAAACCTCTGTGAGCAAGCAGCGAGCAGAAACACTGTTTCAAGCCACTGTGTGACAAACGGCCAGAGGAATCAAGTGCTGAATTAAAACTCGGAGGAGGACTCTCTGTTCCATGACCTGGGGAAAGAAATGCATGTGTTTAACGTGACATTGGAGACAGCCTGGGAATCCCGATTAATGGGAATATGTGCTGAAGAAAGAGCCGTCTGGGAAAGCGCTGACACCATCATCACTGCTTGGGAATGGTTTGTCTCGCTACATTTCTTGCCATTGAAGAGCAGCGAGGACATGGAGGCATCCCAGTCTTCACCTCAGGAACGTCATGTAACACAAGTACAACAATTATGCACAACATAATTAAGTACAGCAATAATGAATATCATAGTAACTGCAGACCAAGTAGTGTGGACAGGTTTTGGTCAGCTGGTGACTTGTATTTTCATGCCCAAGAGACTCTCCCTCCGAGTTTGGAAGCTCTGCAGAGCGGAGCTCATCGAACAGTCGATCCTCTTCCCAGAGCTACGCTCTGATAATAGTTAATAAAATAAAAATTGTGTGGCAGTAACATGTTGCTCACTTCACACCTTGTACTTGTTTAAAAGCTAAGAAGAAAAATCCTGAAATAAGAAGTTAAATAGGTGGGATAGTTGCCCAGCAGTGGCTCATTGGGTATTAACCTGTAATGTTTTTATCTCTTCTTTCCCATTTCCAAGTTCTGAACTTTTTTCTCTGCTATCCCTTCCTATTAAAATAACAAAATATCTTACTAAATAAGATATTTTATTTTAATTATTATCTTATTAAAAAAAACACTCTTGGAAAGAAGGTCTGAAAGTCCTTTGCATGGTATGTGGCTGCTATGTGTTGTCTTGCAAAGACTATATGATGTAATTATTTTGCATCCTTCTATGGGGAATGTTTTGGGGCCGTGTTCTAAGGGTGAGGAGGGAACACGGCAATAAAAAGCAAGCATTCAAATAAAAGAAATAAAGTGAAACTCATCTCTTTTATTTTTATTTTTTCAAACATCCTGATGAATGTGCATCAAGCAGTGGTGACAAAAGATGCTGCTTTAGGCCTTTCTCTAGTGGAAGAGCAGCAAGCATGAAATTCCAGTGCGACTTTTTCCTGTGTCTTAAGATGAAACCACCGCCTTAGAATGTATTTTTCAGATTTAAAGAGCAGGGTTGTCATGGTTAACAGATCAGGAATTCAGGTATTACATTTTTTTCCTCTCCAATTTGAGGCTTGTGTATAGGCTAGTTAATTCTGCGGTCTTACGAGTGGTTTTATTCTGCCTAAGTAGCCCTGCACCCGTCTCAGGTTTGGCACATACTTCCCGTGGCCGGACAAGGAGCCCGGCCCTGCCAAAACCACGAGCGTGACGCAGTCTTTCTCCTCTCTGCCTGCTTATTTATTTATGCATTCCGATCCATAATAGCTTAATAATAGCCTCGAAACAATAAGAGAATTATTTTGCTTCTTGGGTGGTTAAAATTAACCGTGCTCCTTGCATTATTTATTCTGTAGAAGAGGCAAGCTGTTTAGTAATTGCTCAGAAATACATTATCTGCGTAATGCTCTGGTTCTAAATACGCGTTGCATGACCATCAGGCTGCACCAAGAGCAAACACAGCAGCGCACAGCGATATCTGGTGTAATTAGTTTCTCCTTTACATGCCAAAGAGAACATGTGGCCTCACTGGGGTGTTTTGGACCAGCGTTGCCATTCTGGTGGCGTTCGCTGCATGTGCTCGTTGTATCTGAAATCTCAGTTTTCGGCTCATCTCTACGCGGGCTGGTAGCTCCGGGGTAGTATGTGCCATGCCTGTTGGCAGCATTAATAAATGGCAGCAGAAACAATACGCTCTCCTTTAAGGGAAACTCTAATGAAATGCTTTTTCTGCTTTGTTTTACCAGCCGCCCCTGGTGCAAGCGATTTTCAGTGGCGATCCGGAGGAGGTGCGGATGCTCATCTACAAAACGGAGGATGTCAACGCCTTGGTAGGTGCCTTGGCTTGGTGGCCGCGGCGGCGGTATCGTGAGCAGGTAACAAGTAACCAGGTGCAAGTTATTTGGCAGGTAAAGATTCCTGGCTTGAATGGAAGCCCAATTAGTTGTCTGAAGTATAAGTACCTTCTGCAGGTGACATCAAATTCCCTATACGTAGGATAATTGCTTCAACTATACAGGGCAGGCTGGGACATGCAGTTTTCTTTCTCACTGGGAGTAGGAATGTCTGCAGCCTAGAGCTGCATGCTTTGACTCTCTGCACAGTTTCCTTTTATGAAGAGTCTTTACAGACCAGGAGCTTTTATTCAGCATTGGACAACATTTGAAATAGAACTTCATTATAGGTCTCAGCAGTGAGGATAAAGAAGCTGTATCTTGGCCATGATTTGCCTGCAGAGGCATTAATGTACTTTGCATTGGCTTCTTTTGAGCCAGAACAACAGTAAGCAGCTCTGAACAAGTAAGAGTTAAGCATTTTAACAGGGGAAAAAACTTGGCCTGGACTCGTGTCTCTTTCAGAAGCTCCCTCCCTCCTTTGCTTGGGCTTCTCCTTTTTGATTTGTGTTGCTAGTAATGAACCCTACTAGTCTTTTGACTGCAATTTGTGGCCTCTTGAAAGTGGTGGGAATACAAAGCAAAAAAAATGATGATTTTCCAGGTGTTTCCTGGACTTCTGGATCAATCTGCCTTTTCTTCATGCCTTTTTCTGGCAGAAAAGCATTAGTTTATTAGTAGCAAATTCCATTTACTGGGTGCAGTCTTGGCCCTGCAGCTCTTGCAGACCTAGATGGGGAAGCTCATCAGAGAAGGAAGATCTTCACTTTGGGCTTATAAGATCTCACAGCGATTCCTGGACGTTTTCTTGACACTGCTTGCCTAAAGCATCGTCTCCCTCGACTTTCCTCAATGTTTCCTTTTGGTGGTCTTATAAAAATGTCTAGATGGACGTGATAGTCCCAAAGGTTCTTCTGGCTTTCATGTTGGTTCTTCCAAATTGTATTTTCTATGCAAGGTGATTGTAGGTGTCTCAGGTGTCTGGATATTCTTCAGCTGCAAGTGTGGGGGCAGTATTACTGAAGAGCAGGTATTTTATATGTGGAGACCGTAGTACTTAGCAGAAGATATCATTGGACAGCATTTTTGTGCAGAACCCCATAAAAGTTCTTCTGAGAATTCTTTGCCTTAATAGCTATTTCATTAGGAGCAAAAAGAAAACCCAGACCATTGCTTGGAGTAATTAGAAAAACATCTGTCAATGCCAGTTCTGAAGGTTGTCTTTGTGAACACGCATCGAAGTGTCAAACGCTCAAGGTGTCACTAAAGAAGCATCAAAAGGTCGGATGTTCCCCTGTGGTGCGAGCTGCCCATTTGCTCCCCTTGCCTCTGCTTCTATGTTAAGGGTGCTTTCAATTACTTCCATGTTAGTGTTTCTCTAGTGCTTGGCTGCTCGTGCGAGAGGAAATTCTGACACTGCTTGGCAGGGAATTGTCCTTTGTTGCTCGTTTTGATTAGCTGTGTTAATATTGAAATGGTGCAAATGTAAGTAGGGGAGGAAATACAATATAACCCCGTTTTTACAGCATTTGGGATTTCTGAAGTTTATAGAGAATGTTTTGAGTCTTGCAGTGATGGGGGTGTTAACAAGGCAGAAGAAAAAGGCACATGGAGAAACAATGCAAAATTAGTAAAATATATATCTGATACTTAAGAGAAAATGAATTTCAGAGGAAAGAGTTAGGAGCAAACTGGAAGCCTTCGAAAGCTCCTTTTTTTTTTTTTTTTTTTTTGTCTGGTAAAATAATTAATGTCTTCCTAAGCCTGGAAGTGTGTGTTTATAAACAGGAGCCTATTCTGGACACCGCTGCTCTGCAGCGGGGTGGAAGCCGCAGGGCTTTGGCTCGGCAGCGCGGGTGCTCGGTGGAGCCTGCCAGCGCGCGGCCGCTGCCGCCTCCCCTGCGCCGAGGGCTTCCCCGCGCCCGGGGGGACATTCCCGTGCTGGGCTCTGCCCACGGGGCTTCCTCGGAGGTGCCCTCAGGCCGCAGCATCTGGCACGTTTGGGAGTGTCGGGGTGGCTGTGGTCTATCTGGGAAGATTGGGATTTCCTCCTTTTTCCGACTGTTTATGCTTTGGAGGGTAGATCAACTTCGGGCTCCACCTGGGGTTCGTGATCTGTGCAGCTCTTCTGCTACCCTGACTGAGTGTGTAGAGTTTCAGGCCTTATGTGAAAAATTATTACTTTCTGCTAAAGCAAAATTCCTTCTTTCCAGTGTTAATTTTCATTTCAACCTTCCAGTTTCCCCTTAAGAAAACAGGCAGCCAAAGGAGAGGAAAGCAGAAGCCCCTCGGGCGTTCCTCCCTGGTGTCACATTTGCAAGCCGAGCCAGCCTCTTCCTGGCCGCTTCCCAGCAGGACGGAGGAGCTCCGGGAGCAGGGATGGGTATGGAGAGGGGCACAGGGAGCTCCTTGCAGACAGACAGGGACCTACACTGTTGCAGCTGCCTGCAGCTCCATAGGTTTACAGGCTATATGTTCCCATGGTGCAATTATGCAGCACTTGGTTGGGATTTTCAGGAATTTAAGGGAAGTAAATGCTGAAATTGCTGTGGCAGTTGGTGCTGCAGCATGAGAACGCGCAGCTCTGCTCCGCGTTGTGTGCGGAGGCCAACGCGAGGTTGGCCGCCCTTTTAGAGTGCCCCAATATTCCAGTGTGCTGAGCGGATCCGGGTGCCACGCGCTGTGCCCTGGGGCACTGAGCCAAGGCGGCACTTAGGGACAAGCTAACGCGGAGCCCAGGAAGGACCTTATCCGGGATCAGGTGGACACTCCCAGGGAGCGCTGGGCGCTTGCTGCATTGAGGCCCTGTGCCTTGGATCGCCTGCTGTAAATGCTGCGTTTCCTTTATTCTACCTCTAAAAATATCTCTTAAAAAAAAAAAAAAAAAAGGTGTACAGCTGAGGTCAGCCTGTAGCATCCTCTCTTCAGTGAGCGTAGACAAGTCGTTAATGCAGCTCTGGAGGGAAAATGTTTATCTTATCTTGGTTCTTGTAGCCATTGTTTAGCTTATCTGTTGTCCTTTAAAAACTGCACTTGAAGCAGGTCTGATTATTTGTCTTAATACTATTTGTGACCCTCTTATCATTCTTTTTTTCCCCCTTTCATTTCCTTTCCCTTAAATGTATGTTCAGATTTGAGGTAGCCCAGATTTGCTAGACCTTTCTGTGAAATGACGAATGCTTTTTGCATTCCCCTTTCTTTGTTCATGGCCGTCAGACTCTAGATCGTTATGGATTGCTTTCTTGTTCACATTACAACATTTCTACAGTCTGTTTTCTTACGGGGAGTGCAGAAGTTGAGCATTAAAACTATTGCATGCCTGAAACTGCTCTTTCTCTGGGAGCTTGATACCCATTGAATTCGATGGGCTTTCCATTGCTCACAAAAGGGAAAGCCGAAAATACTTCCAGGTGGGGATTACTTTGCTAATAGCAGCATTGATACTTCAGGGTTTTTGTTCTTTTTTTTTTTCTGACCCATTAGCAGCCCCTTTCATTTAAAATGATGCATCACAGTATAGTAGAATCATAAAAATTCCACTTCTCTGTTTAGTGTCCTTTCTTCCCAGCACTATCAAGTTTCCATCAGATTTATACAATTTAATATAAAATACTGCTTTTCCTTACTCCCCCCCCGCCCTAAAAAAAAGCAGCACTGAGTAGCCTTGGTTCCTTGGTATAGGAAATTGCTCATTCTCATATCAATAGTGTTCTCCCTCAAACTGCTCTTGGCTGCGTTGCCAGACCTTGCTGTCTTGCAAGATAATGCTACAAATCCTCTTTTGAGCCTTTAGCTCCGTAAAGAAGAGCGAGTTTCTAAGATGGAAAGGAAAAACGGAGACTTTCCGAAGCTGTTAAAATTGTTCTGACACATGAGGAGGGTCAATCTGAGGCCCTGTATTCCTTGTGCTCCATCCTCTGAGCGGTTTATGTACACGCTTAATATGTAAGATCAAAACCCACCACAAAAGAGTTGGTCTATGCTGTATATCACAGATGTCAAAAAAAACCCATACATCTAACATTAAAAATAACTTTTGGGGGCTTAGAAAGGAGGACTTTGTCCTCCTAGTATTTTCTCCAAAGATAGCTCCTTCTTAGAGTCTGATGCTGGAGTGTTGGTACAAACTCGAGCTGCAAAGTCTGGTATCCAGAAGGATCCAAGTCATGTCAGTGCAGTGCTCAGGGCAGCCTCCAAAAGACACACACTTCATTCAGGCTTTGCATGAGGGAGATGACTGCAATATGATGGAGTTTTGATTTGTTTTTGAATGCGTTTAGATGCCTGTAAAAAGTTTATCAGATCCAAGAAAGTTTCTCTGCAAGGTCTGGTAGGACTGTGTGGTAAGAAAGTTGAGGACTACTGAGAGTCGTTGCTTTTAAGACCTTGAATTTTGTTCTTTTACTGGATGAGATTGCCTGTCTAATTATAAGCAGAAATGCATGTAGAAAATAAAATCTTGCATAAAAATGTATTGCTCTTTAACACAGTTCCTGGCCGAGTTTTATAGCTGCACGAACTGTTGTTTTGCAGGATGCTGAGAAACGAACTCCTCTGCACGTTGCGTCTTTCCTGGGCGATGCGGACATCATTGAGCTGCTCATCCTGTCAGGTAAGATAGTGTCTTTCCAAGCTAAGAAAGTATGTTTAAATTTGGTGATACAGCCATAAAAATGTCCTGTGTCTGAGAAGAATTAATAAACACAACATTTTGCAAACACGTAAAGCATCCAAACTGATAATATTTGTTGATTCAGAAACATTCTGGAGTCTATATTTGAAATGTGGGCTCAATTCCTGGAATACAAGCCAAGAATTTCTCTTAAGCAAAAACTTTTATGGAATAACAGGAAAATGATTGTGTTTGAATGAATTTTAAGTGGTATTTACATTAGAAACGTGATTTGAAGTGTCAGGAACTTGATTTGGAGGATAGAAACCTGCAGTATGATGTATTTAAGGGAATGAAGCAGTTTGCAAATTGCTTCTAGAACTGTTATTTGTAAGTGTTTGCATTCTCACTTAAAAAGCACTGGAACCTTTAGGTATTAGATTAATTAACTGCTTTGTAGGGGATTGCTAAAGAGCTGAGCCCCTTGGATGAGCTGGAATGAAGGAATCACGGACAAAAGTAACAGCTTATATGTATGTGTGGGAAACGTGTCAGAGATTTGTCCATAGGTGTTCAAAATACTTCTGCTGATTATATTGTTTGTTTTCCCTCTCTTTTGCTGGTATAAAGGCTGAAGCACATTTTTTAGCTGACAGCCAAAAAGGAAAATTTATTTATGGGCACTTAAGACCCCATATTTCACATGTCCCTGCTTTGCACCAGCTTCAGTGGCTCCTTCTTGGATTTTTGAGCTCCACAAAGGGCAAAGGACCTGAATTGATGGGAAAAAAATGAAACAATATTGCAAAGGAAAGTAAATTTATCAGTATTCCTTGAGTGATAGGAATTAATCCATTAATTTGTCTGATTTTCATACTGCTTAGCTTTTATGGTGTTAAAAGTGCATGTGTAACACATCCCATATGTGCTCCAGACTGTCATGTAGTTGCCTATTTATCATCACGCAGATGACGTGGTAACTCCTTCAGCACCGACTTGTGTCTAGTGGCAAACACGCTCCCACTCTTCTGAATTTCCAGCGGTGCCTCGTGATAGGTCTGTGTCCTAATTTAGGACTTACCTAGCCAAGCTCTAAATCTTGCAAGAACGAGCTCCCCTGCAAAGCGCCAGGCTTTGCTTCCCAGGAACGGAGGGTCTGAAGGGCAAAGCTTCTGCCTGGACATGTGCCAGAAGTGGCTTTCTAGGTAGCCACTGGAGTGGGATCTGTGGATCTGCGACCCACGCCAGCTCCTGCAGCTGGGATAAATCACCCAGGTCCCTTAAACATCAGGGCCGAGCAGATTTACGAGTGATTAACACCGGTGTGGTTCAAACTGGGTGTCTCTGGCATGGGGATTTGGAAGCGGGAGCGCCCTGTGGGTGAGCGCAGGCTGCAGAGAAGCTGTTGCACGGCCTGAGCGCGGCTCTGCTTTTGTGTGAGGCTGGGGAAGAGAAGGGCAGGACTAGAGAAGAGTGTGACTTACTGGAGCAGGAGGTGTTACACAGCCAGGAAACAGAGCTGCTCGCCCAGCCCGAGGCTTTGGGACTCCTGAGGATTAACAGCTTCTGTCGCAGTGTCCCCCAGCAGGAGATGGAAAGGCGCGTGGGAATAGTAGCATTATGAAGAGTGGAGTCTCCTTCGTCTGTTGACCGGCCCTAATTTCAGAGATTCAGACATCAGAATCTAGATTTATTTGAGACTTGTGGATTTGGCAGGTATTTTGGTCCAGAAAATTGTAGAGGAAAAGAAAATGTGGAAAGTAGCTGAGGAATACAAGGCTGCTAACATGCTGTGCATTATTTTATGTTGCTGGTAGAGTTTTGCTTTAATTATTTCCTTTAGCTGTTTTCCTGGCTCCTCCTTCAGCTTGGTGAAGGCCCAGTGGATCAGTGAGGGGCTTGAAAGGCGCTGCCCAGGTTTCAGTTCATCCCATTCAACCTCTGCAGTGTTTAAATACTGAGGAGTGATACGACGTATGTCACACACTGCCACCCCCATGCAAGCCATTCTCATTTGCTACTATCTGCTTGTGGGGGTTATCAAAAGCATAGAAATAATCCAAGAAAAACCTTAGTTAAGTAGATAAAAACACCAAAGAGAATACAGAATAAGTGTCTAAACCTGAAAAGAGGGATTTGTCAATCGTTGGCATTTTATTTGGGCAATTTGCATCTGGAAACTCCTCTGCAGCTGCATCAGCACTGCAGGGGGGCTTGTAAGGGTCTCGAGGCGGTGGTTGGCCTTGGGCTGCGCCTCCAGCAGTGCAGGGCAGCCCAGGGGTGGAGCTGGGTGCTAAATCAGCCTTTATAACACCCTTCTCCTAAAGGTGGGTGCAGTTCACTCGTTGGTACAGACGCCTGAGCAAACGCTTCGTGCTGGTTACACAGCTTTACCCAGTGCCTTTCCTCGAGAGCTCCTGGGAATTTGAAAGAACTTGCTTCGCCTCTGGTTATCGAGCAGAATTCCTAGCAGCGACTATGATTCAGAGGCTAGTGCTGTAATATGATTGAGAAATAGCTATTGGGGAAGTCCTTCTGATTCAGGCACCGCGATGTCTTAATTGCAACGTTTAGATGCACTTAAATTATGGGGAAAAATGAAGCTCGAGAATGCCTTTGCCCGTGGAGGTCAGAGGTTCGTCAGCAAAGCGTGCAGTGCTCGATTCTAAGTTTTCCCAATGTGTGCTGGGCTTTGCAAACTAGTATTGCCGTGTGCAAACCCGAGAGGCACAATGTTCTCAGGTTAAGTGTTAAATTGTTTTATGCAGCCTCTTTCACGGAGGTCCTTTTAGGCTATCGCTTCAGGTGGGTAACTTGAATGTTTCTTTGAGATAAATCTGTAGCCCAGCATCGCTTTTGGAGCGTGTGGCTGCACACAAGGCAAAAGGATCAGCAGAAGCAGATCAGTAGCAGCATCTTGTAAATCCCTCGTTTCCTTCTCAACGTTACCAGAATGCCAAAGGAGTTGTGGCTGCTAAATATGGCTCGACCCTTGCTCCTAGGAGACCCTCTGGGCAACCCTTTGCAACCTGTAACCTGTGCCGTTTGCTTGCAGGCGCTCGTGTCAACGCCAAGGACAACATGTGGCTGACCCCCCTGCATCGGGCTGTGGCTTCCAGGAGCGAAGTGAGTAAACATCAAGGACCTTCCTATTGCAAGTGAACAACATGTTGGGTAAAAAAACCCAAAGCATTTAAAGCCGGAGAGGTCTCGTGCTGACGCAAAGAGGGGACCTGCAGCGTTTCAGCAGGTTGAGCAGGGCCAGACTTCACAAGTGAGGGGCAGCTCTTGGCTGCAGCGTGTGCATTCGCTGCTGACTTCTCCTCGTGCAGTGTTTATGGTACTCCCGAAGTCCTACTGAGCAGCCATCAAGAGCAAGTGATCCCAGCTGGAGTGGAATTATCTGTATCAGGCTGGCCACATCGGCCTCAAGCCATAAAAGGAGGAGCAGTGAATCCAAAGGGCCGTTGTGCGCCAGGTGGGAGCGGATGTGTGTGATCCAGCACATCTATTGCATAGTTTGTTGTGCTTACTTGCATTTCAAGACATCCACTAAGTTTCCTATTAGTTCTTCTGATTCATGCATGAAGAGGGTTGGACTGCATTTCTTCTACCTGACAACTAGGACTATTATAGCATTATCTTGGGCTTTCCTCATTTTTTTCTTATGGAGAAGCACCTATCATGAGTGTCACTCAGGTGCGACTGAAATCGCCACACCATAATTTTCTGGCTTTCCTTTTCTGGACATTCTGGTACACTTTTACCCTCCTAACACAGCTGACACAGTGAACCCATCTGCAGGTCGAAGTGGCCCCGGGGGATGGTCAGATGTGTGGCCCTGCTTCCCTGCTGCCGGCATTCCCAACTGCTGCTGGCATCTGCTGACGCCCTCGGAAAGGGACATCTGAGAGAATGCAAATGCTGCAAGGAGATAAAATGCAAAAAAAAACATGTTGGAAAACAGAACTCAAGCTTAAACTGTACAAATACATGTAATATATATGACTGCAGTCGTGATATAAGAATTGCAACATATTTAGTTCTTTTTTGGATGTGCTGGGGTTCATGACCTTAGTTTTCAGTGACAATCCTAACTGAAAATGCGTGACTGTTCGTGGTTTTGTGTCCGGTCTTTAACTCTTGTGCTGCTCAAACCCAGCTTCACAATGAGAAGTTGTCTCCTGTTGTGCTGTCCGTTCTGCCCCTTCATAAAATAAGTGACATAACAGAGTAGGCTTTGATGCTTTTTCCTGGGCAATTATGTATTTTATAAATATATATATACACATCTTCTTTTCCTTTTTCTTACTTATTTGATTTGATTTTCTGAGTGAAGAGATTTTACTCAGAAAACTTGGGATAAGTAGAGATACTAGATGCATTAGTAGAGAGTTCCACATACTACCAGTGTGTTGCATGCAGATATTGAAATTATATAAATAAAAGGGCCTATCTTGTGCTCTCACAAGCCAGAAAATTAAAACTTCTTCTTGAAAACATTAATATTTTGGCCTCAAGCGTGGCAGAGCGACAGATTTGCAGATGTGAACAAAAAGGTGCAAATGCTTTAAAAAAAAATACAAATTATCATCATTATCATCTCTGACTTCTCAGTTTTTACTATTTACTCTTCAAAATCCTCCTTTCCTTCTTTTCTTTCTTCCCCAAGAGTCAAAATGCTTGAATTTTCCCACTGACTCCATGTAGGACTGTGATCCCAGTTGGGAACGTCCCCTGTGAATTATCTCTAAGTGCCTTTTCAAATAAATGGCCTGTGAATCCAAAATACTCCTGCTGAGACATCGACAGTGATGTATCATTGTAGGTGCTTTAGGCCAGCAGTCTCACTAGCAGTGCAGAACTGCTAGAGGCAGCTCCGTGGCGTGGCCATAGGGAAGGGAATTGCTGGGATCGGTTGAGGAGGAAGGACTGAAGCTCCTTGGAATGGATGTGCCGCTGCTAGAGCCTGCGAGCGTCTCCCAGCCCTTTCTGCATCCCTGAGTGCTATTTATACGCACATATGATGTGTTTGTTACTCATTAAAAATCGTTGCCTGGACTTATTAGACAACTTCTCAGCTCATGGAAAGAGAATAACATGGTATGTTGGACTAGAGCGCTCTCCGCTTGGCAACTTAAGGGCAGATGCCTGAGCAGGAGCCAAGAAGAGCTGACTGCAAGTGCTCTAGTGAGGGGGTCTCTCAAGAGAGAGTTGGACATCTTCTCACTGGGAAATACCCGGTTCTAAACAACAAAATTAACCTTAAAACCAACAGAATTAACCTAAAAAGTTGTTTGGTCTCAGGCAGACAGAATGGACGTGACGGGGAAGCCCCTTGAGGGCCCCAGGGAAGCACCAGCACTGACACCTGCCCGGGATCCTCTCTGTTGCAAACCTCATTTTTTGTGCTTGCATATTTTTGTTTTTATTTTTTTTATTTTTCCTTTTTTCCTTTTTTTCTTTTCCTTTTTTCTTTTGTTTTTTTTTTCTTCCTTTCCTCTTCCTTTTTTTCCTTTTTCCTTTTTTTTAATTTTTTTTCTTTTCAATCCACTGCAACTTCCTTATCCAAACTAGCATGCTGTTAATTTTGTACATAATTTTTATAATTTACAATTTTTATAAGCTTGAATCACTAATTTTTTCAAGTAGAGCTTTGTTACAACGGTTGTGATACTGAAGGTTAACCAAGAGAACAGGCTGGGGTATCTCAGGACGGGTGGTTTTGCATCTCCAAAAATCAAATTGGGAGATTTTGCTTGTGAGGATGCTGGTTTAAATGACAGCAAAGGCAACGTGAACAGAGGCATTTGAATCACCAGGGACATGTTGCTAAGCTGGGAGGTTGTTGAGATAAGTTAGTTTTTGCCTTTCCCCTGAACACATCTGATCCATAGGCAATGCGGTTGCAAAAGGGGGCCCTGTTTAAAGCGAGGACTGCGTTGTCGTTGCAGGAGGCCGTGCAGGTGCTGATCAAGCACTCGGCCGACGTCAACGCGCGGGACAAGAACTGGCAGACGCCGCTGCACGTGGCGGCCGCCAACAAGGCGGTGAAGTGCGCCGAGGTCATCATCCCCCTGCTGAGCAGCGTCAACGTGTCCGACCGCGGCGGGCGCACGGCCTTGCACCACGCCGCGCTCAATGGCCACATCGAGGTGAGCTGCTTTATGGCATCAATTAATATTCGTTTGTTTATTTATTTGTGTCCCTGCTGGCGCAGTGCTGGCAATCTGCTGTTCTCGTCAGTTCTCTTGAAAACGTGCATCTGGTTTTAAGATTATACTTGCTGCCTTTGGACACCTGATGAAAGTGAAACCTTCTAGTCTAATTACTGCTTCTGTATAAAAACTGCAGTTCTTTACTTACATAAATGCATAAATCTCCAAGCATGGAATAGAAGAAAATCAACCAGAACAGTAGGATTCTGTCGATAGTGAGGCATCAGGAGGAGCTTGGTCGAAGTGTAATCAAAAGAAAGAAGAAGAAAGGTATTTACTGTAAAATGGTGGTCGTATTTGGCCTTTAAAATACTACATTTTAGGAAAAAAAAGGTGGTCTAACCATCATAAATTAAAGTTTCTGTTAGCAACTGCTGTTATTAGCTGAGTGTTTACAATGCAGTGTATTAGAGGAGGTCAATTATGCAGCCCCAGAATTTATGTTTTGAGGATATTTTGCAGGAAAAGAAATTTGTTGAATGCGTTTTCCATTCAGTTTTCATTCTTCTCAAGTTTAATACTGGATGTTTGCCAATAGGAAAAGTAGCTTTTCATCTTGCAGCCGTGGAGTGTAAAATTGCAGCTCCCTAAGTGAAGCAGCCTGGTTTGTGTCCGCCTGGTCACGAACGAGCAGCCCGAAAGGCCTGGCCGCCCTTCAGAGCAGTGTGGCAGGAAATAGACCCTGCTCGTTGGACGATCTAACTTTTATTTTTGGTTTGCTTCTGTGCGTGGAGGAATCCTGAACTAATCTGTGAGAAAATACCTTAAATGTGACTTTAACTGTGCGCAATAGTTCCCTTAATTTACAAGTGCATCATCCAAATGCAAGGAATTGCGACCCCAACTTCATGGCTAAAATTTTATTAGGATTATTCCTAGTAAATTATTCAGTGTCTGACCTACAGTATTTGTTTACTTGATGTTGTTTCTTTTAGATGGTCAACTTGCTCTTAGCCAAAGGGGCAAACATCAACGCTTTCGACAAGAAGGACAGGAGGGCTCTTCACTGGGCAGCGTACATGGGTAAGCTGTGCGTCGTTGCTCCTTTTCTTTAATTTGCTGTTGTCAAGCTGACCAGGTGCTTCATAAGGGACAAGATGCAGACCTTTCCCTGGAAGAGAGCGTGGTGTTTGCCCTGACCATGGAAAGGGATCAGCAGAGAGTGTCCATTTGTGATTTTGCAGCTAGTGAGAGCTTGTCTCAGTTGTCCTTTTAATGCCACTCTTGCATTAAAAGATCTTTCTGATCTTTCTGTCCTGACTTGAGTGTATTTTGAATTGAGAGAATACAGGTTATTTTGTTAGTTTTTGCTGAGAACTACATTATATAAAATGCAGATATATGATCATATTTTTTTTTCTGTTGAACCTTGTTTAAAATACTATGATATTGTTAGAAAGTACCTCATAGCCTTTCCTTCTGTCCGGTGCAAAGTGTCATCCTTTTTTTCCAAACTGGGCAAGAGCAACCGATTCAACAATTCAGAATATCAGTAGTGAAATCAAGTAGTTCTTTAGAAAAATCAATTTACCTTATAGTTTCATTCAGTTTACAGATATGATTTGCTGTAGTGGAACATTATAATTTAAAAATGTTAGAATTAGGTTTCTGGTGATAGAAATGTAATAAATAGATCATTGATGTAATAGATAGATAGATCATTGTTATTTAAGATCTTTCATTGTGGCCTTGCAATATATTCCAGGCTACAATTTATAGTGTCTTTTCCAAGAAGTCTTTCACCTGATCATTTAAATTCCTGATTTGGATCCTGACACTTCTGGAAGTGACAAAATGGAAATTTTTAGATTGTTCGACGAACCTGTTTTGTTCTGTGGTTTTTGTTGTTTTGTTTTTGTTTTGATACGCGCAAACAGATGGAAAGACTCTTGCACCAGTTGTGATTTGACTTTTGAGCTAGTGTGCTTTGAACTCTGCTCGGGAGAAGCGAGAGGCTTTTAGACTGTACCCTACAATTCCACATCTTTTTTTCCTCTTAAATCTTTCACAAAATCATGTTGTACTTATCAAAATATTTAGGTAAGCTTAAAGGCCTAAGCTCAAAAGTTATTTAGGAGTCTGTGGTGGAATTTGGACAGAACTTCGGTAATGAGGTTGAAGCATCTCATCCTTTTTGGCCTGATACTGTAAAATCAGGAAGGGTAAGGCCTATCCCTCCGCTTGCTTTGCTTTAGTTTGAGGGTTAGGGCTCTATTGGAAAGTTTTGATACCTTCAGAGAGAAGAAGAAGAAAGTAAAGCAAGAGCTGGCTTAGAAGTTGCATTTTGAAATGCTCAGCTCGCTCTCTGCTTGTTCTATAGAGAGCCTAATTCAGGGGTGGGCGTTTTACCCCTGAAGACAGATGTTCTGTGGGTCAGCTCTCTGTTTGGGTGACTATTGGAGCTATTATGACTATTTTAGTCTGCAGGATAAATAAATATATATAATGAGTTTGTATTCAAACATTTTTAGATGATCATTTTTGCACAATTTTATGTAAATAATAAAGTTCTGGAGAGACACAAACCTGGTCCAGAAGTCAGTGGATTCAGTGGAAAATCATGTGTTGATTTTGGTAGGCTTTAGATCAAGTTCTTCTCTCATTTGACATTTAGTTTTCTGTCCTCGATGCTGATGAAAAACCTTTAACCTACCATTGATTAAATAAATTATTGTAAATAAAATATCTATGGTGAAGGAAAAACTGGATGTTAATAGTTGGGTCTACAGATGACATCAGCAGGGCTCTTTTTGGGGAGATTTATGTTGACACATTCCTGTGCTCACTGTTCTTACTGCAAAAGGGAGAATAAAACATGAACTTCAGATTCAATAACTGGAAGACTAAGGGGAAATCAGACAGATGTGATGAAGATAAGTATGTATCGCATGGATTTCTTGACAGTGCACACAGCTTGGATTAAAAACATTTATTATTTCTTTTAAACAGCAGTGAGAAGGCAGAGTGTTAGCAGGAAAGTTGTAATTGAGGGCAAGCGATGCAGTGGGATGGTACATTCCTTGATTGCTCTCGCTCATCTTTTGAAGGTCACCTGGAAGTTGTTGCCTTACTGATCAACCACGGTGCAGAGGTGACTTGCAAGGACAAGAAGGGTTACACGCCACTTCATGCAGCTGCATCCAACGGGCAGATTAATGTAGTAAAACATCTCCTTAATCTGGGCGTAGAGGTACGTCTTGTTTTGCTGTTTCTGTGGCTTCTATTTTACTCCTTATGCTTTCTCTTTTCTTTCCATATGGACGCTGCGATATTGTGGACCATGAAAAGTGTCTTGTGCTTCACCCAGTTTATGGGTTCAAGTACCAGGAGATGAAATGTTCTGGACTAAAAATGTCTGATATGGACTGTAAATTCCAGGCAACCTTACTGAGGAAAAGAGAGAACGTGTGCTATTCCTGCAGGAGGAAAACGAGATAATGATATCTGCCCTTGCTTAGGATTTCCCTTGATACCATGGGAGGTTGTTCTTAATAATATGCACTGAGTATTTACTCTGTTGCAGTTGGGGCATTTTTAAGCATTTTAAGCATTTTTAAGAATATTCAGATCAACCCTGACTCTTTTTTACAACCTGTCTCACCTTATTTTACAGAAGAGCAGATGAACCCTAAGCCAGTCATTAAGAAAGAGCATCTTCTTAATTGCATCTTTATAACAACAGAGCTACTGAAAGTGGGTTCTTACTGAAGTGGAATTTCCCCTTCCCATTACTCAGACACCTTCACTATCTTCCCAAGAGAAATCTGTAAAAATCTTAAGCCTGATTCCGTTCGCAAAAATTCAAGAGAAATAATTATTCTTAAAAGATTTTGGGATAATTGTGTTTCCTATTTTCCCCTTAAATGCTGAAGCTTTCCAGATTATTAAGAATATCATTTTCATCATTAGCTAGTCCTGCTATCAGTTTTAGTCTTTAAGTTGGCTTTTTAAAATTGCCAGTGGGGCAAAACATTAATAATATAGTTGTAAAATGTAAAGTATTCGGAACTGAACTCTCTGGGTGTAGATTTTTGTCAATGAAATCTGCTGCAGAGCAGCCTGCCCTCTGCCAGCTCAAGCCTCCAGCTATTTCTGTTCTATTTGCGGTGTGTAAAGCAATAAGCTGATACCTGTAATTTCAGCTGTGTCTCCTTGTTTCCTTTCAGATTGATGAAATGAACATCTATGGGAACACTGCACTTCACATTGCCTGTTACAACGGGCAGGACTCTGTCGTTAATGAGCTGATTGACTATGGTGCTAACGTAAACCAGCCTAATAATCATGGATTCACTCCTCTGCATTTTGCTGCTGCCTCCACTCATGGAGCACTGTGTCTCGAGCTGCTGGTGAATAACGGGGCAGACGTGAACATTCAGGTAAAACTTGCATGTCAGCTCTCCAGTTCTATTTTATCCTGTTTTGCGTATGTCAAGAGTCTGGAAAATGTAGTAATGAGGTACAAGTCCTTCTTGGTGGTACTGATTGATGGAAGAAGAGTGATGCTGGGAATATTGATTGTTAAACTGTTGGGATAAGATCAATTAACAGCAGACGAGCTCTCAGTGCTTCATTGGCTATAATGACAGTCTTAAAGTCCAGGCCAGCCACTTTCCTGAACCACTGTTAAAACAGAACCCTGGGAGCTTTGTCAAAATATTATTTCAGGGAGCAAGTAAAGCAAGGAACTCTTCCTTTTGGGTGTTTGCCTCCCCCAGCAATACACATTTGTTTAAACTTGAGTCAAACAGGTTGCTCTTGAGGAAGTAACAACTCAAGCTTTTTTGTTTACATTTTCTTTAAGAAACTTGTTGCTTTTTATGATATCTGAATGCTCTTAGGATACAACTGGTGAAATGAAAGGGAGCTGTTTTTATCCAGCAGAGGATATACTGACATAGATATTGGATGACCTAGAGTCTCTGAATTGATACAAGATTTTGGCTGTTCTACTTTAAAGCCTGTGTATTTCAATATCCTATTAAACTGGTCTCCAAGCTTTTAACACCTATAATAAGACTTTTGAGATCAGTGGGTAGCCAACATGCTACTTTAAACACAGAATTATTAAACTGGTGTTAGGAATTGCGCTTGCCAGTGAGCATGATACTCCATTCCAGTTGATATGACATGTGTGGTAGAGTAGGACACCTCACCCTTGCTATATTCTCAGCTCCTTGGCTTCTCCAAGCTCAATTTCTTTCTCTGGACCACAAAACACTGTTCTTCTGTTGTTGTACCTTCCCTTCCTTGTGCCTTACCTGTTTTCTAAACATCTTTTGCTTAAACATTCTGCTTATCTTTAGGTAGAAATTTATGAACCAAAAGTTTTTAACAGAGTAGCTTGTATTCTAGGATATATCTGTGAAATGCAAATATATAAGCTCTATCTCTTGAATCTCAGAAACTACTGCAACTTAGCTTTGTCCTTGCTTTTCTCTATTCCTCTTCATGCAATGAGTAGGGAAAATAATGACTAATGGAAGGTGTTATTTAAAAATAGGATTCATCATCTATTGCTAGACTTCTACCAGGCATTGTGTACAGGCAACCAGGCTCTGAGGATACGCTCGTCTGCAGACTATTTCTAGCTCACAGCTAAAGAAACTGTTACACTTGTGTGCTTACACCTTCTACATTTGTTATCATGCCCAGGTTCAATCCTCCAGCCTCTGAAGGAAGCAGAGGTTTTACCTGGAGACTCGCTGTAGGATAGTGAGCAGCTCTTATCGCTACGAGATTTTGAGGTATTCCCGTTATTGTGTGCGCTTAAATGATTGCTTTGGTTTTGTTTCCCTTAGAGTAAGGACGGGAAGAGTCCGCTGCACATGACAGCTGTCCACGGCAGGTTCACGCGCTCCCAGACCCTCATCCAGAACGGTGAGTCCAGCTGCCGCGTCGAGGAAGGGCTGGAAGAGCAGGTTTTAGCTGTTCAACCAATGCTCTGCTTGGCACCCCCTCAAATTCTGCCCTCTTCTTCCACTGTCTTGTCACAAGATTCTGGTTGTTGGCAAAATCCTGGGTTTCTCCCGCTGGCGTCGCCTTTTGTGAGTCTTAACCTGACAACAAGATTTGAAAGTTGTGTTTAGGTATTCTAGCAGCTTAGAAGAAGGCACAAGAAAATAAAAAGTAATAGCAAAAATGGAAAAAAAAACAACCAAACAAAATACCTGCAGTAACCCAAACTAGAATCTAGGATTCCTGATTATCAGTCCTCTTAGTTGAATATTTGTTTTGTCCAAGAATACTACAGAAAATGATAAATGTTAGAGCTGGAAATCTGGCAGAGGCCTTGCAGACCATTATTTCTCTTTTGTTTGACTACAAGCCCAAACTTGCACATCTCAATATCCCTCGAGAGAGCTGCTCCGTGTGAGATCAATACTGAAGAGGGCTGAACAGATGCTTACATTTACATTAAATTGTGTTTTAATTGGAGTTCTTTGATAGATTGTGCTTCCTTCAGATTATCACGCAAATTGCTGTCATATCACTCCCTGAATAAAAAAGATAGTAATAATAAAAGGAGCTGGGGGCAAGCTGGAAGAAGATGTAGTAATGCAGTTTTTAGTTGTTTACTAAGATACACTCTGTAACTTACAGCTGTTTGCTCTGTGTGGAGTCTGTATGAAAGTGTTGGCAACTCTGCCATGGTTCCTTCGCAGGAAGGAAGAGAAGTCTTAGGCAACTGTCAGCAATATCATCAAGAATAAACTGAATAATTGCCCTGACCTTCTGAGGTCGCTTCTTACTATTTTTCTGTACCCTGGAGGAATCAACGGGTTCCTAACAGAGTGGTGCAAATGCTGCCTCCCATCCAGGACTGAGCTCAGCTTGGCAAGGGCTGAGAGGAGGCAGCAAAACAAGGGCCACTCGGCACTGCTCCCGGCAGCTGCTCTTGGCCGCTGCCAGGCACAGAAATCGGGGCTGTCATGGGCCTGTTTTGGTTGTGTTTGTGCAAGACACAGGGAAGACACCCACAGTGCCTGCTCTTTGCAGTGTGGGCCTTCTATTTCCCTTTATTCCCTTTAGGATCATTGCCATATAGGTAGGGTTGAGTAGCAACGACTTAAAGGAATGATGGCAGCATCTCAGCAATTTATTTTTGTAGTTGCATTCAAGGCAACCTTTTGTACCTTTAACTGAGCTGCAAGTCCAAATTGGTATTTACCACTGGACGTCATGCTGTTCAGTGTTGAGGAAAAGTGATGTCAAACACAGAGGTGAAACTGGAGAGAACTGGAGGAGAAAACGCTGCTGCCGGATGATGTTTGATACCTCTGGCTGACAGTTGGCAGCTTGCTGAGTGCTAGTCCTCGGTCTTTGAAAACGAGTATCTCTGTGGCTGGACTGGTTATGCTGCTTTAGGAGAGAGAGAGAGAGCATTTGTAGTCACTAGTTCACACTTAATCTGACTGTCAAACTGTATGAAAACATCTTTTGCAGGAGGTGAGATTGACTGTGTTGATAAGGACGGTAACACCCCTCTGCATGTGGCTGCACGATATGGACATGAGCTTCTCATTAACACCCTCATAACCAGCGGAGCTGATACTGCCAAGTAGGTTGCGGCGGCTGAGCTGTTCCTAGTTATCAAGCGCTATGTCCAGGGCCAGGAAACACAGGTTCTGCTCAGGTTAAAACAGATAAACATAATTACCCTCCACTTCTGTGGGGCTGAAACATGAACACTTAGGAAGAGGGAGGGAAGGAAGCGCTGCCGAGCTGTGAGCTGGTCAGCAGTGCCAGCGCCTTCCTCCTTCCTTTCCTACCTTCACCACTGGGGTTTGAGAAGCTCTGTACCAAACACTTCTTATTGGAAAAAAGTGGGAAAAAATCAAAAACCAACCAAGGGAATTATGTGTATATTAGGCTAGATTAGCTAAATTAGTCTAATTTTCAGTGACATGCCTTATTCAGTGACTATCCCTTGTGTTGTTTTGACATTACACAGAAAATCAATATCATTAGATATTATCAATTATCTCATCAATTCATTATATCAATTATAATTAGATATTATCAATTGTCTAATTAGTTCATTATACCAATTATATCATTGTATCAATTACATCAAATGTCATTATCAATAGCAATGCAATAGCACAAAGCAGATGTTGCAAAATATTTTTGAGCTCACTCTAGCTGTAGAACTTGCCTTGATGTTTCATGGCTTGAGATCTTCAGACGGCTGAAATAATAGGACTGCTCCATCTGATTAGTGGATTTAGGGGCTCTTTTATGAAGAGGAACAAGAAGTAGAAATCAGACACCAATAATAGCAGTATCTTATTCCTAAATATGATTTTTTTCTGCAGTTAGGCACATGTCTCCAAAGTATAATTTAAGAGAGTTTTCTGCCTACAACACACCATGGAAATCAGTGACTACTTGTTGCCTCCTCTATTTTCATTGGATTAATTTTAGTTTTGAAGCTACTTGCAGCTCTCAATGTTTTGTTTCCTTGAGGATATTTTAAAAAGTGACACTTTTGCCTGTATTCCTGTATTACAATGACTGTCACTGAGCAAGTTCAAGGGGTGGAACAGATGCCCAGTAGGCACGGGTAATATGCCAGTATCCAGTGGTGTTAGCTGAGGCCTGTGGAATTTCATTCACATGAAGATTTTACTAAATAAATAAATTTTATTTATTTATTTCATATTTTTCTTAGCTATTTCTCCAGTACAGTAAGTCTCATTCTGTCTCTTTTCTTGAAGTTCACGGGGAAATAAGCAGCAGTGGGATAACCCTCTCTTGGACTCAGGGTTATTCGGTTAGAGATTTCTATTTCACACTTGGGTGACTGGAATATTGTTAAAAAAAAAAAAAAAAAGATTTAAAAAGATTTCTGTGAAGTGAGAAGTCAGCACTGAGGTACCAGGCAGATGCAAGTGATGCTACTGTCCTAAACAAGGAGGCCTGAAGTAACAGGAATGAGCTTTAAAATACGTCCCCTGAATTGGCTTTGAAAGAGAAAACTATACAGCGTTGCTAGAAGCAGCTGCCGACAGCTCAGTCCATCTTTGAGGCAATTGCTTTTCAAGGAAAAACTTGTGTAGGCAGCGGGAGGAACTCGTGTGATCAGTGCTATAGAAGTGTGACACTGGGTAGTAGATGTGCAGATAGTGCATTTTTACAGAAACCAGCCCAAACATATGCTGGGTGGAAATCCTGACTAACAGGAAAAAAATAATGCTTGAAATAACTCGATGGAGGAGGAGGTGAAGGAAAATGGCATAGCAATATAGAATAGAATAGCGTAACATATCCAATGGCAGCTGAAATGAATCCACAACCTCTTTAGACAGATGCAGCAGCCTAGAGCTTATGCTGTTTCCTTACAAAAACAGACTATCAGATAATCTTTCAATAGCTTTACTGCAAGGAAGACATAGATACTGACAGCAAAACTAAAATTCCCACCGTTCCGCACTACGCTGCTTAGTGCAGCACAGTGAAGCAGCAAGAATGATGAATTCAGTGTGCAAGCGAAGGGTGACACTGTGGATTCTGGAAAAAAAAAGGTTTCTAAAAATAAACCAAAATGGGCGAAATACATATATAATATAAAACACATGCAGTGTGTTGGAGAGAGCAGTATATCTTTATAAACATCCACATTTTCTTTTTTTGGGCTAAAGCTCCGTAAGTCATCGTGATTCATGACGAACCTTTCGTACAAACAAGTTCTTTGGATCTGCAGCTGACATTCTCTTCCATGGGGTGATCATGCACTTCCATCCATAAGTTGTCTCGCAGATGTGAATCCATCTGCTATTGTCCAAGGGTTTGTCATTAAAAAAAAAAAATGTCTGCTGAAGCAGCAGTAGATGCTAATCTTGTGGAGAGAGCCGGTTTCAGCACTTCATGTTTATGTGCGCTTGGAGAGCTGCCTGCAGAACGGTATTTCTAGAATAACAAGGCGCTTTTTGCAAAATAATAGCAAATGGCAGAGGTCAAGATGTCCAAAACTAGAGGTCTTCCAAGAGCTCAAATGAGCAGCATGGCTTGTTGACTGAAAGGGGATGATTTACTGCTTTAGTAGATGATACATAGATATTTATACATGGCATGTGCTAAGCATAGAACATATTTAAGGTAAAACCATAGGTGTTTTGGCTAGGGAAGGACAGCCTGGTTGCGTGCTGTGCAGATGTGGCAGGAAGAAGCTGCCGCAGAGCTTCAGTGCGCTGGGCTTGGACCTTCAGAGCCCGTGTAACCAGCCCGTTGTGCCTTTCCAGGTGCGGCATCCACAACATGTTCCCTTTACACTTAGCAGCGCTCAATGCCCACTCCGACTGCTGCAGGAAGCTGCTGTCCTCGGGTAAGTGCCTCGTGCCATGTCTGTGGAGCTGGAGTACGGCGTGCGCTGCCGAGAGCCCTCGATCCCCCGTCGCGCGCTGTCCGAGCGGAAGGCTTCATGTACGACCGCCCCGCGCCGAGCCTGTCCTCCCTCCTGCCGCCTGCGCCTGAGGCAGAGCCGGGCGTGAAGAGCGCCCAGGCCACCTGGCTCGGCTCGCAGCTCGCCCAGTGCCAACCTGAGGTGCCCCTTGCCTTGGGGGTACCCATTGAGGCGCAGGCTGACCCCTTTCCTCATGTTCTCCTGCCCTCTCATCCTGCTGCCACAGGTCTCTCCATCGGGATCTCCCACCCGAGCGGCAACCGCGTGGTCTCGGCCGGGCGGCAGCTCCACGGCTCCCTTCATAGGGCGGCCGAGCCGGAGCCACCGCGGGCTGTTCCGCAGCCACCTCTTTCTGACTGTAGTTGCTCACGTTCCTGTTTGTTCCTGACTAACTGATTTCTCTGTCTCTGCGATGTTTCCTGTGGTTTAACTAGGACAAAAGTATAGCGTAGTGTCCTTGTTTAGTAATGAGCACGTGCTGTCTGCAGGCTTTGCCATAGACACCCCCGACAGCTTCGGGAGAACGTGCCTGCACGCCGCCGCCGCCGGAGGGTGAGTACGCGGCCACAAAGGAGTTCATTGTGGTCCAAGGGCAGCCAAACAAGTTGCCACAAGTGCTGGTCGCTTGAAGACCCTCTTTTGCCATGGCCCTTGAGCAGGGGGTGTGCGCAAGGTTGTGTCTCCCCTTGTGGTGGAGGAGGTAGAGGAGTCCAGGAGGCCAGGTGCACCTCACCTCCCGCCTTCCTCCTTCCCTCCCATTTTTTGGGTACAGGTTTTAAAAAAGTGGTTAACCAAAGCAGTGGTTGTGCTCTTGGAGTGACACATTGCTCCTGAGCCGTGAGGGAACACGTGAAACCGAAAGACTTTCGGTTGTAACTGTAGCATCCAATAGATTCAACCGTTCCAAGTAATCGGCATTTGCACGGTTAACCAGGCAGGAGGAGAAAATGCTTGGCAAGTCCTGAGCTTCGACTCTTCCGCTGAGGGCTTGATGCTCAGAAGACGTAAAATGGAGCCTTGGCTGGAATCCACAGAGCAAGCCGAAATGGTCATCCCCAGTGCCTGCTTGACAGTTTTTCTGGAAGTTGTTTTTACCCCTTAGGGGACCAAGATGGAGATCACAGAATTTTTGCTGTTTTCGCATCTAATGAAATTGTTCCAAGTGCTGTTTTTCTTGTTCTTGTGGTACGCAACTTGCCTCATATTATTAATGGAGGAGGTATGATTTTTTCTGGAATTGATACTGTTGTAGCCTCCAAATATTACTTCTTCCGTAAGGCCAGACCCCAAAAGATTAATTAATGAAATGGAGGCCCAAGAGAGGAGGAGAGGCCGCATAAGAAGCAGAAGATGCTCATGAAAACAAGCCGTGTTTTTTTTCAGTGCTTCACTGCAGTTGTCATCACTAACAAGTGTTTTTATTTTTAGTACGCTGTGCTGAGTGCTCTGTAGATACTTCATGCAATAACAGTTTTAGAACAAGGAGGAGCAGACACCAGCATATTGAATCTAGTCTTCTTGCTGGAGCTATAGAAAAACATTCTTTTTTTCCTCCCTTCCCCTTCCCTCTTCCCCTTCCCTCTTCCCCTTCCCTCTTCCCCTTCCCTCTTCCCCTTC